>PVKB01000236.1:131666-510221 GCA_004027205.1 Ctenodactylus gundi
GTGTGTGTGTGTGTGTGTGTGTGTGTGTGTGTGTGTGTGTGTGTGTGTGTGTGTTCTGGGAGGGGAGCCTAGGGCCTTGCACATACTAGGATAGTGCTGTCCTCCAGCCCCAGAAAGTTCTGATACCAGAGTTGATTCTTCAGCATCTGTCCCTCTATCTGGTCCAAGTTTGGTCAGCCATTCATGTCCTCCTTCATCTTTTTCTTCACATGAAAGAATTCCAGTCCTTTAGTGCTTCTGATCATGAGGAAGAGCAGCATTTTTGTACTTTCATATTGTACAATATGCATAATACGAAACTTGCCGTTTTAACCATTACAATTTTTATTGTCGTAATACATAACATTAATTTTTTCATATTCCAACTAGCTTGATTGTGGTAATCACAATCTACATGTATATCAAAACTAATTTGTGTACCTTTTTTGTGGTACTGAGGATTGAGCCCAGTGCCTTCACACTGAACTACATCCCCAGCCCATAAAGTTTTGATTTTGAGACGGAGTCTCATTAAGTTGTCCAGGCTGTGCTTAGACTTGTAAGCCTCCCGCCTCAGCCTCCCAAAGTCCTGGGATTACAGACCTGTGCCGCTGGACCTGGACACACTGTTCACTTAAAATGCATACAGTTTGTTTCCTGTCAGTTACATGTCAAGAAAACTAGGAAAAGGGGGAAATATACACCACTAATTTAAATAAAATTCTAATGTATAGCTTTTTGGTATTACGTGCAGACATGTTACTGATAACTATAGTCACCAATAAAGTTACCATTTTAAGTTCACAGTTTTGAAGTACATTCCCATTGTACAACCATCATCTCCATCAGTACGTGGAACAGTTTTCACTTGCAAAACGGAAACTGTGTGCTAAGTAAACAATAATTCCCCATTCTCTAGTCCATAGCCCCATGGCAGCTGCCATTCTGCTGTCTCTGTGAAATTGACTACTCTTAAATATCTCATGTGAGTGGAATCAGAGTTTGTATTTTTGTGATTGGCATATTTCATTATACATGTCTCAAGGTTCACTCCCACTATAGCATGTCAGAAGTTTTGTTTAAGGCTACATAATATTCTGCTGCAAGGCTATGCTTCATCTTGTTTACCCCTTCATTGTTTGATGGACGCTTAGGTTTGCTGCCACACTACGTTGCTGTGAATCTGGATATACAAACATCTCTGAGTCTCTGCCTTCAGTTCTCTTGGGTATATGTACAGAGGTGGAATTGCTGGATTACATGGTATATCTGTTTAATATTTAAGGCATTTCCAGGCTGCTTTTTAAAAAATGACAGTTGCTCCATTTTACATTCATACTAGCAATATGCAAAGGTTCCAGTTTCTGTGTTTATCAGCATTTTAAAAAAATATTAATTATAGCCATCCTAATGGGTATGGAGAGCTGTCTCCTTGGGTATGTGCCTCCCATGAGATGAGTACTACTGAATGTCTTGTCCTTAGTAAGTTCTCCTTGGAGCAGTGTGTACTCGTGTGCTTTGCTCGTGTTTAGTTAGCTTGTTGAACCATAGGTGTTCTTTATGTGTTCTGGATATGTTAACCTGCTATCAAATACATGATTTGCTAATTCTTTCATTCCATGGGTTGCCTCTTCACACTGTTGATACTGTCTTTTGATACATAATGGTTGTACTTTTGGTGATGTCCAGCTGGTTTTGTTGTTACTGCCGGTTTTTGGTTTTATATACAAAATCATTGGCAATTCCAATGTCATGAAGCTTCTTCTCTGTTATCTTCTAAGAGTTCTATGGTTACAACTTATATTTAAAACTTTGATCCATTTTAAATTAACTTTTTGGATTTTTTTGCTACCAGGGCTTTAACCTTGGCCTTCACATTAGTCCCATTCCCAGTCCCTTTTTATTTTTCCATCTTGAGACAGAATCTCATTAAGTTCTTAAGTTGTCCAGGCTGGACTCAAACTTGTGATCCTCCTGCTTCAACTTCCCGGAGTCCTGGCATTACAGAGCTGTGCCATCGCTCCTGGCTTGAGTTAACTTGTGTCCATGGTGTAAGGTAAGAGTGCAGCTTTATTCTTTTGCACATGGATTTTCAGTTTTCCCAGTACTACTCGTTGAAAGGAGAAACTTCATTTTGAAAATGTCATCAGCTGTATCTCATGAGATGTCACGCACACTCAGCTAACTCACTGCCCTGTATGTGCCAGTGCTTGTGTGTGAGGTGAAGTTCTCAGTGTAACAGCAAAATTGAGAATAGGACAGTTGATTTATTCAAGTGACACTAACTGGGCACCTACTCAGGGCCAGGCACAAGGGACAGGCAGATGTCCATCCCTGAAAACATAAGAACCATGCAGCCATATGGATGAAGGCTGTGTTTTAAATGTTCTGAGGAAGAGTGATGAATTTTGAGCTGCCAGAGAACAGTGTTTCACAGAGTCTCCCCAAGGAAGTAAAGTATCATCGTCTGGGTGCAAATGGAAAAAATGAATTTGCTGCACACATGGAGATAAGCCTTGACTCCAAATGTTTCCAGCTGCGCCAAGGGTGTCCAGATGGGCGTCGGCATGGAAGCATTTTCCACTTCTTACTTCCTGCCTGAGTTTATTTCCGAGTTTCCCATGCTGGTGCCAGTTCCCAGCAGTGAATACACAAGTGGCAGCCCCCTGTTGCTGCCGCCTTGTAGCCATGGAGAGGGGTGTAGCTGGGATCCAGCCCAGGGCCCCCCTCCCAACAGGGTTAGTTGTAGGGCCAGCATTGCGTTGCTGTTTCCCTTCCACTTAAGCTCTCTTTGCTTTGTCCTCCCATGGGACTGCACAGCATTTCTCAGCTCTTGTTTTGAAACTTTTAGAGCTCAGCTTGTATTGGATGGAGAAGTGAGCTTATGGGGGCTTGCTCCACCCCCCCCCCCCAGTTTTTGGAGAAGTTGAGTCAAATCTTACATTCCGGCTCCCCCAAAGAGGCCAGATTTGCCACACTTTTGACAGAAACTGGACTAAATGTCATTTGGGCCTGTGAAGAAAGGACTTGGTGCTCTGAACAAAGGAACTGCCAACAAGATGGGGGAGAGCTATGGCTAATTGCTTACTGGAATTGAGACCTTTCAGCTGCCCCTTCATGCTCTTGAATAATACAGTGTGTGAACTTGAAAAGTGTCCTGACACAAACAAAGACAGCTGTAGCATGACAAGGCAATGTAATCTTGCAGGACCACCATCCTTCACATTCTTTACGTGGTCCTTTGTTAACTTAAATGTTGTTAACACAGTCAGCGATTGACTTACAGTGTGCTAGACAGTCTCTCAGTTTTAATCCTTTTAACAACCCAATCAAGTATCTATAATTATCTCCTCTTTACATTTGGGAAAACCATAGTGGGAGGTGACTTAAGCCATTGACTAAATTTCAGTACTGTAGCAGTTAAGGCAAAAAAAAAAAAAAAGATTTAGCCTGGGGATGCTGGGAGGTGGGGGCTCAAAGACCTTAAGGGAGGTCTCAGGAAGGACTGTACCACTAGTCAGTGTGCTGGTTGTAGGTAACAGAAACATCAGCTCAAGCTGGCATTAACTCCCAGGGAAAGGATCACCTCACACAACTGGAAAGTCCAGAGGTGGAGTGGTTGTCTGGGCTGGTTGGTCCAGAAGCTCAAGGCTATTATCAGTGACCCACTTTCTGTCCCTCCATTTATCCCTCAGGTGTCAGCATCCTACTCAAACCTGATTCCCTTGAAAGTTGTAGACTGATTGCCAGCACCAGTTGAAGCTGTATGTCCTGATCCCTGCCCAGAGAGATAGAGAAGATACATATTCCCCAGCCATAAAGCAAAGCTTTTAGAACAGGTGTGTCCATCCTTGATTTGTTTTTAAATGTTGCAATGAAAATATTTTTAAAAGAGGTTTTAGTTCTAATACATGTACATTAGCTATATATTATAAATTTTATGTGTGACCTACGATGATAATTCTTCATTCAAATAAAACAAGGACAAAAAATCCCCACAGTGGACTATGGGTTGAACATGCGTGTTTCAGAGCTTGTGTTTAATTGGACTAGCACAGGTGATAGGACCTTCCCAGAGCCAATTGTGGTGATCAGAGGGGTGAAGTCATACTAATAGGCTAGTTTCTCCCACCAGACCACTCAGAGAGGAAGAAATGGGTCCTGGGAAGCAATGAGTGGATTGAATCTGGAATACAAATGCATGTATACGAATGATTCTCTTCCTCAGTTTCTATCTACTTTACTCATTCCCATATTCATAGTCTCTCTGTCTGTCTTTTCTTCTAGTCTCTGCCTTTTCTTCTTCTTGGTGGGACACCAGCATCTATAGTGGGCACATTGCAGCTATTCCTATGGCTTATTCCTGCAGTCCAAGTACAAACAACCCAAGGAAAGAAAGGAAGAGGTCTTCATGTGCACTGACCACAGCCAAAGGAGTTCTTATGATAGGCCCAGTTGACACAGGTGCTGTTCTTGGGCCAGTTCATTGTAGACAGGGATAAAGTCATTGTTCCCACTGCCTTCTCCTGAGGGCCTGCCTACTGTATCCTGTTTCTAGGACTTATAAGCTGGGAATCATTTAAATAAGATCCCTGAGGACAGTTGTTGAGTCACACTTACTGACTGTAGTAACACTAAAGGTTTATTTCACACCTGAGCTTCTTAAAGGATGAGGAGTTTCCTGTGCATTGTCCAGATTCTTGAATCAGTCCCCTAGGGACAGCCCACCAGGCCCAGCATGCTCTAGCCCCTGCCTGCGGCCTGTCCCTCAGCATCATCTTGATGGTGCTTCTGTACCTCCATCCAGCCTCCTGGCCTGCTTTCCTGCAGTGCATGGCATTTATTCTGGTCCTGGAGAGATTCCTTTGCTCCCCTGCCATCCTCATGTGCCTGTGCCCACCCCCTGTTGCCCTTTTTCCTGGCTAGTGGAAACTCCTCTTCCAGATCTTTCCTTCAGCATCTCTCCAAGGGGCCTGCCCTCAGGTCCCACTCATCCTTCTTTCTTGAGCTGTTCTGCTCACAGCATTAGGTCCTCTCTGTCCTTTGAGTATTGGTTTCATAAAGGTAGGGAATCGAGTATGTTTTGTAAAAGGTGCAATCCCTTCTACTGAAGTATGTGCCTTACTGAACTTTGCTGAATGAAGTGATAGTCAGGGTTGAGGCTGCTCATGGGCTAGGCAAGCACTCCACCACTGAGCTAACTCTGCTCAACCCTAATTTTATTTTACTTTTGAAACAGAATCTGGCTATTTGCCCAGGCTGGCCTCAAACTTGTGATTGTGTTATCCCAGCCACTGGAATAGCTTGGATTACAAGATTGTGTCATCACCCCTAGCTTGGGGCTGAAGATCATTTTCCAAAATGCTTGGGACCAGATGTATTTTGGAGTTTTGAATATTTGCATATACGTGAGATATCTTGAAGGTGGAACCCAAGTGTAAACACAAAATTCATTTATGTTTCATATATGATTTTACAAGACACCCTGAAAACAATTTTATGTGATATTTTTAATGTACCTGTGTTCTGGCTGCAACCCACCACATGAGGTCAGTTGTGGGATTTTCCACTTGTGATATCACATCAGCACTATTTTAGATTTTGGAACGTTTTGGATTTCAAACTTTTGAATTAGGGATGCTCAACCTGTAGTAACATAATAAAAACTGTAGCTGCTTTTTGAGAGGTTACCTCATAATAGAAAGAGTACCAAGCACGTTTACATACAGCCCATTTAAGTGATTTCTCCCATTTAACAGAATTAACCATGAGCATATTAATGTACTGAATAGTAAATGCTAGCCATGTACTCTTATCACCCATTGGTTGGGTCCTTCTACCAGCATTAGAGGCCAATGTGATGTCATCCTCACCTGACAGTTGAAGAACAGAGAGCCCCGTGACTCGCTCAGATCACTCTGCTAGGATGCAGCAAAGCTGGCTTCCAGCCTAGGCTAATTGCTGTCCTCTCTCCTTGTGTCGGTGGTGACACAGCCCTGGAAAGCTTACCTGGCAAGTGGCACAGATAGTAAAGGATCACGTTGCACACCAGTTTGCTTTGTATATGTATATTTCTATGTTCTGAATATACCATAACTTTAATTTGACTCATTTGTTGAGTTGCTGATGTAGTCAACGTTTTGACATTTCGAAAGCATATGCAGTATCACATCACTTACAGATAGGGATACGTTATCAGAAGTGGGTCTTTAGATGATGCTGTCATTGTACACACATCTTGGCATGCATTTGCACAAACTAAGATGCAGTATCACTGGGTGACAGAATCTTACGGGACCACCGTTGGCATATATTGCTCACCAGGGACTGAAACATCATTGAATGGTGCATGATCATACTGTGAAGAGCCCCCTTCCTATTTCTGCCCCCTGCCCCCTAAGGTTCTCTACCCAGGAGTAGTCACTGTGACCAGTTTTTTGTATGTGCATTGTCTTTCTGGATATTTTCACACATTTGACAAACATGCTTTATCTGATCCCCCGCCCCAGAAAGCATGATACTTCTTGTCACAGTCCCCTCTTAGTCACAATCAGAGTACACATTCATTTAGTCAAGTTTCATGTTTCTGATTTTACTGCTAACCTAAGTCCAGGCTCCAAGTTTCTGTCCTGTGCCTGTCTCTTCTTGGTGTCATTCTGAACCAGCTTCCTTTCCCCAGCATCCTCTCCTGCATAGTTTTGGCTGGTATGGGCAACAACAGTGCCAAGTGTGTGGAAAATTCCACCTCAGCAAGAGGCTGCCAACTCTGAGGGCATAGTAATCCAGTGGCTTTGAGGAGTATAGCATGGAGGGCAAGAGCCCAGATTGATGTCCCAGCCTTGCCATCCACTAGCTGAATTGACCTTCAAAAGGTCTCTTCACTCTCCTGGGCCTTCTGTCCCATTCCCTGGAAGAGTATATACCATTTTTTGTTTTAAAGCGCTTACTGGCTGCTGCTCTGGACCTGGCTGTGTGATACTAGGGACAGTGGTAAATAAGAGAGCTCCAGGACCTGGCCTCTCTGAGCTCACTGCCATAGTGGTGGGTGGTGGGGATTGTGGCAACAGACTGTGCACAGATGATAAACCAGAGAGCTCAGGGCCAGGGTGGGGAGCGGTGGAGCTGTGAGTGCTGGGTGCCTTACCCATGGCCACCAGGGAAGGTCTTTTGGAGGAGGTACACGTGTGAGTCAAGGGCTGCAGAGAAGGTAGCCAGCTTCAAGAAGTCAGAATCCGTACTGTTCGTGCTATATCCCCAGGGCTGCCCTCACCTTCCTTAGTGTGCGTCTCAGTCAGTTAGTCGGCAGACATTTCACTGACCACGATGCTTTGTTCCAGGCTCTGTGCTAGATGTGGAGAATTCAGCTCCGAACCAGATAGTCACTACCCTCATGGAGCTCAGTTTGCTGGGGGAAGGAGGGCGGAGGGATATTAAACAAGGAAGTACCCAAGTAAACATGAAACAAATCATTGAGAGAAAAATGGGGAACCAAGAAGATATGTAACTAGTTGGAGAGGTGATAAAAGCAGAAGTTGCCTGTCTGGGAGAGGGGTGGCAGTTATGATGATTTGCAACTCGGAGCTGGGAACAACACATGCAAAGGCCCAGAGGTGATATGGGTCCAGTTTGGAAAAACTGAAAGACCTGTATATGGAAGTTCATTGTTGGTACAATGGTACAATGGAAGGTGTAAGAAGTAGGCAGAACCAAGCTGTGTGTGACTGTGAGGCTTTAGACAGAATGTTGGGCTTTAGGCTTTTTGCTTTCTAGGGTCTGGGGAGCACAAAAAGAGGAGGGGCTTGGATACTAGCAGGAGAGAATGCTGTCAGGAGAGATGACATGTCTACCACACTGCCATGGGCAGCAATTGTAAAAATAGGAAATGCCTCTTCCACACATGAAAATACCCTCAACGCGGGGCATGCGAGAAAGCCAATTAAAATCATGCTGAGATAATATTTTTCCCTTTCAGAGGGTGGAGCAGAAGGCAGGATCACATGCTGGTGGCTGGATGTGGGGAAGCAGGCGGGCTCGTCTGCTGCTAGTAGGAGGGAACATAGGACCGACACTGTAGAGGGGCCGTTGGCAGTGACTCTCGCCATGATCCTGGCATATAGCCTCTCTTTGCTTCAGCATTTCCAGCCCTGAGAAATACTGCCTGCAGATGTTCCCACGCGTGAGAAATGACTCTGCAGTTACTTGTTATGGTGAACTGTAAGTGCAAAGGATGGCCCTGGCTAGGTACCGTTTTGTCAGTTTGTGTGTACGATGGAGTACTATGCAGCTCTGAAGGCGGTGTGTGTTCCTGGTAGTCCTGGCTTTGTATGTGCTTGGTATGCTGCAAGGCAAGAAAAGGGGAAGAGGCACTTTCCATTTTTAATTTTCAATCAGAGAGAAGGTCGGTTCTGTGAACCAGTTGCAGCCAGCCAGCTCTGGGGTACTCCGACCTCTCAGATCTCCTTGGCTCCACACTGCTCCTAGCTATGTGCATGTATATGTAATGGATATATGTGTGTATGGATACACATGTATATTGAAAGTTTTAGATATATGAATATGTGCATATATAATTTAGTTTCTTTATTCAGGTCTCTGCGTAAATGGCTGAGACACTGCCTCAGAGGCGTTATTCTGAGCACCCTGTCTAAGGTGGCCTCGCTTGCCTTCATAGGGCTTACCTTCATGGGATACTGTGTTCGTTTGCTTTTACACCATTCTCAGAATGCGAGCTGCAGAAAAGACTGGAGAATAGGGTCTGAGGGGTCAGTGGACTCAGGAAGCCTGGAGGGGATCTGATGGAGTGAGCCAGGTACACGATGGTGTTGGGTGGCTTGGCCAGGGTAGGAGGGAACGGAAAGTGGTTTCAAGATATATTTGGAGGTAGTGGCAACCAGGCTGGCTGGTGGAGGAGGAAGGAGGGACTTGAGTCTGCTATATCTGAGTGCGATTTGTTAGCCTGTCCCTTCAGGTGGCCAGTTGGGCTGTCCCCTCTTTGCCTGCACAGTGGGCTGAATCTTGAAAAATCAAGGGCAAAGGTGTTCCGGGTAGCCAGAACCCCTTGGAGCAAAGGCTGGAGCCCCGGCAGTTGGAGCTCTGCAGGGAGCATCACTGCATCCCTCCTAGCTCAGGCTGCAATGGGGAGGCAAGAAGGGGCTGTGGGCTGACAGCTGCCAATCTACATTTGCCCCTTGAATCATGTGGAGTTGCTAGCCATTTTGAGATTATTTTTTTCCACTTTCTTGTATCCTTCAACCTTCCCTGAACTGCTCTCTCACTGAAGCCAGTCCCTCTCCTCAACTTCCCCTAGGTCAGGCAGAGTTACTCCAACATCAGAGCAGCCCTGTGCATCACACTGGTCTTCCTGCCATTCTCTGAGCCTTGCTGTCTACATTTAGGCCAACTTTGTTTTCCTGTGGACTCAAGGCACTACCTGGCCAGGGCTTTGATTCTGGGCAGATTGGTAAGAGGAAGATTAGGCCCATAGGAAGTGAGTGAGAAGCCTTTTGTTTGTACAAGCTCGATTGCCCCACGTGCCTTGTCCTCTATTCCCTTTGGTTTCCTTGGCCTTGTCTTGAGAGCACAAGTCCACAGACAGTAGGGGTAGCCCTTGCCCTTTCTGAGGGACTTTGGGCATTGGGAGAACTCTAGACCACTCATCCAGTGTGAGTTGAGAGAGAGAGAGAGAGAGAGAGAGAGAGAGAGCGCAACCCCCTGCTCCTTTGCTCCTGCCATGGATCCCTCAGGTACCTGAAGACATGGCCCCATGCCTAGCTTGGGTTTCTCTCTTGTGCTTCTGGATTTGCTAGCCAGGTTGCTTTGGTCCATTAGCCCCTCTGGGAGTTGGCCCTTCACCTATTCAAAGGCCAGTAGAAACTGCAGATCACGAAATGAAATTCGACTTATTTCATGTCATACCAGATCACCTCTCTCCTGAATAACTAAAGGGAGGGAGAGGAATAACCTTGAAGGAGAAAGATATAGGGCATTAATGAGCTCAATAAATACTCTCCCAAATTGCTGGAGGATGTATGAGTCACTGTGACCTTTTTAGAAGGCAGGCTAAGAAGAAGGAAAAAAAAAACTAACTTGGTTGAGCAGTGTATATACATGTGGGCAAGACATTCTGAGGACACAAAGTGTCCTGGAGTGCCACGGCTTACTGGCCTTTTTGCTTTTTTGCATTCTAGAGTCTGGGAAGCGTGAAAGGAAGAGGGGACAAGAGAGGTAGGAGGGTTTAGGCGGGTTTTGAGTACTGTCTAGAGGGCCAACATGTCTACCACACTGCTATGGGCAGCAACTGTAAGAAGTAGGCTGTGTATGGCCACCTTGTTCCTCTCCTAAGTAGACACTTACGTCGAGTGTATTCTTTTAGAGACATTCAAAAGCAAGCATATATTATACATGTACTTTTAACACTTGATTTGAAAATTATTTTATAATATAATGACATAATAGTCCATAAACTGTCTTTGATCCAGCACTGCCGTTCCTGAGACTCTACAGAAAAAATAGCACCAGTGCAAAAGGGTATCTATCACACAATCATTTGTTGTGGTAAGATAAAACAAACTGAAAAGAAAATGAATGCCCATTTTTCATGGGGTGACTGAATAAAATATGGTACATTCCGTAGCACTGGAATATCAGCTGCTAAAGAATGGTAAGAAGCTGGGTGTAGTGGCTACTCCTATAATCCCCGTACTCTGGGAGGTGGAAGCAGGAGGATTTCATGTTCAAGTCCAGCCTGGGCAACTTGGTGAGAACCTGTCTCAAAATAAAAATGGCTGGGGGTATAGCTCAGTGCCAAGGCCCTTAGTTCAACCTCCAGTACTACACATGTACACATACGCACACATGCACGCGTGCACAAGAGCGCTGCTAGTTGACTCGGAGCACTTAAGTGATATGAATAGGGGAAAGTAAGACTCAGAAAAGTGAGCGTGATGGCCTGTATATATAAAATAAAATGACAGGGGTCATTTTAAGTATTTAGATATTTTGCTTCAGGCTCTTCCACATCCCATGGCCTGCTTGCCCGGGTAGCCTCTTTGGAAGATGTGGCAGTTGTGCTTAAAACAGACCCCATACATAAGTCAAAATTTGAAACCCACAGGTGGAGAACTGGCTGTGATGACACGTGCGCACCTGCACCTGTGTCAGGTGTGAAGAGGTGGGTGTGTTCCTGGGTACTGGGTGCCATGGTGAGCAGTTGCTTCTCACAGACTTTCACAAGCGGTTTAGCCTCTTTCCCAGTTGTTCAGTGAGTGAGATAAGCAGAGCTTGGCCACTTGTGAAGCATGCAGTGCCACTCATGAGACTGCCGCAGAGGAACTCTGGAGATGCTGAGGTCAAGGCTGCAGGTCTCTGCTGTGCACCTGATGAAGTTTTCCGGGGCAGGCAGAACAGGCAGCCATTCCCCTACAATCCTCCCAAGCAACCATCCGCTACCCTGTTAAATGCTTCTCATGCCTCATTCCTGATAGGATCATGGACCTGGGAAGAAGGTCGTGGGTAGACACAACCTCCAGGACTCTCACTGAGCCACACCTGGACCATCCTTGGTTCTGTGGTGTCTGGTCTTGGCACCTAGAATTGTCCTCGTTGGGCCTTTGTGTCCCTTTGCCTTACTCTCCCAACCCTGCTACCAAGAGAAGGACATATTCTCCCAAGCTTCCTGCTCCTCTCAGAAGGCATACAGTGGTCATCAGCTAGGCCCGTGACCCCTTAAGGTCATAGGTTGTCTCGTGTTGGGCATTAGTTGCATGGAAGCTGCCCATACTGGAGAAGAGATGAGGTTCAAGTTGGGCCTTTCCTCAGCCCCTGAGAGACTATGTTTACTCTCAGTGCTTCCAGAGAGAAGAAGGAGAGGACCTCCCAGCAGTGTCTCTTCCTCGCCACTCCTGAAGGTTAGCTTCTCACTGGTGCGGGTATTTCTGTATCCCCTCAGAAGTGAGGACTCACTGTTCGTGACTCAGTGGCTTTGTCTTGCGAAGTGACCTTTTGGTTTGCCTTCAGAAGAGCAGTTCACTTTTGTGAGGACATGGAAGCATCTTCCATGACTGCTCTGTTTACAGAGGCGTGGGTGGAGCAAGAGCCGTGAGCAGGGCAGTGACGCGTTCCACGACTGACGGTGGCCATTTTGAGACCATGAGGGAGCGAGCCAGTCCTGGACTCAACTGCCTCTCTGGGAGGTTATGGGGACACACAAAAGGAAGGGGTTGTAAAGGAAAAATTAAATTAGTAGCAGAAAATTTACCTTTTGTCTTATTGGGACTATGTCAGTTTTTAACATACACAGTAAATTGTTTCATGTGTGTTTTGAATTGCTAACTGGCGCACCTGGTGTTTCCTTTCCCACATATGCGTATTTAGTTTGTCCTTCCCGTACGATGGAAATGCTGCACAAACCCCTTCTGCTCTTTATATTTCATGTCTTAATATGTGCGCAACCCACCAGTGCTCTGAATTTGGCTTCCTGAAAGGGAGAATGATGGGTTGGTCTGCCCTTCTGCGTCACCATTCGGCATACCTGGTTGGCAGATACAGGGAGATGGTGCCTTAATCACTTTCTCATTGCTGGAACACAGTACCCAACACCCACGACTTAAAGGAAGAAAGGTTTATTTTAACTCACAGTTTCAGAAGTCCCAGACCATTTGTGGGCAGCTGCAGTGGCAGAAGGACATGGTAAAGGGCCTACCTAGCTGGAGAGAAGCTGGCCATCTCACCATGACCAGAACGCAGAGAGAAGGGTGGGGCTGGTGACAGAGTTATGCTCTTGCAGACCTTCCCAGGAATCTCCCCCTTCGGGCTGTGCCTCCATGATCTGCCTCTTTTGATCAGGCCCCCCATAACAGCACAGGAAATAAGTGAGTTAATCCACTGGCACACTTAATCCCCAGGACCCGTCACCTTCCAAACATATGAGGCTTTGGAGGGACATTCCTGATCTAAACCCCAACATATGACTAGTAAGAAAGGACATGAAGGGCTGGAGGAGTAACTCAGTACTTGGAATCAAACGCAGGGCCTTGCACATGCTAGGGAAGCACTTTGCAGCTGAGCTATAGTTCTAGCCTTGATCTTATATTTTTTAGATGAAGTCCAAGAGCCAGTGGTATACTGCAAGAAATGTTCAAAAATAAAAGTTTTATGAATTTCAGGATGATGACAGGACATTAAACCAAGTGAAGGGCCCTTCCCCGCTGGGCATGTCTCATGCTCAAGAGGCCCTTCCTGTTAGTTGAGATAAGGTTATGTCACTGTCAAAATTTTAACTGACTTAGGTTAATAACTTTTAACATTAGAAATTAAAATACTCTTAGGGTGCATTTTCAGTTTTGCTGAACTCACCATATAGCTAGGTTGGCCTCACGCTCATGGCAGTCTTCCTACCACAGCCTCCTGAGTGCTGGGATTAGAGGCTTGCACCACCACACCCAGTTTATGTGATGCTGAGGAGTCAAACCCAGGATCTTGCACTTATTAGACAAGTGCTCTAACTGCTGTGCAATTCCTCCAGCCCATGCCTGTTCATTTCTCTCCCCCTTCCATCCCTTTCTCTACCCTCCCCACCTCCTGCTGGGGATGGAATCTAGGGTCTGGGGCAGGTGCTCTGACACCCCCACCTTGACTGTACATTCTGATGAGAACAGTCATCGTCACTCCCTGGGCCTGTCCCTGTCTCTTCCACTGCTTGATAGTGGTTCACCTTGGTAAATGACACCATCAGCCTTCCATTTACTCATGCCAGAAACACATACAACGTATGATTGAGAAATATTTATATTTAATTTTTAAAATCTCTTACAGTGAAAGATACATTGCCATGATTCCCCAAAATACTACCCCTGCCCTGAATTGGGAAAAGCTTCTTTCTTCCTATAAATTGCTAACAGCAGTTGTAGTGACTGTTAATTTAAAGGTTAAATCTAGCTTGCTGGCACAATTACACTGTGGTCTGTTGGTCCCAGGATCTGGAGCTGGAGAAATCCTGCATAGCTTGTGGATCCTTTTTCTTCCTGTCACCAGCCATTTGTTGGATGTGCCAACAGTTAAGCCCCTTCCTACACTCCTGTAAAAACTGCTTGTCAGTGTGGTTTCCACTGCTGGGTGCCTTTCCACAAAGTACACTCTGGATCCCAGCTAATCAGGTGGAAGTTAGAACAGTGGTCAGTCCACCAAAATAGGCCAGGCTTTATTTTCTAATCTTCTTATTCATCACTGAAAGGAAAGAATAAAAGAAAAACATTAAGGTTGAGCACATCTGTGGTTACTTAACCTCTGTTTCCTTATCTATAAAATGGGGGTAATATTAGAGGTATTGTGAGAGTGAAGTAAAAGAAAATTACTTCATAAAAATGTTCAAAGGAAGATCTATCATATATTGCCTAATAAATGCAAGGTGCCTTTATACTTATTGCTAGTGACATGCTGTGTTTCCTAGATTGGCAGGAGAAGTCTGAAAATCCCACCTCTTGATCAGCCAGATATACAGAGAATTCACTGCTCAGGTTCTGGCCACTGAGAAGGAGGAGGAGACTGAGGGACCAAACCAGTGAGTAGAAGCTGGCTGCTGTGGCCCAGGGTGCTGGAGGTAGACCTACTACTCTTGCTAACTGCCCTTCCTTTTGCAGGCACTCAGCTAAGAGTATGTTTCCCACCCACCATTGTAGCCAAGAAGAGGCTCAGAAAAGTTGTTGTGGGACTTTTGAGGACTGGCTTATGCTTATGTGCTCGTTGACTACAGACAGACTCACTGGCTTGAATCCAGCAGTGACACTGGAGATGAAAACCTTGCACTAGGGATGGTCGAGTAGAAGGATCCTAATCTGATGATCCTCCTTTTCCTGATGACTCTGAAGCCCCGGACATTTTACTCATGCGAAAAACCACTCTCCATGGGGTTTAACCATCATTTTTTCCTGATCTCTGCTTTTGGTAGCCAAATGCACTTTTCAGATGGTACTGTGGTCTTCCACAGCAGATGAGCAACTAGAGAAATTCCGTAGCAACCTTCTAACATTTCCAGTTCTCTTGCTAGGGCCCACCCCTTCCTTTACACCAGGGAGGAAGCTAGATGGAGAATTTCCTACAGAATGAGGTTGCAGTCCTGTTACCCTAGGAGGAGTAATATGAGATATATACAAGATACTTTGAGTTATTCAGGAGGCAGCTGTTGAGCGGAGCCCTCTCAGTAGTGACATGATAAGATAAAGCGCTGGACACGGCAAAAACAAAAGCAGATACAGACTCTAGAGTCTGCCCTTAGAAAGCTCGTAGTGTAGAATAAGGGGGAGGACAGTGAATCTGCAAACAGACATATGTAAATGCAGGTGGTAGGAAGTACCTTACAGGAACCAGTGTGAATTTCAGCCCAGAAGTGGAGAAAAAGAAGGAAGGTAGGTATATGAAAAGTGGGAGCCGGAGCATCCTAGAATGTCTGCTAACCTGAAAATGGATAAATAGAAAGTGGTGTATCCCTAGCATGGAATACTATTTAGCCAAAAAGGAGTGAAGGACTTATTCATGTGTAACATGGCTGACATCTGACTGTCCGACACAGAGTGAAAGGAGCTAGTCACAAAAAATTAGGAAAAAAAGGAGCTAGTCACATATGTGATTCCATCTGTATGAAATGTCCCAAAGATGCAAATCCAGAGGGACACAAAGATAAGAGGTTACCAGGGACCGAGGTAAGGGAACTCGGTAGGTTCATGGATATGGGGTCCCTTTCCCTTTTTCAAGCCTGGGGAGAGTGCTCTGGAATTAGACACTGGGGAGGTTGTGCAAGCTGGAAATACATTAAAAACCACAAAATTAAAACCTTTAAAGGGGTGAATTCAGCAGGGCCCAGTGCCACAAGCCTATAATCCTAGCACTCTGGGAGGCTGAGGCAGGAGGATCACAAGTCCTCTCAATTTATTAAGATCCTCTCTCAAAATCAGAAATAAAAATGGGCTGGGGATATGACTTATTGTGAAGGCTGTGTGCTTAATCCTTAGTACCACAAAAAAAGTGTTTTTTATGTATGTGATTTATATCATGATTAAGACATCTGAGAAGCTACCTAGACTGAATTATTGGATTGGTGATAAAATCTGTAATACCAGGGGCTGGTGGCAGGGGAGATGTCCCAAGAGATAGAGGAGGGTGCATGAGTCTATTCAAAGAAATGCACAGGGACCCGTGCAGCCAGATCAAGGTGGCATGGGAGGGGGCGTGGGAGCTTCAGCTGGAGCCTGTTGGGCTGTGTCGGCACAGCCAACTACATGCTTTGTATTTTAAGTATGATGGGAAGGAGGGGACTGATGCGTTCTGATTTCCATTTTTGAAAAATCCCTCTGGCTTTTGCATAGAGATTGTCCAGGTCCAAAACAGCAGAGAGAAACGGTGGGGTGGCAGCTGCTGTACCCAAGGAGATGGCAGTGGTGAGCTCCAGGGTGAGGGCAGCAGAATGGAAATAAGAAGAGGCTAGTGAGAATCTATTTCAGGTCAAGGACAAGTGGCCCTGGCTGATGGACTGGCCATGGCAGGGCAGAGGAAGAAATGGAAGAGGCTAGAATGACCTTCATATGATCTCATGAATTTTCCCATAGTGATTTTCTGCTGGATTCAAACTGTCCACAGCACATCAAGAGAAGCTCATCAGATACTTATTACAGGAATTACACAAATAGCCACGGTCTCATTTCTTTGTAGGGTACTTTATTTTTTAATGTAGGGTCTCAGTATATTGCCCAGGCTGGACTCAAATTCATGGGCTTGAGTGATCCTCTTGATTCAGCCTCTTGAGTAACTGGAAATATAGGTGTGAACCACTATGCGTGGCTCTATAAGGACACAGTCTTTGTATTTTCATTAAAGATAATAATCCTTTGTTTGTAAACATACAGAAAAGTAATGGGCAATTGAAAAATATGAGATTTTTAAATTTTAAAAATTTATTACAGTACAGACACATTGCCATTCATCTCCTTCAACAGCTTCTTTCATGTCTTTACAAGGTGTCATCGAAATACAGTGAATGCTGCTGCCACATGCCAGGCTCGAAAAACATTACTGTGTGTCCTCATCCACGCTATCACTGGGTCTGTACCATGCAACTTCTCATTCTGTCCTACAGTAAAAATAACTACGAAAGGTAAATGTTTTTAATAGATTCAGGATATGAAGGTCACCACAACAGTTTAACTAAAGATACTCAGGAAAAGGAACTTTCAGAACTGTTTCAGGCTGAGCCTGTGATCCTCACTGCTGCTTTTGGGAAGCAGAGTTGTGGTGTCCTAGAGCCCGATTCCCTGGGTTCAGATCCACACTGACTGCCACTTTACTTGCCGTGTGATCTTGGGCAAATTGTCTCTCTGTACCTTGGTTTTCTAGTCTGTTAAAAATAGGATCCTAATAGAACTGTTACAGGTTATTATGAAGGTGGAATGGGTTAATAGTTAACTGAAAACAATGCCTGGCATGTAGTAAAATCAAAACAAAATTCTGTGCCTGTACCCAGAATGGGAGGTTGCAAGGCCACTTGTTGGTCTGGGAGCTCAGCAGGGACCCCTGGGCCCATCAAATGGGAGAATGAAGACACATCACTGTGATTACCGTCTCTTCATCTTCATCAGAAATTGCCAAATTGCTCTCCAAAAATGTTTGTCCTGATTTCTACTCCCACCCACAGTGACTGAGCGTTCCCCTTGCTCCACAGCCTCATCACATTTGGTAGTATCCGATTCGGACATTTTGGCCAATCTGCTGCTCATAAAGTGGTCACACAGTGTTTTCTCTGAGCCCCTTCTCTGCAGAGGTCTATCTGCGAGCCACTGAGCCAGAGTTACCTGGCAAAGTTGCGGGCAGGACAGCCATAGGCCTCCCAGCACAGTGGACTTCTCATAGTTCGTGTTCTGGGCCCAGGAGCAGCACACCTACCTTTGTGGCAGGGGGAGGGGATGGGGCTGAGGGCACAGGAAACGAAGTGAGATCCTTGAAGCCAGTGAACCAGTCTAGTCCTATCTGTGAGCTGTACCCATCAGTGAAAGAGCCCGAGCTAGATCGTTAGTGTGGACTATTAATAGAATGTAGGTCATAAGAGAAAATATGATTAATTGCAACATGATCTCAGCGGCAGTTGAGGGCCTAGATTTTCCCAAGGTAAACGCTGTTGTTCCTATGTCAGCTCTTTGTTGGAATGTGGGAAGAGGAATGTGGGAAGTTGAGTAAACTGTATTTTCCTAAATCACTATTTCAAAGACAGGGTGGGGATGGGTGTTTTGAGGATCTTCTCTTAATGAAGCAAAATGGAAGCTTTTTACTGGTGGGTAAGTAAGTCCCTGATACCCTACTGTGAAGATCTGGTAGAGTCCAGAAAAGAGAATACAGTTCATAGCAGAAGGTGCTGAGAAGTTTGTGTCTCCTTCGTTTCAAATTGTAGTGACTAGACCAGTCGCATACCAGCTGGGAAAGTAAGTGTCATCTGTGTCTCGGCCATCTTAGAGATTGGGTGGATTGCCCAGGGTGTGTGTCCTGCTCTCCAAATGGAAACAGAAGAAACCTCCTGCTGTCTCTCACTCTTCCTTTAGGTGAGCTGTTGGTTCTTCCTCTAGGAGGATCAAATAAAGGGGGGGGGGGGGGGGTGTTTGAGTGAGTTTTGTGTTACTGTAACAAAAACCTGAGGGAATCCTCCTAGAAAGAAGAAAGGTTTATTTTGGCTCACATTTTTTAAAAGTCCCTGATTGCTTGACCCTTTTTTCTTTTCTTTTCTTTTCTTTTCATTCTTTCTTTCTTTCTTTCTTTCTTTTTTTTTTTTTTGAGACAGCGTCTCTCCTGAATTCACTATGTAGCCCAGGTTAGCCTTGGACTCACAGCAATCCCTCTGCCTCTGCCTCCAGAGTGCTGGGATTACAGGTGTGTGCTACTATACCCGGCTCTGTGTGGTGCTGAGGAATCGAACACAGCAAGCATTGAGTAGCATTGTGCTTGCTAGGCAGATGTTTTAAGGGCTGTGCTATTCCTCCATTTTTTAGGGGGCCTGTGGAGAGATGATATGTCATGGTGGGGTTATGTGGTAGAGAAAGCCACTCACCTCATGGTAACAGAGAAAAAAAAGAAGGAAGCCTGTATTCCACATGCCTCCCATGACCTTAGCTTTCCCATTAGACTCTTGCTTAAAGAATCCACCACTTTTTCTTAGTGCCAAGCTGAGGACCAAAGCTTTCATACATGGACCTTTGGGAACATTGCAGATCCGAACTGTAACAGGAGTGGGGAGGTGTGAGTGGATGACTCCTTCCATGTGACCTGAAATGGAAGTCTGAGGTAGAATAGAGAAGTTGGGTCCAGAGTACAGGAACAGAAAAGCACAGGTATGCTGCCTACCTAGCCATGGGGTCAGGAGCCAGCACCCTGGCCACCCGGGTACAGGTGCAGAAACGCCACATCTGGAGCCACCATGATAATGGTTGGTTCCTAGGGTTCCAGTCAGGACCCGCACCAGGGCAATTAGCCCTGGTGTGTTCTGCAGTGCGCTCTGAGGGTTTGTTTTTCAGCATGTTGATTATGGAGTTGGAACTCTTCTCAGACTCCCCCTTGAAAATACAATTTATAAAACATGAAATTGGAGCTGCTATAGGTAACATGGTGATGCAGAGGCCTAGAGCCTCCCTGCTGCAGCCCTCTCCCCTCTGCAGCCTCTTTGAAGTACTGCATTCAGAGTTCAAGGTAGAACCTCCCTGGGCTTTAGGGAGGCTGTCTCCCCTCTACAGTGGATGCCAGACAAGTTATCTGAGCATTCTAGACCCCACATTTTTTAATCCACGAAGTGTACAGGTCAGGCTGGGTCAGAGTGCTCTTCACCCAGTTTCTAAGGATGATGCGGGTTTACAGTGTTCTTCCTGGAAAGACATGACTCAGGGGTGGTAACAGTGGCTGGTTTTGGTGGTAGTGGGGATTTAACTATGGGCTTTTGCACAGAACTGTACCCCCAGCCCAGTTTTTGAGACAGGCTCTTGCTAAGTTGCCAAATTACCCAGACTGGGCCCAGATTCACAGACCTCTTGCCTCAGCCTCCAAGAGTACAGGAATCACAACAGGGCTGTGCCACCCGGCCTGGCCCCCAAAGTTTTATTTTGTCAGCTTTTTTGAAGAATCACATTTGCCCAAACATGAAAGAGTATTGTGTGATTTTTGAGGCCCCTTCCTGCTCTGTTATTTTCTTCATGGCCGAATCCTCCTGGCTTAAACTGCAAAGGGAAATTAGTGGCTCGGGATCCAAACATCTCAGAACTGGCCTAACTAGAGTCACCACTCAGATGTTCTTATCAGGAATTTACTCCCCTTGGGGGGCAGGGGAATGGGATGGGAGGGACAAAGAAGCTCCTCTCCCTCAGAGTTGCAGCACAAAATCCAAGACCACCTCAGAATGGCTCTGAGTATATCGTGTGTCTCTTCCAGAGCCAATCCCAGTGGCAGAAGGGAGGGAACGTTGTTTCGCCAAGGAAGTAAGCCAGAATACCTCTTACCCACCCATTCTTCTTCTGGAATTTTTCTCTCGGTATAAACCCTTAAGAAATGAAGTGCTTGGCTTGTGTGTGCAGTGTGTGTCAGTGATGGACTACAGACATGAGCGTACTGGATTGCTGCAGCAGTTCCCAGGCCATCCTCCTTCCCCGGGGTCTCTGATGAGGCTCGGAGTACTGCTTGCTGGCTGAGCTCCTGGCCAGGTGGCCTATTGGTGCTGTTGCCACAGTCGCTTGGCATTCTCCTCTGCTGGGCAAGGGACACCAGACTCATGGACCTCCACAGTTGGCAGGAAGCAGGCTCCAGCCCAGGGAGGAGCAGTCCCTGCGCATTGCTGCTGATCTGCCGTCAAGGGGCCATATGCAACTTCAGAGAAAGAAAGGGAGAAAAATTAGAGTGACAGAAAAGCAATTTCCGCTGCAATTTAAAGGCAGCTATTAAAATTTTACAAGAGTTTTATTGCAGGGACTTCCTGATCATCCCAGAAAAAAATTTTTTAATGAGAAGTGGGGTGATAAAGGAAAACATTCTGGGTGTTTCTGATTCTCTCTTGGCTTGCCTCACATCTTGAAAATCAAAATTGTTAGGACTTCATAGACTAGCTAAGGGATAGCAGCAGCCCAACAGGCTATTTCTGAGTTTTTAAGAAGTGTTTTTTTCTGTATTTGCTGTTCCTTTGTATAGTAACTGTTTCTAATTTTACTTTGTACTTTTCTAAATGGCCTGGTGGAGCGTTGGGGAATCATTGAGAATGGCAGGTGCCTCTCCCTTTCTCTGTCAGTTGAGTGCCATTTGTTTGTGTGAACAAATAGAAATTCAGGTCAGCCCACTTCCACAGGAAAGGAAATGCATGGGCTCACAGCCTGGGAGAGCCCTACTCACCATGGCTTCAGGAGAGACAGTCTAGGGCCTTCACTGAAGTTGCCTTCTGCCTCCTAACTCGGCATTCCTCTGTGTTGTTTATTCTCAGGTAGACGCTGAAGCAGCCCCACAGGTCCACCTTCCCTGCACAAGAGCCCCAGGAAAATAAGCCGTCTCATGCCCTATAGTCCCAGTTCTTGTGCTGGAGCCAGCATCTATTGACTGATCATCCTGGCTTCAGAAATGGGAATGGTGATGCAATGGCTTTTTTTTTTTTTTTTTTTTTTTTTTTTTTTTTTTTTTTTTTTTTTTTTTTTTTTTTTTTTTTGCAGGTCAGGCCTGAATCATATGCTAGATTCCCCATCCCCACTCCAGTGAGTGGAGTATGCTCACCATAATCCCATGAACTGAGTGGGAAAGGCCAGGTTCAAAGCTCTGACTAGGGGAAGGGAATGGGTGTGGGGTGGGCCGCACTTAAAGCTCCTTCCCGAAATAATTTCACGAGGCCCCACACTCCCCAGCTATTGCCTGCTCTTGGAACCTGCTCTGTCTTTACCCTCTTGCAGGTCTAGTTTAGGGTTTGGCTTGTGTGGTGCTGGAGATGGAAGCCGGGGCCTTCCTCAGTGTTCTAGGCAAGCTCTCTGCTGCTGAGGTAGAGCCTCAGGCCTCCTTCATGGGTTCTTAATCTTTGGTCTGAAGACCCTGGAAGAGTAGAAGTTTAAAGGACCATCCGTTGGCTGAGAAGAAAAGTTACATCTCTGTTTTGCTTTACACTCTTAAGGATTTCCTTTGTGTATACTTTAGAATATGATTCTGCAGGATGTGGTAGCACATGCCTGTAATCCTAGAACTCCGGAAGACTGAGGCAGGAGGATTCAAGTACGATTGCTGCCTGGGCAACTTGGTGAAACCCCATTTCAAAATAAAAAATAAAATGGGCTGCATATGTAGTTCACTGCAAAGACCCTGGGATCAATCCCTAGCACATATACAAAATATAATCCTGAGGAGTCTGCACCCTTCTTCAGCACTCTGTCACCAGGGTTTTCTGGAATAAAAAATGTTAGGAACCTGTTTGGTCTTCTCCAGGACCACCATGGGGCAAGATTATTGAAACTGTCCTGACTCCTAAACTCTGGAATTGGGTCAGCTGCTTGCTGCTAGATGTCCTTCCTGAAAGGCCTTTTTGTGGCACTGTCTGGCATTTGAGCTTGACCTCTGTCTTTGAGTTGTGTTGATCATTACAAGACTGAGAGGAACCTGGGAGGGGAGGCAGGTGGCCCTCCATTCTTCAGCCGTTGTGACAGAGCAGTGTCCAGCTCAGGGGCCCAGAGCAGGTTCTGGAGCCAGGGTGCCTGGGTTCAGATTCCAGCTGTACTACTGATTGACTAGGCAAGCTTACTTAGGTTCCTTTCCCACTCAGTGCCTCAGTTTTCTCAGCTATAACATAGTAATAATATTACCTACTTCTTAGGGTGCTGGAAGAATGAACTGAGTCAACGCATGACAGAGCTGGCACGTAGGATCGTTACTGAACGGCTGTTTCACATAGTGTGGCTGCTGGCCTTTTAGATTGCATCTTTCTGATCCAGGCCTTGGCCTGTGCCTTAAGGCACCTGGGATGTCATGGTGAACGGTACAGACTAGAGCTTCTCTGCCTTGAGATATTCCTTCATGACGTACCCCTTCAGATATATATTTATAAAACTATACTGAATATTTAGAAGCATAAATTCATAATGTAATGTTACAAGTCAGGACAGGACCAGTGCTAGTTCTAAGTTGTTTGATGGATGTGTCCTTATAATGGCCTACATCTGCCTCACCCCTTCCCGCTACTTGCTCTCGCTGACCTGTTGTGAGCCACCCGAGTCTTCTGCTGTTCCTGAGGTGTTTTGCACATGTTGCTACCCCAGAGCCTTTGCACTGGAAGTTCCTGTGGCCTGGAACGCTGTTTCTCAGATAGTTAAACAGTCTGTGATGTCACCTGTTCAGAGGTCCTACCCCTCATGGAAAGCAGCCCCCATTACTCAGTGCCAAGTAGCAGCCCTGTCAGTCTCCGCTCACCTTCATTTTCCTCAAGAGCTTGCCAGCTCCAGCCTTGAGTTGTATGGGGTTTTGGTTTTGTTGTTGTTGTTTGTTAGTTTTATACTGGGGATCAGCCCTGGAGCATTCACACTGAGCTACTTCCCTAGCTCATATTTGTTTTTGATTTTGAGACTAAGTCTCACTAAGTTGCCCAGGCTGGGCTCGAACTTGTGATCTTTCTACCTCAGCCTCCTAGAGAGCTGGTATTACAGCCTGTTTCACCAGCCCCAGCTTGGGTTGTGCATTTGTTCACTGGCCTCCTTCTCTGCTAGAAGATGGCTACCTTGTCTTGGCTGCTGGTATAGTCTCAGTGCCAAACTCATAGCAGGAGTCCAATAAATATTTGTTTAGGAAGTGATTGTGTGAGTCACAGGTAGATACCACGGCAAGAACGCTCAAGTTGAACAAAGATCTGACCTCTTTTTCCCTCCCTGTGTAGATATAGTCTTTGACACTTGCTCTCCTGGGACCCTGAAGGTGTACTAGTGTCTGGAACATCCTGAGGGTGAGTACAATGTGGCTGTTTGCTTAAATTTTGCAACTAGTACTCATAAACATCTTTTTTTAAAAGTTTGTAATCAAAAGAATGTCAAGGGGAAAAAGGGGAGTGTCCTTCACTATCTCTACTGTCACCCGCGGCCTAACATCTTCCTTCAGAGGTAGGTTGTTGGTTACCGAGTTGGTGCTCTAACAGACTTTTTCCCATATAAGAATATTCCTGTTTACGTGTACATATGTGTGTGTGTGTGTGTGTGTGTGTGTGTGTGTGTGTGTGTGTATATACACATTTCATTTAATTTGCTGTCTAAGAAAAAATAATATATAGAGAGATGCATCTGGAGCACACTTCACCCATCCTCCTGGTGGAGTGTCATGCAGATACTTATTCTTAAATGTTCAGTGAACTCTACTCACTTTTTTTTTTTTTTTACTATTTAATTCAATTTAAAATTTTACTTTGGTATACGGGTGTGTGTGTGTGTGTGTGTGTACGCATACACATTTCTTTTTTATTTTGTTTTATTTTGAGGTAGTGGGGATTGATCCCAGGGCCTTCACACTGAGCTGCATCTCAGCCCATCTTTTTCATTGTTTTATTTTGAGATAGAATCTCACTAAGTCACTGAGTTTCCCAGGCTGGGCTTGGGCTTGCGATCCTCTTGCCCTAGCCCCTCTAGAGTCCTGCGATTATAGGCCTGTAGCACCAGGCCTGGCCTAGTATACAATTTTTGAGTTTAGGCAGAGGTATTCATTTGGGAAACTGCTACCGTAATTATGATATGGAACAGTCCCGCCACCTCACTGTGTCAGTATGTTGCTTTCTCTGTAGGTTAAATATAGAGTATAGGTGTTTGCACATAATTAAAATATGTACATACATTAAGTACTTACCTCTAATAAATGGGTTTTCAATGTATTCTGTTCAGGCTACTGGAGGGTTTTGTTAGGTTTATGCAGTGTGTTTTGTTGTTTTTTTTGCAGCAAGCATCCTTCTGTTTCATATCTGTAAGAGAGGTTCTAAGTGGAGGAGGCCGCAGGCTGCATGTCAGTCTAGTTTATAGTGAGATGTTCTTGAATGGGGATGTCAGCCTTTGTTGGCACGGTGCTCAGGAGGGAGTACTGTCAGGTCTTTGAAGGAATCAGAGACCCTTACAGTGTGACAGTGGGAGGGCAGGAGCTTCTAGAATGCAGACTACGGACGTGGGGAGTAGAGCGGAGCTGTGGGAACCTTGTGAATGGACTCTGCCAGCTGGGTACTGGAATCATTGTATTCCTTCCTCCAGCAAAGCTTTGCCTGGTACCTGGAGCATGTGCTGAGACAGTCTTTAAGGGTTGGGCTTCTATCAAAGAAGGCTTTTTAGCACAATTCTCTTTTAGTTCTTAATATTTTTAATAGATTGACAAAAAAAAAAAAGCCTCCAGCGTTTACATCTATACCCTTCAAAGGCCCAGCTTCCTCTAAGGTTCCCCTCTTACACTGCTGTCACAGTGACCAAAAGCAAGAAATTGGCACCAGGTCAGTATTATTAACTGAATTACAGACTTTAGGCAGATTGCACTAGTTTCCCTGCTGATGTTCAGTTTCTGCTTCAGGATCCCACACTGTAGCTAGCTGTTGTTTCACCTTCACCTCCTCCAGCCTGCAGCAGTGCCTCCTTCATCCTGCTCTGGGGTGGGTTGATTGGTTGGTTTGTTTTAAGGCAGAGTCTTGCTCTGCAGTCTAGGCTAATCCTCAGTTCACTATGTAGCCCTCACTAGTCTTGAACTCACAGCCATCCTCCTGCCTCAACTTCCTGAGTGCTGGAATTGTAGACATGCACCCCATGCCTGGCTTATATGGTGCTAGGAAATCAAATGCAGGGCATTGTGCTTGCTTGGCAAGCGCTCTAACTGCTGTGCTGGTCTTCCAGCCCTTCTCTGTTCTTTTGTAGAATGTCTGGATTTGGGTTTGTCTTAGCTCTATCAAGGTTCTCTGTTACTAAAGAACACCGCAGAGGCGATGTGCCCTCAGTGCATGTTCCTTAGGGGACGTGATGTCCTTGTGTGTTACTGGTGGTGATGGTCACCTGGGTCACTCGATGAAGTGGTAACTTTGCTGTCAAGTCACTGATTTCCCTTTGTAACTAGTAAATATCTTCAGAGATGCTTTGAGACTGTGCTAGTACCCAGCCTGTCCTGACACTTCACCTCCTGATGAAAGTGAGCATCCGTTGCTACAGTGGTATTGCCGAAGTGTCTCCCTGGTGCTGATTTTCGAATATTCCTCACCCCCATCTATGCGTATTAATTGGAATTCTCCTATAAGGAAGACATGTCTCTTTACCTTCATTTATTTTATTTCTTCATTTAGCTCTTAATGTATATCACATGGACTCATAGGTATGCTTTAACAGAGCTCATTCCTCTTTAATAGGGTAGTATTTCTAGTACTGCTTTTGGGCTGCAGGAGGAGTGGCATTCCCGTACCATAACCAGGACTTCAGGGAAAAGAAGGAAGAGTGATGTCATTTGTTCATTCATTTATTTTCTTTCTGTCACTCAAAAATATGCATTGGAGCATCTATAGTTAGGATCCAGACCCCATTCAGGGATGAATAAGACAGACAAAACACTTCCCCTAAGGGAGCTGCTGTCGCATTGCAGAAGAAAATAAGGAAGAGATAAGAAGTGAATATAGGGTAGGTCTGGTGGGATGAGTGCCTCCACGCGTGTGAGGAAGAAAGCAAGGAAGGGGCTGCAACCCTCCAGGGAGGATTTTAGTCAAGGTGATGAGGGGAGAACCTCAAACAGAGGAGGCAGCCAGGAGGTACCAGCCTAATTCTTCCCTGGCCATCTGGGAGATCGCCAACAAATCACCTCACTTCTGAACAGTTCCTGGAATGGTGGTGAACAGGAAGAATGTGTTCCATCTCCAAGAGGTAGCCCCTGCTCAGCTGTAGCTCGTTGTAATCCCACAGAAAAGCCGGGTATTGCCTGATCTTAGGATGTTTTTCCCCCAGTAGAAAAATGAAGAATTTTTGCTAACCATTGAGCCTGAGGTCTGCTACGTCAGATTATATTGTTTGTTTTTACTATGATTATTTTTAACTTGCCTTTTCTTTGTAGCAAAAGAAACCAATTTTCATTCATAGTGGTGGTATAAACCAAGTAGGCTTAAATTTAAAAGTGAACTGATTCAAAGCAGGTGTTTAGTGAGCAGTTGTACAGAGAGGATGCAGGCAAAGCTCAGGAGGAGGCAGATGACCGAGGTCTGGTGAGCAGTGTGTTGGCCCAGCCTTCCCCACTGGGACCAGGGGTTCCAATGTGAAAATAAAAACAGGTTGGCAAATGGTGACCAAGGTGAGCCTTGAGCCCCTTGGGTCATGGTGAGTACATGATGAGGAATGCTTTCAGCTTCACCGCCAGAAACCCAGCTCACAACAGTTGAAATGAACAAGGATTGATATCTGTCCCCGTAACAGCAGACCCAGAGGGACCAGGTGCCACCCTCAGTTTTGTGGCTGAAGAGCATCAGATAGGAGCCTCATTGATTCTCTCGCCCTTTTCTCTCATAGTCACCAGGCTGCTGCTGCAGCTCCAGGCAGGAGAGAATGGGAAGGTTAACTCCAGTGATACATGTGTTTCAGTTCCAGGCCGCTTAAGCATTCCCAGAATCCCCCAGATTTTGCTTCCATCTCATTCATCAGAAGTGTGTCTCATAACCTCCCCTTCTCCAAGAACGATAGAATTCCACTGAACTTCTCAGTCTTTCCTGAGGAGGTGCCCAGGAAACTGAACTGAGAGTATCAAATGGGTTAGCCCGAAGTGTCTGACTCCACGAGCAGGAACAGCAATACGGGTTGACACCAGCTGGGTGACTTTGTGCCAAGCCCTGCTGGAAGCACTTCACATCATGATCTCACTCCGTCCTTATGACCACCCTCTGACATCACTGCTGGGATATCTCCATAATAATGAAGAGGAAACTGAGTCACAGAGTGGTAAAGTTGCTTACAAGCAGAGGACCAGCGATGGGAACCCTGGCAGCCTCTTCAGAGTTCTCACTCTTAGCTGTGTTTCCTCGTAAGAGGTCCGGGGGCCCAGGCTGCTTGCTTCCTGTTTTCAGCTTAAATTCTGCCAGCAAGAGAGAAACAAGGAGGTTGTATCTGGCTTTGGTGAAGTGCTTTCTTGTGAGTCCCTTCTGCCTGTGTGATACCCCCACACACACCTGATGGCCCTGCTTCTGTCCTTGTGTCACCAGCCACACATCTTCCTGGCAGCCCCTTGGGGCTTGCAGGTGGCCAAGTAAACAGCTTTCTATTTTCACACAAGTTGTATCTGTGCTTCCAGAATGAGGAATGCATGCAGCCTTAGTGTGTCTCTCTGGCATTCAGCTTATTGATTGTACACACATTCAGTATTCTGTAGACCAGGGGTTCCCAATGTGGGTGTAAATTCATACTGGCAAATGACGATCAAGACCATATGCCTTGAGCCCTTCGTGTCGTGGTGAGTGCATAGGCAGAAATGCTTCCGGCTCTAGTCTATTCCTCCTCTGTGTATAACCTTGTAGTGGGCAGTCAGCACGGCTGATAGCTGGGTGGGTGCTGCTCTTACGGGGAAGCAGGCACTCAGATAGCAGTGACCTGATCAGGTCTGTGAGGAGGGAGCCCAGGAGACTGTGGGAACCTAACAGAAGTGCCTAATCCAATCTGGAAAGCTCAGAGAGGGCTGCTATAGCAGCTTTTAAGCCTGGGAGGTGGCTTAGAGGACTTCTGGGAGGAAAATTAGGGATTCTTCAAGAACACTTTTCCCCTTCTCCACCTCCCCTTTCCTCTTTCTTCAGTGAAATTTATTTACTGTAGCTGCCTTTCTGAGTTTTTGTTCCTTTTCCTCCTCTGTAAAATGAAGAGTCTGGGTTTTTACCCATCTAACAGTGATTGGGCATGCCCCACGTTCCTAGTCCTGTGCTGGGATTGCCTCCCTGGTTGTGTGTTGGCTGAGCTCTGCAGGTAAAGGACTAGAGCAGTGAGAGTCCTAGCAGGGGAAGTCCCAGGGCTATGGGGACTCAGAGCAGACACCCATCCTTGACTTAGTGTTTCAAGGCAAGCCTCTCAAAGGAGGTAAAATAAAAAATCATTTGCTGTGGTAGCCCAAAGTCCAGCCTCCCTGGTTTCCAGTCCTTACTGAGTCACTGACAAGTCTTAAATGAGCAGCTTAACCCTGGGAACCTCCATTTCTTCCTAAGGTTGTTTTGAGGATTAAAATCTGCTTATGAATTTCCAGCATCTCTGATAGTGCACAGCACGAAGTTGTCACTTACTAGATATTGCTGCTGCTGCTGACCACAGTGCCAGCAAGGACCATGATGACAGTGGTGGCAAAGGCAGCTCACATCTGTGGCCCTTCCCGTGTGGCAGTGGTCAGGCAGCTTAGTGATGAGCATCAGCTGCTGCCGTTGTGATCCCCCACCCCCACCCCACAAGCTGTGGTTTTACCTGCGCCAGCCCCAACATAGCAGGACTGTGTCCTGGGGACAGGGCTTTTTCAACTAAGGACTAAGTCAGGAGTTTCATGAGAGGAAAAAAGGAGTTTTTGTGGTGCGTATCAGAAACCCACAGCTGTTGGCCTCCCAGTGCCCTATCTTGTACAGTTCCCAGGCCTTCTAGCGCTGGCCTTGAAAGTGTGGACTGCCCTTGACCTCTGTGGCCAGAACGCATGGATGCTCTGCTTAGCCCATCAGTCCCAAATTAGACCTGACAGTGTGATTTATTCTCTGGGATGGAGCCGGGAGGGCAGAGCCCCGTGGGTGATTCTACAGGAAGGCTGTCAGCCCATATTAGCCCAGGCCCATCATGTAGCCTTGCTGTTTCAGCGTCCTCCAGCTACTAGGGTTTTCCAGGGTGTCCATGGCTTCTGAGCAACCTCCTCTGCTGTCTTCCTGGGACTAAGACTTGGCCCTGATCCCCAAGGAGTTGTGTTTGATGCGTGACCTCAGAGGCAGGCCCTGTCTGAAGGCATCAAGGCTCTGGTCCTTTCATCTACCCCATCGGGAAGTGAAAGTGGTGCTTCCCAAGAGTGGGTCTTCTGTCTCCCCCATGCTTTCAGATCCCTGCAGCTGGAGGCCATTGCTTGGTTCCTGACCATCAGCCTGATCACAGTGTTGCTGCTTCTAGCCACCTTTAGTCATTCACAGAAATGCCAGTGATAGGGGAGATTCTGCTATGGTAACAAATTAAACCTGAAATCCACCTGTACCTGAAACTAATTGCATGGCCCTGCCAGACTACATGGGGACTAGAAATGTGAGGGCATCTGGGTTTTCAGTGAGCAGAAAACGCCGTGGCCACAGTAGACAGGGTAGTGTTTGTTCAGTACCTACTATATGCCAGGACTTCTCAGGAGTCTGGAACTCAAAATACCTCACCCCCATCCTGAGCTCATAGCTCAGTGGTGGAAATAGAATCTTAAGTAAGTAATTGCAGCTACTACCTTATAATTACATCTGTGCTGAGGGACTGGACATGTTTAGAGAAGTCGGAAGATGGCTGTCATGGGCCTGACATCTGGGAGGAGGCTGGAAGAGCTGAAAGAGTGAATATCCTTTAATTGAGTGGGGGTGGAGAGGGAGAAGCTTCCTGTAGAGGGAACAGCATCATAGAAGGAACATCACTGGCGAAGTTCTAGAGGTGGGAAGGGGCTTGACTCTGGGAAGAAGCGGGTCACAAGTTGGGAAAAGGTAGGTGAAGACTGTGCGGGGACTTGGTAGCCTTGCAGAAGTTGGATATCTGTGACACCTGCCTCTTGAGGCTGTTGAGAGAATTAAATGAGCTTAATCTCTCTCTCTCTCTCTCTCTCTCTCTCTCTCTCTCTCTCTCTCTCTCTCTCTCTCTCTCTCTCTCTCTCTCTCCACTGAGGATTGAACCCTGAGCTGTATGCCCAGGCCCTCCCCACCCTCCACTTTTTTATTCTGAGACAGGGTCTTAACTAAGTCTCTGAGTTGTTCGGCCTGGGATGAAATTTGCAGTCCTCTTGCCTCAGCCTCCCAGAATGCTGGGATTATACAATTTTAAATACCTGGATTCAGTCACTCTTTCCCCAAATGTTGTGTTCTCTTCTTTGGCAGGCAGTGTTTCTGAGACCTACAAAATCCCTGTTCTCGTGGGACTGGCATTCTAAAAGAAGGAAACAGGCAATAAACAGGAAAAAGTAAAAACAAAAAACCTGATGACAAAAACTGATCAATCAATAGGATGATGTAAGAGAGAACATGAGTAGTCACAGGTAACACAAACTCCCAAATAGTCAGGAAAGGCATAGGCTCTCCAGATCCAGGTTCACGAACTTTTTGGACCACCCCTTCGGGTGGGAACAGAGCAGTTTGACAGTGGCATTCAGGGCTTGCGCCTGTCATGCTTGCAGCCGTCTCTCTGTGATGTTGCTCTTACCTTGAGGCTGGTCCTTGCATGGGCACAGTGTGGCAGTGAGAGACGTGCGGGCAGTCTCGGAGGGGCCAGAAGCTGCGTCAACCCGTGTGCTGAGAGGATCTCTGCTAGCCTGCCACAGAAGCCAGTATAAGCAGGGGGAAGCTGCTGTGGAGAGAAAGGAGGCGAGGGACAGGTTCGGGGAACAGCTTGGAGGTAGAATGGACAGGACTTAAAGGTTTGTCTGCTCAGAAGAAGGGATGCCTGTGCCTTCCCCTTGTGGAAGTCATGGTGCACAGTTCCGTGACCCTGTTAATTGGTTAGCAGCTTTTTTTCACCTGGTAAAGTCATTTATTGCTCAGGTTCTGAGAAATCCTATGGGAAAGGAACTTGCTTCTTTGATTATAGAAGCTTTTTTGAGGAGAAAGACATAATAGTATGTTCTATAGTATATTGAGAATTGTTGCTTTAATAAAAGTTCTTGTCTCTGCTACATATTAGAATCATATGAATTAAAAGAGCCCAGTCATTCTTTCAACACATGTTAACTTCCTACTCCTTCAAGAGCTTTAAAAGAAAAAATCCCAAGGACTAGTCCTCACCCCAGTCCAATTCAGTTAGAATTACGGCAGTAGGGCCAGCCCTAAGACTTTCTTGTTTGTTTATTTTAAAATTCCCTACATGGTTATAGTATGTGGTTGAGGGTGAGAACTTGTACTTTATCGTGTCCTTGAGTAACTTCCCATTATAAGGCAGTATTGTGTGTGTGAGTTTCTGGTTATCAAAGTGTGTGGTACTTGCCTGTTTACAAAAAGAAATCAGAGGACTCAGAGTCCTCCATGATAGGAAATTCTGCAAACTGGTATGTGTCTTCCAGACTTATTTTATTTTATTTATTTTGAGACAAGCTGGTCTTGAAACCACTGTGTAGCCCAGACTGGCCTGTAACTCACGGCAGCTCTCCTATCTCAGCCCCCCAAGTGACGGGATTATAGATGCACACCACCGTGCCTTGCTTGTCTTCCAGCTTTTTGAGTTATCTGTTCTCAAAAAAAATATTATTGTATCCCAAACAAAAGGATTTCCCCATCCTTCCAAAGAAAAAAATTTTTTAAATTAAAGTCTTGGGGCCCGCTTGAAATGTTAAGGATATAATTGAGGATCCCTAACATACACACACACCTGACACCTGATTGCAAGGACATACAAGCCTTAAGCAAGCAGAAAGTGAAGCTCTGCCTCCTGTCAACACCCTCCTGTTAGGTCATAATGGTGCTGTTGATTGGCAGGAGGCGAAGCTTCGCTCCAGCTCCCCTCCTTGCTGCTGCTGGCGGGTTTCAGAGCTATCCTGCAACAATCTGCTGCATAACAAGTGTCTTCCCACCCCAGTCTTTGGGAGAATGGTCGGCAGCTAAACCTGTCCCTAGTGTCAGAAAAGTTGGGGATCACTGGTAGATGGTATGATCAGCTGCCTATTTCTGTTTTTTAATTTATTTATTTTGAAATTAAAAATGTTAAGTTCAACTGTTGGCTAGGTTATATTCTGTCACAGGTCATAAGACAATGTTATTTACACTCTTCACAGGCATCCTGTGCCTTGCTCTCTCCATCTATAAAATAGGGGAAATAATGCTTTCTAACTCTTAAAAGTGGCACTCAGCAGCTTAGCACAGAGCCACAATCTCAGGCGCACTGTGACTAAGCTGACATGTTGTAGTCACTGAGAAAATATGGGTCAGGAGGATTGCCAGTGTGTCCTAGGCCCTGACCCAAATTATTCAGATTTTTTGGGGGGTTGGTATTGGGTATTTTTTTATTTTGAGACTGAGACTAAATGAACCAGGCTGGTCTGGGATTTGCAGTTCTTCTGCCTCAGCCTCCCAGAGGATGAGGATTACAAGCGTGTACCACCACACCCTGCTTACTCAGAACTTCAAAGCACATCTGGCCTAAGAAGTTTAGAAAGGGATCATGCAGCCATGTGTATGTAAAGCATAGTGCCTGACACCCAGCACATGCTGTGTCAATGTCAACACTTTATTGTTATTATTATTTAGGTAGCATACCTCATCATCCTTAATCGTCATTGTGGAAGCATAAATGCTAATCACAGTGAGGTACCATGACACACTCACCTCCAAAGACGTCAGGTTAGAGTTCCATGTGAGGCCTTGGAGGGATCGGGGCCTTTTTCCTAGATGGGTGGTGGGAAGGTCATGAGCAGAGGAGGGATGTCATCTGGCCACATATTAATAAATACAGTCCCTCTGGCAGTGGAGGGAGAGAGGCAGGGGCTCCTTCTATGACCTGTGGTCCAAGCAGGAGATGGGAGAGGTGGGAGGGACCAGTCCCAATTATGGCTGAGAAATAGAGTCAGCAGTGTCACTGGGCTGGATGTTGGGAGAGGGCAAGGAGTCTCGATGTACCCAAGGTGAACAGTGAGGGCATGAGGTGAGGAGCACCCACATGGGTAGACTCACAAGGGGTCACAGAGGCCAAGTAAAGACTCCAGAGTGCAGCTTGGGTCTTCTCAGTGTTGGGTGCTGGCTAGACAGCTGTGAGAGAGGCTGTGGATGCCCAGGTCTGGAACAGAGGGAAGTAGTCTGGGTGGGAGAGAGAAAAGGACACTTCTACAGAGATGAGGCCTTGAGAGCCAAGGTCCAGGGGCCATCCCAGGGAGGGAGCAGCACAGATGGAGACAAGAAGAGCTGCCCAAAGAGATGCTGAGGAGTTGGCAAGAGAGGCTGGGAAGAGGGCTAGCAAGGGGGGAGGAAGCCAGGAGAACAAGGACCCCTGAGGCCAGATGGGATGAGGCTCAGAAATGGCAGCTGGGCTCTGTGATGTAGGGACAAATGGCCGATGGGAACAGGCTGGCCACCTGCCCAGCAGATGTACGTTCTGGGAATATGTGGCCCAGCATGTTTTGTTTATTGCTGTCTCTGTAGTGCCCATGCCACACCCAATATGCAGTACAGATGTGCTAAGTGTTTATCTTCCCAGGGTGGGGAGGAATTAGAAATGGGACAGGCCATTGCCCTTGGTGCCAGACTGCCACCAGAGCAATGCAGAGTGGGTTCTGCAGACCTGGGCTCCTGTCCATAGAGATGTTGGGGAAAAAGAAGAAAGATTGGGGGGCTGGAGGAATGGCTCAGCAGTTAAAGTTCTTGTTTGGCAAGTGCAAAGACAAGCACTAAGTACCCAAGTTCAATTCCCCCAGCACTACATAGCTGGGCTTGGAGGTGTCCGCCTGTAATCCCAGCACTTGGGAGGCTGAGACAGGAGAATTGCCATGAGTCCAAGGCTAGCCTGGTCTACAGAGCAAGACCCTGTCTCGAAAGAGAGAGAGAGAGAGAGAGAGAGAGAGAGAGAGAGAGAGAGATTGGAAATGTAATCCAGATATCTGGGTACCTCCTAAACTAACCATTTACTGAGCACTTGGTGCTGCGGGCTGGAGTGGTGTGACGTCCCCACCCCATTTGTGAAATAGAGATACTGATAGTATTGACCTCCTGGAGCTAGCATAAGGTGCTGATAAGGTAATACCGTAAAACACTGAGGTGTTTCATAAATGTGAAATTAATACTACCGTTATGCAGCCCTCCTTCATCCAAGTACGAGGTAGATATCAAATAATCACTCAAATAACCACATAATTTACCTGCGCCAATTAAATTAGAAAAAGTCTAGAGTACCTTGAGAGGCAAGAGAAAGTGGGGCTCTTTCAGCCAGAGGTAGAGGTAGAGGGTCTGAATAGGCTTTTCTGAAGAAGTGACCCTTGATCCTAGACTTGAAGAGTGAACAAGAGTCCATTAGGCGTGGGCTGGCGGCCAGGGTGTTTATGGCACAAGAATAGCCTATGCAAAGTTCTTGAGGTAGGAAGATGCTGAGTATGTTGCTGGAAGAGAGAAGCCAGCGTGACCCCAGCAGAATGAGGAAAAGGGAAGGGTAGCAAGGTTGGTTATACGGGGTCTAGAAAATTATGGTATGAGATTGATTTAGGGGTACTAGTGATTGAACATAGAGTCTTCATACCAAGCTATATCCCTAACTCTTTTTTATTTTTTATTGTTTTCTTTAAGACACAGTCTCACTCTGTAGACCAGGCTAGTCCTGAACTCACTGTGTAGCCCTGGCTGGGCTTGAACTCACAGCAATCCTCCTGCCTCGGCCTCCCAAATACTAAGAATACAGGCATGTGCCACCATGCCCAACTGTTGACCTGATTTTTGAGACGGGATCTCTCTGAGTCATTAAGTTGCCCAGGCTGGTCCTGAACCTGACAGTCTCCTGCCTCAGCCTCCTAGGGTGCTGGCATTACAGGCCTATACCAGCAGGTCTGGCTCTGATAAGATACTTATATTTTCTTCCCACACCCCATATGAGTCATGAAAGGTTTTAAGGAGAGAAGAGGTACAGTTTTATTTCGAACTCCAGCATGCACTTTGAAGACTTTGTATCCTGGCTTTCTTTCTCCTCCAGGACAGTTTGTACCGACTGTTCCAAGCCAGGGTCAGGGTCAGAGACTCCAGCCCCTCCCTTTCTCCACCCCCTTTCCCCATGTGGCACCTCCAGGCTTTGTACTGTCATCTGGCCACTCTGCAGGGTTGAAAGGAGTTTCTTTAAAGGAGAAAGTGCCCTGGTTCTAGTAGACTCATCAGTCCCCAGGAAAGAAACAGCATGTTGACACACCCCAGTCCACCTGGAGGCCCACAAAACAGGTCACAGCAGCCCTCCTTTGCCTCAGAAAGGCTCCTGGCTTCACTGACTCATGATCCCTTCTTCCCAGAAGGGACCCCAACCAGCTCCCCACAAAGATGGCCTCATTTCCTCCCTCTCAGACCAAGAGCTGCCAGCTGCCAGCTGCCCTGTCCCCCCCAGCCCCAAATCTCCCTATTTCTTTTATTAGATGCCAACCAATGTGTTTCTCTCTATTCACTCCTGTGGGCCAGGCCCTGGAGAAAGGGGGTCCGGGGCTCCAGATTACTTTTGTTTTCTGACCACCACCCAGAAAATGTGTTGTTTGTGGGCCAAGAGTTCAGGGAGATCCTGTACCTTGGCCCCTCGGCATGAGACCATAGGCCTGGGACTGATATTAGATCCCCAGAGTGTGGAGTAGCCTGGTACCCTGAGCAGCCCTCAAGCTCCATGCCCCAGTATTCCATCTGCATGAGCAGCCTCTCCCTCTTGCCAGGTAAGTGGGCCTGTATTCCTTCCTTTGCTGTACCCATGGCTGCCTACTCTCAGAGCGAGGTTAGCTCCAGCCCTGCGGGGAAAGGCTTCCCTCCCAGACACTTGGGTGTGCTCTTTGTGCTTTGGGAAATGTGTGATGCTCGTGGCTGTAGCATCATAGAGCCTTACCTGGGTGGCTGAAGACCCCTGTGGAGGCCTGTAAACAGGCTCCCTAACTTGGCCTCGTCCTTTCTGCCATTGTTTTACAGGTATTAATCCCCTTAATTCTTCCAACAACTCTATGCAGCAGGTATCATAAGTTTTAGAGATGGGTAAGCTGAGGCACAGACAACTAGTCACTTGCTGGAGCTATGCCGGCAGAAGTGGCGTGGCTTGATTCATACCAAGCCATCTGGCTCCATAATCAGCCATAGCTCATGCCCACCCACAGCCCCCTCCTTCTCATATAACCCATTTTATTTTCTCCTTAGCACTTACCACAGTTGATCAGCTGACTTATGTACGTAGTGTCTGCACTCTTTAGACAGTAAGCTCCTATTTGAAACTAGGAATTCTATTTCTCATTAGGGAGGAAACAAGCACACAGTGTCTTCTCTACAAGTGTCTGTTGAATGATTGACCTGAAGTTGCCAAGTGGCAAAGACGTGGCGAGTCTGGGTCCGTACCCGTGTGGCCACTCTGGAAAGCAGACGGCCACTTCTTACAGACTAAATCTGCAGCTACTCACAACATAGCCCTTGCGACTTGGGTGTTTGTCCCACATTAACCGGCTCGAGCTTACACGAAAACCTGTGCACCATTGCTCACCAGAGTTCTGTTCATAGCCAAAACTGGAGGCAGCCTTTCATCCTGCATTAGAGAAAATTTGAAACTGTGGAGGAAAGAGGAACAGACCATTAGTATTTGCAGCCTTGTGAATAAATATCGAGGAGATTCTGCTGAGTAAGAAAAGCCAGTCCAGAATGGTTACGTACATTGTGATTCCCCTTAAGTAGCATTTTATAAATGGTAATATTATAGAGATGGAAAACAGCTTGCTGGTCTTCTGTGATTAGTGATGTGGGATGAGGGAGGTGGGTCTAGTTTTAAGAAAGCAACCTGGGGTGGTGGGTGGGTGTTTGTGTGTGTGTGTGTGGTAGTGGTGCTAAGAACGGAACTCAGGAGCTCTTGCATTCTTGCATGCTGGGCAAGTACACTGCCACTGAGCTGCGTCCCCAGCCCCTGTATACATCTTGATTGTTATGAATATACAAACATATGAGGCTGGAAGAATAGCACAGTGGTTAAAGCACTTGCCTAGCAAGGGTTGGAGGAACAGAGGAATGGTTCAGCCATTAAAGCGCTTGAAGTCAAGCACTAAGTACCCGAGTTCAATTCCCCACCACCACATAAACCGGGCATGGTGGCACATGCCTATAATCCCAGCACTCAGGAGGCTGAGACTGGAGGATTGCTGTGAGTCCAATGCCAGCACAAGGCCCTGGATTCAATTTCTGAGCACCACATAAGTTGCACATGATGGTGCACGCCTATAATCCCAGCACCCAGGAAGCTGAGGCAGGAGGATTGCCATGAGTTCAGGACCAGCCGGAACTACCAAAAGTGAGACCCTGCCTCAAAAAGAAAAAAAAAAAAATACAAATATACATGTAGTGATGAACTTGAATAGGATATAATACTCACACAGGAATGAGTATTGGAAGGCTGATATATTGGTTATGATGTTATACTACAGTAAAGTTGTGTGCAGTATTATTTACTAAAATCTATATAGTATCTCTCTATATTACATCTTACAAGTCTATCTAAATTTGCAATAATTTCAATTTTAAAAGTCACATGGAAAAAGTTATCAGTGAAACTGGAGGAGAAAGGAATTGAGGATGGTTCAGAAGAGGTGGGAAGTTGAGCAGGGTGGAGCACAGGGTCTTGAAAGCCATGGGCAAGCGGTTAGAGCCAAGCTTAAGGCCAGCTGTGCAGGCATGTCTGTCTGACTCTGGCTTACTGGCTGGTTGGCTGGCACACGTGGGTACTTACTCCTGCATGCTGGATCCCTCTCTCCCTCTCCCTTCTGCTCCCTCCCTTTCTCTCTCCCCCTCTCCCTCCCTCCCACCCTCTACTGAGGATGATATCGAGGGCCTTCACACTGAGCTATATCCTCAGCCCTTTTTTATTTATTAATGTTGCTAAATTACCCAAGCTCAAACTTGGAGATCCTCTGCCTCAGCCTCCCAGAGACCTGGGACTGCAGGTATGTGCCATCCCATCTAGCTCAGATTTTGCATTTCCTAATGATGACTGACAGCTTCTTGAAATTGACATTGTAGCCCAAGAATCAGGTGAGAGTGAGCTGCTTCTGAGGGTCCTGATTGGGCAGAAAAGTTGGGCGCTGGAGAGCCTTGTAGAGGAACAGTAGATCAGCCCCTGAGAAGATGAGAGCTAACTCCCAGAATCCTGACTGGCCAGTTCTCTGCCTGGGTTTGGCCACATAGTTAGAGGGCGGGAAAGGAGCTTCAAGTACAGAGAAGGTGCCCCAGATCCAGCTCTGCCATCATGTGTAAGGATCAAGCTTTATAACCTTCCTGGGCCACCACCAGGCCCCAAGTGTGGAGTGTGGGACCTTGCCTAGGGTGGGGAACTGGAAAGAAGAGCTTGTAGCTAAGAAAGGGAACATGGCAGTCAGGTAGGATGTGTCATCAGCCAGCCTATCTCTTGTTTTTGGACATGGGTCACACAATAGTAGGCATATATTGAAATTTTTGAAATGTTGGCTCAAAATGGGTACATTTTACTATATAATTGTGCCACAGTTGAGCAAGTAGGTCTGTACCATTGAATAATAATGCTAAAAAAAATTGTCCACTAGCCTCTGTGCTGAGCACTTTGCATATGCTAACACGACAGTCCATGAGATAGGCCCCTAAAAATGAGGCATCCTGAGTGGCCTCACGGGCCCAGGTCCCTGCACTGCCTCTGGTAGGGCAGGCCACGCCGACCCCAGAGCGCATGCTGTTTGTCTTTTCCCTCCGCTCGCTTGCCCTTTTTTGGCATGCTGCAGCTGGGAGGTCCCCTTGCTGAGGTTCTCAGGCCATGTGCCATTTCATGGTCCCTGTGGTAGCCCGATCCAGAAGTCCGATCTTTGATTCAGGAACAAAGCAGCGGCAGGAGAGCCCGGCTGGGCTTTCTGGTCCTGCCTCTCATCTGCAGTTCCAGCCAGCTGGGGATTAACCCCCTGCTGGTGTCAGGGGAAATGGAACACAGGAAGCTGGCTGCAGGATGACTGCTGTAAAGGATGAGGGGCACAAGTGACCCACCACAGAGGGTCTCCTCGTGCATGGAGGCGCCTGTCGCTTCAGGTTAGGCTGGGATGTGCAGCCTGAGACCTGGAAGCATTCTTCTTCCATGGGGATTAGTTGGCCCTTCCTGTTCCTGCCTCTGATACCCCATTTCCCTCTTTCATAGATTCTCCCTTGTTTAACAGCTTGTGTGTGGACTTCCTTTGGTATGCTCACAGTTCCCAGTAACAAAAACACTCTGGCACATCTGACCAAACATTAAAGACATGGACTTACTCCAGAAGGTCAGAGATGGGTGGCATCAGGTAAGGCAGTAGCTGCTAGCTTGACATGTCTGTCGAGGACTCCAGGTCTCACCTTTATCTTCCTGCTAGGCCTTACACATGCCTCTTGGACCTTAGGTGGTCCCCGGTCACATCCAGGGCCATTTGCTTTCTTGTCCACAGGTTGGGAATGGGGATTCCACTATGGGTTCTAAATACTTCCTTTCAGACTATAATTAACCCATTGTCCTACTACCTGGCCAGTTGGAGCACCAGAGGAATGGTACATTCTGATAGCCTTTGACCCGCTGAGACACTGTCCCAGGAGCTGGGCAGAGGGGAAGTGGGAATTCAGTAGACACTCAGTACCCACCCCAGTGGAGAAAGGCCTCCAAGCTCAGGTCCTGACCAAGGCTCACTAAGTTAACAGGTAGTATGAGGCCCAACAGATTTTGTGGCATTTGAGAACAAAGCAGTATGGCTTACTTTTAAGAAGTATTGTGACTTGTGACCAATTTCTGCTTCCTTCCTCTTCTAACCTTGCTTGGCCACAAAAAGAGGGACAAGTAGCAGCTGGCTGCCAAAGGCTACTTGTCTGGTAGTACGAAAATAAAACAAAACATATATTTCTTCTCTTGTCACTGGTTAGGTTTTTTTCTCTTTTTTGTTTTCTGTTTCTCCCTCTGTTCCCCTCCTCTTTTTGGTTCTGTGTGGTATAACTAGAGCTATGTACATATCCTTGCAAAACATATGTTGCAATTTGAGGGAAGGAGTCCTTTCTGCCTTCCAGTCTCTAAATAGCATGTGAGAGCTAGCCAGGTTTCCCTGTATGCACCCAGCGTCTGATGGCTGAGGGGTCATATGTATGTACATGTGCCACCCCTCACATTCGCAGTCTCTGGGGTTGGACACTCCTGTCATCCCTAGACCACATGCTGCAAACAGCGCTTCAGGACTGCCTTCCTGTCTGTCTCCCTTGAACCATGGGACTTACTCCAGGGTCACATTGTGACAGAGGAAAAACACTCTTTCTTTCCCTAGTGGTGACCAAGCTGCAGTCCACCTGCTTCCCAATTTGCACTAGTCTGATAGACATTAAATTGGTCTCAAAAGTTAATGAGTAGTATGGTTGAGAACTAGGCCCTTCCTTCCCGGAGTGGCTTGGTCAGAGGTATATGTGGTGGAGGACATTGTCCTGAAGGGTTAATTCTAGAGGTGGGTGATCTGGTTTGAATCCTGTCCCTGCCATTTAACCTGGAAAGTTATTTAATCTGAGTCTCAGAGTTTTCTGAAGTGTGAAATGGGAATAACAAGCTGGGCTTGGTGGCACACACTTGTAATCCCATCACTCCGGGAGACTGAGACAGGAGGATCCCAGGTTCAAGCCCAGCCTGGGCAGCTTTGCAACTGTCTCAAAATCGAAAATAAACAAACAAATAGATAAGAATGAAAATGAGAATAATATCTATAGCTTACAGCATTTTGAGGATTTAGTAGAATAATACTGGTGATGAGTTAAGACAGTGCCAGGTATGTGTGTGCTGGGAAAGTGATAGCAGTTGTAATTACCACTGTCATCATTGTTGGGTGCTATTAAAAGTGTCTGAGTATTCAAATATCTTACCATCTCCTAATTTACAGTCAAAATGCCACCTGTGAAGACATTTGTAGCTGTTTCTTAGGAGACTTGGATATAATGTAGTCAGTTGTAAAAAGTCAGGCCAGGCTTGGGGATAATCCTCACTTCAGTGGGGCAGTGTGTGTTCATTTCTAAGTGTGTTGGGGTTTTTCATTTTTTTGTTTTGTTTTCATTTGTTTGGTTTTGTGATCCTAAGGCCTGGCACTGAGCTCCTCCCCAGCTTTTTTTTTTTTTTTTTTTTTTTTTTTTTGAGATTCAAGCTTGTAGTTCTCCTGCCTCAGTCTCCCAAAGTGCTGTGATTATAAGCATACACCACCCTGCCTGACCTGTATAGGTGATTCTTAACTTTGAAAAGTGTGATGTGTGGCTTCTATTTAAAAAAAAATAAACATTACAAAAATATATGAAATAAAATTATCCCTTCCCTAAACCACACAGCCCCAGTTCTACCTTCTAGAGGTTAAATAACCATTGCAGACAATTTGCTTTGACAGTCCTATTACTAAGGGTCTAGAAGGTAAAGGAGCTCCCAGCTCTCTCCTGACTGTGTGACCTGAAGCACATGACTATACTACTCTGTGCCTCATTTTTCTCATCTGTGAAATGGAGACTGTGACTGTGTTACCTTGTAGGGTTTTATGACTGTAAAGTTTGTAACACATGTAAAGTGCCTAGAACAGCGCTGTCTTACTTTCCATCACTGGAACATGATACCTGATGCCCACAACTTAAGGGAAGAAAGGTTTATTTTAGTTCCCAGTTTCAGAAGGTCTCAATCTATTCGTGGTGGCTGGCATTGGCAGGAAGGGTCTGGCAGCAGAATCACAAGAGGAAAGAACAGGATGTGGGGAGTTACAACCAGCGCAGGAGTGTCTCCTTCCAGGCTTAAATCCATAGATAATCCCAGTATCCAATTACGGGAGGCTTTTAAGGGGTATCCCGGGTATTGTAATACATTCGCAAATTAGATCTCTTTTCTCCTTCCTTTTTTTTTCCCCTCCCAGTAGTGAAAATTGAACCCAGGGCCTTTGCACTGAAGTACATCCCCACCCCTTGCTAAGTTGCCTAGACAATGTTTGAACTCGAGGTCCTTTGCCTCCCAGAGTACTGGGATTACAGCTGTGTGCCATCATGCCTGGCCCTCTTTCTTTTCAGTGGCTTCCTTGGGTTGTGTGGTTTGGATGTATCAAAATTTATTCAAGTTTGTTCTATACATGGAGGGATGGGGGGCGGCTCCCAGGCGACCTTCATTTCCTCTCGCACTACCTTGGAGTGCCTCATCCAGGCAATCCTAGGTTCTTTGGACCAGAGCTGCTACCTGTACTGACATCCTGGATCCATTAGTGTGCACAGTTTTAATTTTAATGAACTGACAAATTGCCCTCAAAGAATGTGCATGCCACCAACAGAATAGAGACTTGTTTCTTTGTACTTGGTGATACTGATTTGTTTTAGTAATGGAAGCTCTCAGACCTTAACAGAGACAGGAAAAGTGTGTTCATTCTTGTCACCAGATGCCATAGCCATCAGCATCTAGGCACGTTGACCAGTCTTGTTTCGTTCATCCCCCTACCTTTGGGTTGTTTGGAAGCAAATCTCAGGCATCTGATCCTTTCATGGGGGGAGGGAACTTTCAGCCCTGTACCCACAATGTACCTGCACATCATGTAAGAACAGAGGGTGTTTCTGAAAATAGCCTTAAGATTCTTTTCACTTTGGTTACATCTTCTTACTGAGTTTTCACATGCCCAAAACAAAGCAAGCATACCTGTCAGGAGAACAAAAGTGTCTCCAGCAATTTTAGGCAGCAGGAACTCAGTACAAGACTTTGGTTACATAGGTGGTAGAAGACAGAGAAACTAAAAAGGGACAGAGAGAGTCTAGATAAATATCTTAGTTACTTTTTCATCACTGTAACTAAATACCTGACATCTACAATTTAAGGGAGGAAAGATTTATTTTAGCTCATGGTTTCAGATGGTCACAGTTCATTCACAGGCAGCTAGCAATAGTGGATGCAGAAGTAGAGGGGAAGGCAGCTCCTCACAGCATTGCAAAACAGGAAGCCAAGTTCCAGAAAGGAAGGAAGGAGAGAGGGAGGGAGGGATGGAGGGAGGGAAGGAAGGAAGGAAGGAAGGAGTTAAAGAACATATACCTTTCAGGTCCTGTCCTAGTGATCTGCCCCTTGAAGGTCCAGCCTCAGTGTTCCACCCCTTCCAGGTTTAAGCCCCTCATCCTCCACACACCTGTAATCTATCATCTACCACATGTCTATCTTCCAGGCTTGGGGTTCATCTCGTAACAGCCCATAGGTAATCCATAACATCGAAATACATGAGACTTGGGGTACATTTCAGATCCAAACCACAATAAGTAAAAAAGGGACACATAGAGAACCCAATACAGCTGGGTCAGAGGCATCCACTGCCTGAGATGATGCTGTCCAAGGTGTAGGGCCACAGGGAGGACCTTCCTGGATCATGGAAAACGCAGTCCCTCCAGGACAAAACCAGGCAACAGGCAGAATAGAAAATGTGGTCTCCTTGTGTAAATATGAAGAGGGCTTAAATGGCCTGCTGGGGTTGCGTATTTTGGTGACAAGCATCATCCCTGACACCTTGTGCTCTTGGTTGCCTGGGTCAGCTGAGGCAGTTTTGGTCACTGCTGGTCAATGCTGCCTGGGATGGGGCTCCCAGTTACAGCTTCTTCCTTTGCCACAAAAACCCACATCAAGTTTCCTCAGTTCATGCCCAGAGCAAACACTTCCTTTTGTCCCCTGCCATTAGACTGAGCTGTGTCCTGTCTCAAGGAAAGCCATCTTGAGGAAAGACACTAGACAGCTCCAAGGGGGCAATTCTCAGGGAGCCTGTGATGAGCACCCAGTGTCCTGTGCTAGCACCAAGCAGTACAGACTGGTATCTGTGGGTAGCTATGGACTGCTGGGCATTGCACGCATGGAGGCTGAGCAGTATGAGGAGGAAGATAGTGACAGTGAGTGAACAGGGAAGTGTCACAGCGGTTTGAGAGCTGAATAGAAGCATAGGCGCTCAACTGCATGCAGATGCTTTACCAGAGCCCTGGCACTGGTGAGCAGGAGCTGGTCTTCCAGTTAGCCAGAGGGTCAGATGACTCGCCCAGGATCTCACACGCCGGTCATGGTTCCCAAAAGTCTGTGTAATAGCAGATATTTTTTTTTTTTGGTCTTGGTACTAGGGATTGAACATGAGCTGTATCCCTGCACCCCACCACCTCTATATAATATCTCTCTGTCTGTCTGTCTTGTCTTTCTTCCATTCTTTGAGACAGGACCCACTCTGTAGTCCAGACTGGTCCTGAACTCAATATGTAGCCCATACTGGCCTCAAATTCACAGCAGTCCACCTGCCTTAGCCCTCCAAGTGCTGCGATTACAGCACTGAATTTTTATTTTTATTTTGAGATCAGGTCTCACTAAGTCATGAACCTAGCTAGGTTGGATTTGAACTGGAGATCGTCAGAGTGTTGGAATTACAGGCTTGCGCCACCACACCTGGCTCACAGTAGCTCTTTACTCTGCCAGCCACAGAGCCAGGCTCTCCCTTCAGACTTTTGCTCCTTAGTGCATTTGATCTGCACAGTGACTCTGTAAAGAAGCAGCTTTTATCATTTTCATTCTACAAATGAGGCAGCTAAGACACAAAGAGATTAAGTGACTTGTCCACACTCACACAGCAGAGCTAAGCTCAGAATTCATTTTTAGAGCTGTTCTACTATATTGAGCCTGCTTAGTCACTTTCTATTGCGGGGAACACAATGGCTGACACCCACGACATAAAGGAGGAGAGGGTTATTTTCACTCACAGTTTCAGAAGACCTTGATTCATTCATGGGCAGCTGCCAATGGTAGAAGGGCAAGACAGAGAGCCTGGCCAAAGCAAAGCTGCTCATCACATGGTAGCCAGGAAGCAGAGGACAGGGAAGGGTGGAGCTAGCAAGGGAGGTGTCCTTCAGGTCATGCCCCAGGGTCTGCCCCCTGACTTGGTTCCGCCTCCAAACAGCTCATGGAATCGTCAATGGAACAATCCACTGATATACATGAGGCTTTGGGGGACAGACCTGATCCAAACTGTAATAGAGCCAGAGAGAAGAAGGAACGTCAGTCTGTGTGGGACTTCACACTCTGCTTTTTCAGGTGTTATCTTGTTAAAGTAGTGACAGATAAGGGTCACCATTTGAGAGGCAAGGAAATAGTAAGAGGCTCTGGTGACAGCAGCTGACAGGCCTTCTAACATCATACCTGGTCTTGTGCGGAGCCTTCTGTGAGCATGATTGTTCTAGCATCTTCTGTAAGCCTAGGAGGTAAGTTACTCAGGGAGGAAACATGAAGCAAGCTGGTAGGAGTTGCTGGCACTCAGTTCCTCATGCTCTCAAGGGCTAGACATGGACATGGACTTTGGGAATATCAGTTGGGATTGTGCACCAAACACTGACCCAGTGCCGTCTCTGCCAGTCGCTGGGCTGGTGCTGAGAGGTAGCAGCAGCAAGAACTGTGTTGATCCCGGGCCTCAAGGCAGCTCACAGTCTAGTAATAGTTGGTTTATAAGCAACGCTAGCGTTTAGCACCTGCCATCTGTTCTGTTGCCTGTTTAGAGAGCTCAACTCACAGTGGATTTTTTAGCTAAAAGCCAAAAAAAAAAAAAAAAAAAGAAAAAATATGGTTTCGAGATTGGCTCAGCAGCTTCATATGCCAGTACTACAACTCTGTGCTTCTGAGGTCATGTTGGCCTTTCCTCCTGGTCACAGTATGGCTGCTGTGATTCCAGGTTTTACATCCTGTCACAGCCATAAGGCAAGGAAGCCAGAGCCAGGCAGGATTGTGGTATCTCTCTTGTATCAGGAAGCTCCAGTCACAGTGGAAAAGGCCTCATTTTTTGAAATGAGGAAAGAAAAAAGTAGAAAAAAGTAGAAGAAAAAAGTAGTTGGAATGCTGTAGGGAGTCAGTGAGAGTGTTTGCACAAGATCAGGAAGTGATCTCGGCTTTCCTCTCACCTCAGGCTCCAGGGCTGTTGCCATGTCTTATGGGTTTATGTACCTTTAGTCATAGTGCAAAGTAGGAACGACCTACCAGCTCTGTGACCCTGTGCAAGTAGCTTTGATTCTGTGCCTCAGTTTCTTATGCATAAAGTGATGAAGTCATGTGACTCTTCTCCCAGGGTGGTGTGGATGCAATGAATCAATGCATGCATGTACACTGCTCGGAACAGCACCAGGCACATGGCAGGCCCTCTTCCTCCTCTGAGTCCTGCTTCCTGTCACTGCATGTACCTGTGATGAGCTGGGCCCTTCTGGAGGGATGCTAGGAGACTTAGTGTGTCTCTGTGACCTTGGTCTTGCCAGGAGGCCCCTGTGTCTGCAGGGAGCACCAGCAATAATGCCAGGTAGACAGCCTTTTCAGCCATCACATCAGGGAATGTCACTGGGTGGAAATTGGCAAGAGTCCGGTGGATGGTCCAGACAGAGAGGGCCACCAGAGCATCCCCGAGGGGTGGTGCCAGGAAGGCACAGGAGAAGGACAAAGAGCCTGGCTGCAGCAGTGGCTGTGGTGGCAGCAGGGGCCACTTGGCTACAGAGCTCCTGGGAGCTGTTGGGAATGTCCAGGGGAAGTGATTGGTCTGTAACAACTACTTTGTGTGGAGAAATTGTCTTTGAATCTAGTTTTAAAAAATGAAAACACAGGGGCTGAGAGCTAGCTGTAGCCCCAGGACCACAAGGACAGAAAGTAACCTAGCATGATGAGCGCTTTCGGCTCAAGGAGAAGCTCTGGAGGGCCTGTGCGGGGCCTGTGCTTTGCCTTCATTCCTGGTTGAGCCTCACATTCGTGAGCGCCTGCCTTGGGTTGCAGAAAGGAGCAAGCAGAACAGTCCATGTCAGTGAGGTGTGTGCCTCCAGAAGGGGCTGAGGGAGACAGGCCAGCACGGCAAGTGGAAAACAAGTGAAGCCGAGGCTCCTCCAGAGCCAGTGCTGACACTGGGATTCTACGTGCTGCTGTGGAATACTCAGGAGCCAAGCTCTAGCGGACACTCTGTCTCTCTGTCACTGTCTCTCTCTTTGTGTATCTCTCTCACTCTCTCTCTCTCTCTCTCTCTCTCTCTCTCTCTCTCTTTCTCTCTCTCTCTCTCTGCGGCTGTGTGTGACCTTGGCTGGTGACCTCCCCTGCTGAGCTTTGGCTTTCTTATCTGTACACTGAGGACTTGACTTGGTAGGACTGTCAGTCAAGATTGCACCCAGCTACAAGTAACAAAAACTCTGTAAGCAGTGGCTTCAGTGAGGCAACAGTTCTTCTGTGCCTAGGGAGGAAAGGGAGCGCGGGCAGGCCGAGGCAGGGTTGCTGCAGGAGGACTGGATTCCTTCGGATCAGTCTCTCGCCTTGCTGCTCTTAGCATGTGGCTTTCAGCCTTATGCTCGCAAGATGGCTGCCACACCTCCTGACCTCCTGATGTGGCATTTAGATTCCAGATACAAGAAACAGAGAGGGGGTATGCCAGCTGAGGCTGTCCCCGTTCCCTTTTTTTTTTTTTTTTTAATTGTGAAAGCCGTTTACTTTGCCTCTTCCCCTGCCTGTAGCCAACTTTCACTTACCTTCTGTTGACCAGAATCAGACACATAGTTAGTCATAGCTGCATGGGAATCTGAGAAAGCAAGCTTTATGGGTGGACACCCTGCCAGACCAACAGATTAGGACTTTGCCAGGACTAGTGGCGCAGGACTGTAACCCTGTCATCCTCCCCAGCCACCTGAGAGGCTGAAGCAGGAGATTTACAAGTTTAAGCCCAACCGGGGCAATTTAGTGACTTAGTGAGACCCTGTCTCAAAATTGAAAATAGAAACGGGCTGGGATGTAACTCAGCATTAAGGCCCGGGGCTTGATTTTCAGTGCCAACAAATGAAAACCCTGAGTCAAGGAAGAAGGGAGAGTGGGAGTGGGTCCCTTCAGCCGCAGAGGAGTCCGGGGCCTGGCAGTGGAGCAGCCCTCCACAGAGGGTGGAGGAGCTGAGCTCTGTGGGCCCGCATTCTGCTTCTCAGCATGACAAAACACTGCTGCCTTGTGCCTGGTCACCCGTCTGCCCTTGAAGAGTGGTGCTCCATACCCAGGGGTCTGCTGAGGACCCTGTCAAAGCCGGTCACGGAAGTAAACTCCAGGCTCCTGATCTTTGGGGATCCTTGCCCCTGCTGTTTGTGCGCTCGCCACCGCCACCAGTGGTCCTTCCCCGGCCAGTTCCTTGGCCTTTGCAGCCTCAATGCTGCTCTTCTCATGGAATCCCGCTGGACTGCTCACCTGACCTTCCTCAGCTTGTCCTTTGTCATTACACTTCCTGTTTTGGGTAGTATTAAGGGTCAAGCCCAGGGCCTTCACGCTGATTTGCACCCAGCCCGTGTTTACTTTCGGTGAGTTCGTTTGTCTGTCTTCCGTAGAGTCGAAGGACCAACAAGTGGCCGCTCAGGTCACTCTGTGTAGTAAAATCCCCGAACCTTTTATGCAATGAATGAAATGTAAAAACTTGCTTGGTTGGATATTTTCCTGATTTTGAAAACATACTTGATGAAAGTAATTTGAAAAAAATACAAAAAGGTATGGAAGTGTTTTCAAAAATCATTAGTCAAGGTAGAGGAATGACATAGCAGTTAAAGTGCTTGCTTCTTGAGTGTAAGCCCCTGAATTCGATTCCCCAGCGCCAGTAAAACTGGGTGTGGTGGCACATGCCTATAATCCAAGCACTGAGGAGGCTGAGGCAGGAGGATTGCCTTTAGGTAAGAGCCAGCCTGGGCTACATAGCAAGTTCAGGACTAGCCTAGGCTACAGAGCAAGACCTTGTCTCAAAAATAAATAAATAAATAAATCACTAGTCATTCCAGCACCAAGTTTTAGAAGATTTTTTTTCCAGTCTTAATTCTGTGAATGCACCTGCATATGTGTGTATGTTTACTGTTTTGAGGACATGCAATGATTGATTTAGTAACACTCAGTGTGAGTCATGAGGGCTAGTTCTGTTGGGATTTTTGTCTTTGTTTCCCCTTACAGCCAATGCCATTTTTTTTTTAAATCTCTAGTTATTTCTTTGGGATCATTTCCCAAAAGTAGCAGTACTGGTTCAGAGGGTAAGAACATTTTTTGACATTCTTGCCAAATTGCCTGCAGAAAGGTTTCACCAGCTGTGAGCATTTTTAAAAGTTTTGTTCAGCACCACATAAGCTGGACATGGTGGCACATGCCTGTAAATCTAGCACTTGGAAGACTGAGGCAGGAGGCTTGCCATGAGTTCGAAGCCAGCCTGGGCTACATAGTAAGCTCAGGACCAGCCTGAACTACAGAGTGCTAATCATCTTGTCTCAAAAAAGAAAAAAATAAATAAAAATGGCCTTGGGATATAGCTCAGAGTGAAGGCGCTCGGTTAGATCTCTAGTACCATAGAAAATAAGAATGTAGTGCTGGGGTAGGGTGAGGATTGCCTCTGTATGGAACGTACACAGACCTTTTCTTGCCACTGTTTCTAAGTCCTACCGTGTAACAACTATCTTCGTAGCACTGGCATTGTCCCAGGTGTTAGAAGTAGCCTAGAGATGATTTGAAGTACGTGGGAAGGTGTGGGGGTTTTATTCAAGCACTATACCGTTTCACACAGGGACTTGAGCAGCTGCAAAGTGGCGTCTTCAGGGGGACTAGAACACATCTTCTGTGGACACCAGGGGCCAACTGTACATACCTCACCAGAGAACAACAGAAATAAAGCAGTCATGACAGCCCAAGTGAAGGAGGACACGCCAGCACCAGCAGAGCTCCTGCTCGCGTGGTCCTGAGTTGCTGGTACATTGTGAGCATCTTACAGCTTCTCTTCGCCTGATTGTGAACTTCATAAACCAGGTCTGCTCTTGTGTCCTGGGCTCACTCGCTCAGGATCAGGTCTGAGAGGTGCATCCTGGCTGAGGTGTGCACATTTTCCTAGCGCTAAAGCTTGATTTCACTGATACACGATTTATGAGTGTTCCTACTTGTGCATGTTGTTTAGAGAGTTGGAAAAACTAGAATGAATCCAGCAGTGGCATATTAAGGGTTTTCCTAAGTGAATAAATGCTGGTACAGGTGAGCTGCAGTCACGCTTGAGCGGAAGCACGTGACTTTGGCACATTTGGGAGCTTCGGGGCTGGGGACAGAGCTGAAGGCACATGTGCATGCTGTCACTGTTTGCCTTTCAGATCTCTCCTGTGCATCGATTGACCTGTATAGGTAGATAGGGAGGGAACAGGTAAGGAGATAAGTATGTGGGTTGAGATTTCTTTCCTTTTTTTTTTTTTTTTTTTTTAATACTTGAGGTAGGGGTTTGTTCTGTAGTTCAGGATGGTCCTGAACTTACCAGATAGCCCACACTGGCATTGAATTCAAGTCAGTCCTCCTGCCTCAGCCTCCGAGTGCTAGGATTACAGGTGAGTGCCCCTGTGCCTAACTAGAATCAAGGCCCAGGGTCTTGCTTATGCTAGGCAAATACTTTAATCACTGAGCTGTGCCCCTCCCCTCAGCTCGGAGTTCAATATTGCTATTACTTAATGTGAAAGAGAGTCCCTTTCTTTTAAATTACTTTATGGGTTTCTGAGTTTGTTCACAGATTGACAGCAACCTTGTTCCCTTATAAGATTCTCTTTTAGGGTTGGGGTAAGACTGGACTAGGCAGTCCTGAGTCCTGCAGGAACACAGCAGAGTTCAGGGCCAGAACAGTGCCACTTGTGCCAGTAACTTTTTGGCTTAGCAGATGGTTTAATATCTGCCTCCCCTTTTTTGCCAAATAATTTTAACTCTCCCTGCAGATGTTGGGAACGTGGGCCCTGGGAAGTTAACAACAGGACCAGGTCAGAGCTGCCCGGTCCAGGACACATTTTTAGCAGTGAGTTAACATGAGGTTGTGAGTCAGAGGCCAGAAATGCACAGGCCCGTGGCCGGCCATCTGTGCACATACATGTGTGAGAGTCATGAAAAGAGAGTGAGAAGACAGAAAGCACAGGGACATGAGAGGGGGAATAGGGTGTGAAGAGGTAGAGCAGAGGCACAGAAATGAGGGACCCATGCAGAGAGTTGGGGTGGGAAGAGAGCTGGGGCAGGACACAAACCCGGCAAGGAGGTGGCTGGTTCCCTGGCTTGTTGGCTTGCCCCCTGGTTGGTTATCTGCTGGGCCGGTTGGTTGTCTGGCTGCCAGTCTGGCTGTTTGTCTGGTTGGGTTTTTGCTTGTTTGTTTTCTTGCCTTCATAAAACCCTCAGGGAAGACTCAGCCTGGCCCTAGCATTGTCCTGAGTGCTGGAGGTGTAGCAGTGAGTAGTGTCCTGTGGGTATTTGGTTGTGTGACCTCCACTCTGCCACCCCTTGCCCCTTGAGTACTTAAGGAATGCGGGCATTGTCACTATTGTTGTTTAAAAAAAAAAATCTTGAGTCAGGATCTATTGAGTGCTTGTCTTGCCATTGCTGTGCAGAATATCTTAGGGTCTTCCTCTCAGTGTGCCAGAGGTCTGAGAGGTGAAACTGCTATTCTCCCTGGTACACACTAGAACTGGGATTTTGATGCCAGGTGATCTGATTCTAGAGTGTGAGCCAACTTCTGCCTACATGACTCGCAGATGGAGGACAGACATTTTCTGAGCACCCTCTGAGTCCGTGGCTCCATTCCTCCTTTTTAGAAATGATGGTGGTTATGTCGGCCAGAGATTCAGCCTACATAGATTTAGTCCTTGTTTTTACATTTTACCTCCCTGAGGTGTTCAGTAGTAGATGTTCAGAACTTGCTGCTCTGAGCCTCAGTGTTTCTCTATAAAGTGGGGAGAGTGCTATGCTCCTCTTTGTAGGGGTGCTGTGGGGTCAGTGGTGCTGATACTAAATGGGGTTAGCTCTTGCTGTGTGTAGCTCAGACACCTGGACCATTGGAGCAAGCTTCTACCGCAGGCTTCTGGCTCCCTAGATACCAATTTCTGCTCTCAATTTTGACAACTTAATCTCACAAATGGAGTATCCCTACCAGTGGTAACAAAGGCAGACACTGGAGTCAGTGAATCCCAGGTTCTGATTCCAGCTCCTTCCTTCTCTTTATGAACCTTCTCTGAGCTTCCTTTTCTCCACTGGGGGTAGGGTGGGAGAGTACTCCCTCAGAGGATAATTAGAAAACTTGAGCCCAGAAACTGGTGTCATGTGCTTTGCACAGGGCCCGGATCTCAGCCCTCAATCGGGCTGGTTAGGTTGATGGATGATGACTGCCAGCAGCTGACTGCCACCCAGAACAACACCCAGCTGTGTGTGTGTCCAGTGCCCTCTCATAACCCCTCCTCCTGAAGGGAACCTTCCTGGCTGTGGCATTCCTGGGGGCTTCACTGCGACCCCCACGTTTCCAGCTTAAAGCCACTCTCAGGTGAGACCAGCAAGCTGGAGACCACCCCCAGTCCTGCCCCCGTCCCCCAGCACGATGGAAGGAACAGGGCTTTTAACAGATGTTCTTTACAAGGATTCCCTGGCTGTGTTTAATCAAGATTGTCAAATATTGATTTAATCTCCAGGCCCAGCAGATGTGATCATAGCAGGTTTTGGTGGCAATTAGCTGGGATTAGTTTGCGAGTCAGGCTCCATGCTGACAAGAAGCCTTCTCTGAATAGGAGACTCAGCCTGGCCGCAGAAGTGAGTCTTGTAGGGGACACCCTAAATATTTCATCATCAGCCTGGCCGGGGCACTCATCCACAGGGAGCAGATCCAGAAGCTGTGGCTGAGTCCTGGCAGCTCCTAGGGGCCAGTGTTACTCCACATAATAATAATGGGGACACTGAGAGATTTGAGCAGCAGCTGTTGACCAGAAAATTTTTCATATTCAAATAAGCATCCTGGTCACACCAGCACCTGGGGCTGGGCGTTGAGCTTGCCTGGGGCTGGGCGGATCCATCAGGGGCAGCCTGGAGCATTGGGAACCACCCCCCAGGGAAACCTCCCCAGAAGCAGAGGCCCCTCAGCAGTCCTGGCTTGTCACATCATCCCCTTGCACAGGCATGGCCCACTCTGGGTGGGCCCGGTGTGAGGCACATACTCCAGGAAGCATCCCTTTTTAATTGTGCATTTCAAAGTTGCATCTGAAGCCTGTGGGGCTGAGCCCAGAATTGGAACAGGATATTCAGGCCACATGTGCTGCAAGGAGGCAGCGACACCCTTGCCTTACAACCCCACAGAGATTCAGATAGCATCCGCCATAGCCCTCGCTCTGTCCCTCATCTCTTTCAAGGGGAGCTATCCCCAACTGCCTGGCCCCTGAGCCCAGAAGACTGAGGGTTCATTGCAAGACTATACTTGGTTTGAGATTTTTTTTTAAATAAATACTTGAGTAAGAATAATGATAGATAATGTTCATATAGCACCGTGTACCAGGGACATACTAAGTCTCTGCGTAACAGTGAAGCCAGGGCTAGAGGAGTAGCATTTGCCTAGCAAGTGTAAGGCCCTGAGTCCAATTCCCTGGGTGTGGTGGTGCACGCCTGTAATCCCAGGACTTGGGAAGCTGAGACAGGAGGATTACCATGAGTTAGAGGTCAGCCTGTGCTACAAATGAGTTCATGGTCAGCCTGGGCTACAAATGAGTTCATGGTCAGCCTGAACTACAGAGTGAGACCCCCACCTCAAAGAAAAAAGAATAAAGCCATAGTATTATCTCCATTTTACAAATGGGAAAAGTGAGGCATAGAGAGGCTAAGTCATCTTCCAGGATCTAGCAATGAATGGCAAAGCCAGGAACTGAACCAGCATGGGTTATACTCTGTCTGCTGTATTACAGCTGCTGCATCAGGAACAGTCTCCAGGGTCCGGGCATAAGTGAGAAAAGAACTGTGAAGACATTGGCCAAGTGATTTTATTTTTTAGCAGTCTCTTTATAAGCATAATATGCACATCTAACATACGTGAGTTCAACTATCCCGAGGAGCAAAATAAAAACCAAAGAAGATGAGGCATTTTAAGCTTTTGGGGGTAGCACATGATCTTAGGGGGAGGAATGAGCATGGGCCATGGGAAAACCGCCGTTCAGAAAGATAAGCATTGTTCAGACTGTACGCCCCCAAGCAAGGCCAGGGAACTGGTGCCGCATGTGGAATGCGTCTTAGTTCTGACTGCCGTCTGGAAGCAGGGCCTTCCAGGAGCTGGTCTTCACTCTGTCTGGATTGTCCCTCACCTGCTCATTTTCGAAACTGAAATGTGAACCCCAGCCTCAGGCTCTCCTCCTTGTGTGATTATGAGTATGCCTTTGTAGGGTCACAGGGAACGCTCTGGAAGAAGGTGTGAAAACACACACGCTTACTGGTGCTCCATGCCATGCCTTCCTTTTTTAAAAACAAAGGGGGTCATACTGCACGAACTAGTCTGCATCGTGCCTTTTCCTTTGGAAGTGGCAGCGTGCAGGGAGCATACGCCATCGAGCAAGAGTACCAACGTGCATATCCCAGCAGTATGATTTTCTTGCTGAATTAATTCGAACAGGTTATTTGACCTCCCTGGTTGCCGTTGCATTGGCTTTCAAATGAGGATGGTGTTCTGGGGCATAGCTCAGCAGCTAGAGTGCTTGCCTTGCAAGCACAAAGCCCTAGGTTCAATTCCCCTATACTGCATAAACTGGACGTGGTGGTACATGCATGCCTGTAATTCCAGAACTCAGAAGGCTGATGCAGGAGGATTGCCGTGTGTTCTAGGACAACCTGGACTACAGAGCAAGACTCTGTCTCAAAAAAACAAAAATTTGACCGGGCTAGAGAAATGGCTCAGTGGTTAAAGCGCGTGCCTAGCAAGCTCTAAGTCAAGCACTAAGTACTAATTCCCTAGCACCACATATGCCGGGTGTGGTGGCACACGCCTGTCATCCCAGCGCTCAGGAGGCTGAAACAGGAGAATTACTGAGAGTCCAAGGCCAGCCTGTGCTCCATCTTGAGTTTAGGACCAGCCTGAGCTACAGAGTGAGACCCTGTCTCAAAAAAAAAAAAAAAATTGAGGATATTGTTAGTCCTTTGCTCCCAGTGTTGTCATGAGCGTTGTGCAGGTTGGTGCATGTAAAGCACACGTTACATGCAAGCTGATTCCCTGCAACTCTACCTGGCTTTCATACAGTTCCCCTGCATGTCCTGGAATAGCGCCGTCAGGTGAAGGCTTTGCTGACCAGCAGTGGACTGTCTGCAGCTGTAGCCATGTGAACATCCCTGCACGGAATCCTTCGTAATACACAGTGGTGTCACCAAAGATTCTTAAGGGTTGAGGGCCCCTACCACAGGATTGCGGGCTGGAAATGAAATGGAATACACACTGAAAGTTTCTGTGCATAATTCCAACTTATTCTTCCTGTTTCAAAGAATAGTACTGACTTAACACCCTTGAAAGCACCCTCCTAGGACAGGTTGCCCAGGACCTGTGACCCATTTGGGAGCTGTGCCAGTTTGGGTGTCACAGCTGTAAAGGGCTGCCCTGGCCCTGCCTGGGATTGTGTCCCCCATCCCCATGCCAGAGAAGATTTCAGCTAGAGACTCCAGTCATGTGGGTTCTTCAGCCTTGAATTTGAAAGCAGAAGTTTTCACGGTTGTGTTTGAGGCTTCACTCATTGCCCTTGGGCAGAGGGAATAGTCTTAGCCACAGCACTTCTGATGAAATTTCTATGATTCCCATCGTCTTGGCTCCTAAGGGAGCTCTGAGCTGGTCCCGGGTATCTTCAGACTTCCAGTAAGGGGAAGACATTGTCAAGGAAGCAAACGCCAAGGGAGCAAACTATGTTCTTTTTCTTCTTTTCTTTTTATTTCTTTTTGAGACAAGGTCTCACTGTATTGCTCAGGCTGATCCCAAACTCACTGAGTAGCCCAGGCTGGCTTTGGACTTATGGCAATGCTCCTGCCTCAGCCTCCCGAGTGCTGGAATTACAGGCGTGCACCACCACGCCTGGCTTATGTGGTCCTGTGGAATCGAACTCTGATACTTAGCACTTAACTTAGCACTTCCTGGGCAAGTGCTTTCACTGCTGCACCATTCCTCCAACTACTGCCCCCCCCCCTTTTAATTTTAAGGTAGGGTCTCATTAAGTATTCCAGGCTGGGCCAGAACTTGAAAAATCCTCCTGCCTCAGCCTCCTAAAGCACTGGGATTTCAGGCTTGTGCCACCAGCACTGTCTTGGTAATATTCTTTTTTTCTTTTAAAAAGAAAAATATATATTAGCATATGTTTGCAGAATTACAGCAGAGTGTGGCTCAGAGTCAGAGCACTTGGGTAGTATGTGTGATGCCCTGGGTTCCATCCCCCCAACACCACGCAAAAAAAGAAGAGTTTATTATCTACAAGTACACTCAAACAATTCGAAAAATAGCCAGTGGTATCTAATGAAAAATAATCCCTCTCTCCCCTTTATTTGGGTGCTGAGGACACAAAAGTGGCTCAATTTGCACAGGGTGGGGACCAGTAAAGAATAAGTGTATTGGTAAACGCTAAGGAAAAAAAAAAACAAATTAGGGAAGGGCTTGCAAGTGGGGACTGACACACAGCTGCCTCCCAGGGGGAACTGGTGTTAGGTGTCCATTGAAAATCCTAGAAACCTGTGTGTGGTCATTTGTTGTTACCACTGTTAGTTTTGCCTTCATGTTGGAAGATGGTACGTACAATTCTAGAGTTCTAGAGTTAGTTCTGAGTACTCTTAAAAAATCAGATGACCTGATTTCTAACCTGGCACCCACATTTCTAAAAGATTGAGGGCTGGAGGAATGGCACAGTGGTTAAAGTGCTTGCCTTGCAAGTTCACAGCTCTGAGTTCGATTCCCCAGCACCACGTGAGGTAGGCATGATGTCACACGTCTGTAATCCCAGCACTTGGGAAACTGAGGCAGGAGGATTGCTGTGAATCCAAGACCAGCCTGGGCTCCATAGTTAGTTCAAGACCAGCCTGGGCTACAGAATGAGACCTTGTCTGTCTATCTCTCTGTCTGTCTGTCTGTCTGTCTGTCTGTCTCTCTCTCTCTCTCTCTCTCTCTCTCTCTCTGTGTGTGTGTGTGTGTGTGTGTGTGTGTGTGTGTGTGTGTGTGTGTGTGTGTGTGTTTGACCTGGCCTCAACATTTCTAAATAATTCAGGGGGTAGTGGTGGGGAGCTGGAGCCCACCTGCCTCTTGAGAAGATGGCCCTGCTGTCTGGTTCACCATGGGCTTCTCCTGGCCTTTCTCTTATCTGTCACCTTCAAGTAGCCCAACCCCGGGGTCGTCTCTGCCCATGCCCTGTCCTGTCTCCTGGGTGCCTTGCAGACACTCCTGTGCTCATGTGCCCCTTTCTCTGAGGTCATGGGCTCTATTTACTGCTTTTATGCATGCCAGTGGACAGGTACATTAGGAAGTGCCTTCTGTGTGTGCACATGTACACACATACACACACGCTTCTACTTCTCAGCATGGCAAGCACCAGGAGTCATTGACCAGAATGGCCATAGTTGGCTCTGGATTCTCAGAAACAAGAAAGTTGTGGTCTTTTTAAGCCAATGTCCAGCCGACTCCAGCACTCTGCCACCAGGCGTGACTGCTGGAGCAGCCAGTACGTTTAGTTCTGGATGACGAGCCAGATCCCCTTCCTCTCCAGGAGGGAGTTTCCCCTGAACTTCTGAAGGGAAGAAGAGAGAGCAAGGGAAGTGAGCCTGTCTGTTATACCGCTGGACAGAAGCACAAGCTGCCACCCGGTGATCAGGATGTACTTAACCTCAGAGTAGGTGGAGGCCCAGGAGGCATGCCCTCATCCACCCGGCACACAGTGACCAGCTGTCCTGGACGCCATCCCAGGTGAGGGGGTAGGTCTGTGAGCAGCACCCCCGTCCCCACTGTCATGGAGCTGACAGCTGAGCGGGGGAGACAGTCAGTGAAAGGATTACGCACGAAACAGCTCGGGTTGTACATGCTTGCTGAGATAAATGGAGGGGAGGCAGTGTGAGTGGTCAAGGCCTGGGGGAGACAGGACTCTGCATTCTGTGTGGGATGGTTTGGGATATCTTCATTGAAGCGTTGACTAGAGCTGGTGGGGCTTGTGTCGAGTCACCGTCATTTTCCCTTCCCTGCTGGCAGAGTGGCTAGTCACAGACAGTAGTCTGTCCTCATGTGGAGCCACTGACTCCCAGGAAATACAGGGGCAGAGGAGCTTAGCTCCCGAAAAGTAGAAACTGCACTGGACAAGTGACCCTCTCTTTTCTTTTTTTCAAGTTGCAAAGAGGAAGGTTTTATTTTGAAAACATGGACAGAGGGATAAAAGCTCCTGTTGACCAGAAGAGGTCCTGAGTATGGTTGCTCAGCCCTTGTCATTCAATAGTAAATAGGTACAGAATAAGGAAAATACAGCTGCTGTAGAGTGCAGGACACTTAAGGGAAGCAGCCATCTGCCAAGGCAGAGTGTGGATCTTGTTTGCCTCTTCATTTGAACAAACCAGCTCAACAACAACAAAAACCTTTGAGGCAACTGGAAATAGTTGGTAATATGCCAACAATATAACACAGACAGGGTATTGCAAGGTATTATAAATAATTCTTATGACTTGGGTATTATAGTAGCATTGTGGGGGGAGGGGGATGTTTTTAGTACTACAGATTGAACCCAGGGCTTTGCATTGAGCTACATCCTCAGACTCTTTATTTTTTGAGACAGAGTCTCACTGTATCACTTAGTTGCCCAGATGTGGCTGAAACTTGCCATCTTCCTGCCTCATCGTCCCAGAGAGCTGAGACTGCAAGTGTGCACCACCACACTTGTGGTTATTTTAAGACCTTATCTGAGCTGGACCCTTTGCCACTCTAAGCTGGACCCAGAGGCACAGGCCTGAAGACAGCACACTGGGAGGCTGAGGTAGGAGAGTCATAAGTTTGAGCCCACCCTGGGCAGTTTACAGCTTAGCAAGGACTTGTCTCAAAAATAAAAATTTATGGCTTAATATAAATTTAAGGATGTTTTCTACATGTGTATGGATGCTGCCAACTTTAGTAAAGTTTTGACAACTCTTTAAATATGTAATGTTAAGCTTAGGTTTATAAAAGCTGGTAAACTGGGTCTTTGTCATTTACTTTAAAGAAAAAAGAAATATGAATGTGTTTGGTGCAAAATTAATTAATTAAATGGGCTGGGGATATAACTCATTGTGAAGCACCGGGCTCAGTCCCAGTGTATGAACACACACACACACATACACACACACACACACGCACACACACACCCACCACCACCACCACCACCACCACCCCCACACCACCCACACCCCCCGCTAGAAATACGAGCCTAATAAATACAGTATTTATGGGTAAAATATTCTTATCTGAGATTTACTCAAAATATTTTCAGAGTTGGGTGTGGTTCAGTGGTAGAGTGCTTGCCATGCGTGTCCAAGTCCATGGGTTTCATCCCACAGCACTGAAAAATAAAGTATTATTTTGTTTGGTTTTAAACATTATTATTTAAGAAAAAGATTGGGTAGGCAAACACATGAAAGAGGAATGACAGATGGCTGCTGGTTGCCGGAGCTGGTGGGGTTGGCCCATTATGGTATTTCTGCTTTTGATTGCAATTCTCTGTAAGTTTTGAAAGATTAGTAAATCTGTCCCCAATAAAGCTATGCCTCTCTTCACAAGCAGCAGTGGCGTAGTCGCCCCATCTCACGTTTTTCTTTTTTCCCCTTTCAGCATGGCAGGGAAGATGCCTTTGCTGCTGGCTGGCTTTCACCCACAGCTCCTACGTGCTCTGCCCTGCTAAGTCACTCCATCTGGAGCCACCGGGACAGCGCCTGCCTCCTGAGGCTGTCCTGTCCACAGCAATGGTGGAAAACTGGACTCCACAGGCTCTCAACCTTCAGATCCTGCTTCGGGGGCCAGCATCATTCATCCTGGGACAGGCGGCCCTGAACAATGGCTGAGGGCCAGGGCATGCCATAGCTAGCACCACAGCTTCTGGGGCCAGCAGCATTCCAGTGCCTGTGGACTATGACCACTTATCGGGCCCTTCCTAGTGATGGCGTGGACCTGGCAGCCAGCTGTGGGGCCAGGGGTGCCGATGTCCTTCCTGGGCCACACACAGGAGACTACACTCCCATGGGATTCTGGGCCCAGAATGGCAGCATGTCCCAGGCTCTTGGTGAAAGCCCAGCCACCGCTACCACCCGCCCCAGCCCCACCACCCCTGCAATGCCCAAGATGGGGGTGCGTGCCCGTGTGGCTGACTGGCCGCCCAAGCGAGAGGCCCTAAGGGAACAAAGCAACCCGAGCCCCTCACAGGACACAGATGGTGCAAAAGCCACAAAAGTGGCCCATTGCATGAGGGCCATACAGAACGGGCAGCCTCCTGCCAACACCCCTGCCTCCTCAGGTCCCAAGGCCTTCCACCGCCTCTCTAGGAGAAGGTCCAAAGATGTGGAATTCCAGGACGGGTGGCCTCGGTCTCCTGGTAGGGCCTTCCTCCCACTTAGGAACCGCAGCAGCAGTGAGATCACCCTCAGTGAGTGTGACGTGGAGGACCCCGGGGAGTCCCGGGGAGCCCGGCACACCAGCGCGCTGCCGCTGTTCCGGGAGTACGGTAGCACGTCCTCCATCGACGTGCAGGGTGTGCCTGAGCAGAGCTTCTTCGACATCCTCAATGAGTTCCGCAGCGAGCAGCCTGAGGCCCGTGGCACCCAGAGCCTGGGTGAGCTCCTGCGGGCCGACCCTGGCAGTGGGGCCAAGGGGGATCCCCGCAACGGACAGCCCCCAAAGGACAGCCTTCTCTCACTGCAGCCCTTGAAGGAGAAGGACAAGGCCCGAAAGAAGCCAGCTTGGGTCCTGGGCACGGGTGACACAGCAGATTCATCCATCTTCCGCAAGCTGAGGAGCAGCAAACCTGAGGGGGATGCGGGCAGGACCTTGGGGGAGACAGAGGAAGGCCGGAGCCCCCCAGAACCCAGCAGGCCCTGGGTCTGCCAGAAGAGCTTCGCCCATTTTGACGTACAGAGCATGCTGTTTGACCTCAATGAGGCAGCTGCCAACAGGGTGTCCGTGGCCCAGCGGCGGAACACCACGACAGGAGCCTCAGCTGCCTCTGCGGCTTCAGCCATGGCATCACTTCCAGCATCGCGCGCTCACAGCCTCGGGGGCCTGGACCCAGCCTTCACTAGCACCGAGGACCTGAACTACAAAGAAAACCTAGAGCAGGACCTGGGTGATGACAACAGCAACGACTTGCTGCTTAGCTGTCCGCACTTCCGCAACGAGATCGGTGGGGAGTGCGAGCGCAACGTGAGCTTCTCCCGGGCTTTGGCAGGCTCCCCGGGAGAAAGCCACCCCGCGGAGCCTGCCCTGAGCACCTACCGCACCAACGCCAGCATCTCGGTGCTGGAGGTGCCGAAGGAGCAGCAGAGGACACAGAGTCGGCCCCGGCAGTACAGCATCGAGCATGTAGACCTGGGCGCCCGCTACTACCAAGACTACTTCGTGGGCAAAGGTGACTGTGGGCTGGGTGACCTTGGCTTGTTTCAGATACTCCGTTGCTCATGCAGTCACTTGGAGCCAGGCCCGGCTCCTCACACCCTACGTGCCATGGGAAGGGGGACCTGCCTGCTAGAGGCTGTGAGGACGCAGTGAGCCCAGCCACATCAGCACTTAGCCCTGTTTCTGATGCCTAGCTGGCAGTCTGTAAGCCGTGAGCCACCTGGCACAGTACCTACATAGTTATTCTTCCTGTGTGGGCTCAGTGTAGCTCTGTGCCAAGCACTTTCTAGAACTGAGAGTATAGTGTTGACCAGCTCAGACAAAAATCCTGTTTTTCTTATGCTTAACGTCCTGCTGGAGTAAGACAAACCGTAACACAAGATATATGTGTAAAGTGCATAGATGTCCTAGAGTGCGAAGGAGGGAGGAGGGAAGTGGCTTGTGGGCGGGGATGCAGTTTCAGTAGGGAACGTCCGGCAGGGCCTCCCAGAGGCCCCACTCAGTGCTGAGCAGTGTTGTGGAGGTGGGGAATGTCATTGCCAGCACAGGGAACAGCAAGTGTGAAAGTGCTGGAATAAGCTTGGCCCAGTGGCACTAGCTCATGAACCCCAGCAGTCTGTTATGCTAAAGAGGAGGGTCACAGTTCAAACCCAAACTGGCAACAAAATGACTTAGCAAGGCCCCATCTCAAAATAAAACCTTAAAAGGGATGAAGTTGTAGCTCAGGACAGAGGCCCTGAATTCACTTTTCAGAGCAGAGGGGTGAAGAGTCCAGAACACTGGAGAACGAGGGAAGAAAGCCAGTGTTGCTGGGACAGTATCTGTGGCAGAACGAGCCAAGGCCAATGACAAGGACAGCATGGGAAACTCCAGGTTGTGGTGAGGACTTGTTTCCATCCTAAAGGCACTGGAGTCAGGAAGGCCCTGGTCTGACTGTATTCACAGCCTCCCTCGGGCTGTGGACAGGGATCATGCAAGCCGTGGGGACAGAGCAGAGAGCCAGGCAGGGGCTGCTGGACTCGGCCAGCCGGGAGGGGGTGGTGGGCAAGTCATGAGGGAGCCAGGAGCAGGCAAGAATCTTGCACACATGTTCTAGATTGTGATGATTGAGCTGTTGGTGGCTGGAGATGGCCGAGAGCATCCTTAGGGTCCTCGGGGCTGTGGGGCAGCTCTAAGGGCAGCACATCGTGCCACAGAGTGCAGAGCCAAGCAGCGAACAGAGAAAAGCTGCTAGGCAGGAGCTAGCCGGCTCCAATGCCTTGTCACATGAGCAAAGCGACAAAACCAATGTTGCTGACCTTTCCAATTTTTAAGATTCTCCTGAAACTCAGATTTTTTAAAAATGTGAACTCTTCTAAGTTTTATACTCTAGCAGCTGTATTGATTGCAGATTGCTTTTAACTGTTAGTACGAGGTTTAAACAATAAAATGTATCTCTCGTATGAAGAAATCAGAGTCAGCATCCCAGGCTGGTGTGGATGGTCTACAGCATCAGTGCCATGGCAGCCTGAGCGCATGGCTTCCAGCTCCCACCGTGGGCTGCCCCGGCCCACTCTGGCCCCGCCACCCAGGCCCAAGGAGACTGCTGGAGCTAGAGCTGCCGCCTCACCTCCTGACAGGGAGAAAGAGGGCACACCGCTTATCAAGTCAGTCCCGTTTGTGCATGTTGGCCACTCCAACTCCTAGGCTTTTAGATGAAATTTCTTCTCTCTTGTAAGGATAGAGGTTGAAAGAAAGAAAGAAAGAAAGAAAGAAAGAGAAAAGGAAAATGGATGTTGGGCAGATAGCTGGTATACTGCAGCAAGTAGTTTAAAAGTTAATTAAAGCAGCATCCTGGGGAAGGGGTGCAGCGCAGTGTTAGAGCCCTTCCCAGCATGCACAGACCCAGGGTTCCATCCAAAACGAACAGAAGAAGCAGCGCCCCGCTCAAACGTGGGTGCAGCTTGGTTGTCCCAGAGCTCAGAGTGCAGGCTCAGGCTCCAGCCTGGAATCGGCCTGGCTGTGGGCTGTCTGTGCCTTCGCCCTCAGATTGTCTTCTTGTGAGGACAAGAGCTGAACATACATGCCTACACCAAAATGACCCCAAGATTGAAAATAAAAAAGGAAAAAAAAAACAAAAAAACTCACGCCATGGCCACACAAAATAGATTTCAGGGCTGAACAGGCTTCAGAGAGAAACAGAGAGGGCTGGTCATGTTGATTTTGATATTTAGCAGTCACCGAGGAGTCAAAGGTGTGTCCCTGCAGCTGGATTTAGGGGCAGACTAAAAAAAAAACCCCGAGAGGTGATAAGGATAATTGGAACCTAGCAGAAATTGGCAGGTTCCCTTGTTGAAACAGGCAAATCTAGTAGCCAAAAAAATGAGGATGTGAGTAACCTCATCAAAACTGGTTTCACATTTGTGCATATTAATTTTAGACCTAATCAACAGGGAACACGCTCTTTCTAACCCACGTAGAGAAACACAAAAGGAGCATGGACCAGGGAAGACTGAGCATTAATAAAACCTTGCACGGTCACGCCACAGTTAGAGGTCTCACCTGGCAAGCACGAGGCCCTGAGTCATTCCCCAGCACCACAGAAGCCGGATGTGGTGCCACATACTTGTAATCCCAGCACTCGGGAGGCTGAGCCAGGAGGCTTGATGTGATTTCAGAGACAGTCAGGGCTCCATAGTGAGCTCAAAACCAGCCTGGGCTACAGAGCAAGACCTCAAATATATATATATATATATATATATATATATATATATAAACACTTAGTGCTGGGGCCATAGCTCAGTAGTTAGAACACTTGCTCAGCATGTGCAAGGTCCTGGTTTCAGTCCCTCAGCACCACATAAAAAATCAGCCAGATGTCGTGGCACACATCCATAATTCCAGCACTTGGGAGGCTGAGGCAGGAGGACTACTGTGAATTTTGAAGCCAGCCTGAACTACAGAATAAGAAAGTGAGAAAGGAAGCGAGAAAGAGGGAAAGAAGTTCTCTGTTAGGCAGGCAGTGTGCATTTACATGAATCTTTGAAAAAAATTATTTTCTTTCAAAAAAGTATTTCTTAGCCAGGTCTAATGACACAAGTTTGTAACTTTAGCACTCTTGGAAGCTGAGACAGGAGGATCGCCAGTCTGAGCCCAGCCAGGGTGATTTAGTGAGACTCAGTTTCAAAATTAAAATTAAAAGCTGGGTGTGGTAGTTAGTGCACACCTATAATTCCAGTACTCAGGAGGCTGAGACAGGAGCACTACTGTGAGTTTGAGGTCAGCCTGGAGAACATAGTTTAGGGCCAGCCTACACTACAGGGTAAGACCCTGTCTGTAGATTAAGTAAGTAAGTAAGTAAATAAATAAAATAGACTGGGAATGTATTTGAGTGACGCCCTGGGCTCAATCTCCAGTGTAGTAAATAAGTAAATACTTTTTGGTAGTCCTAGAAGCTCATATATAACGTAATCCTTGATCAGTGTTTATCATCCCCCTGCCACATGCTGTGACTTGCAAGATCCTGGCCGTACACTGGCAAGACCCTCCCCTGTCGTTGCTTCCGGAGTGAACTGGTATGTGAACAGTACCACGTTTATGCTGTCCTGATTGGACCCATCGGTTAACACACATGATTTGAGCCTTGAGTTAGCCTTTGAATAACCATGCGCATGTCCTGTTGTGTTTTGTCTTGGGATTCTGGAGGGGGTTTTTTTGGGTTTTTTTTTTTTTTTGGTTTTTTGTTGTTGTTGTTGTTGTTTTGTTTTGTTTTTGCGTGGGGTGTTGAAACGAAGTCTTGCTCTGTAGCCCAGATTGGTTCTGAGCTCACTGTGTAGCCCCAGGCTGGCCTTGGACTCACAGCAAACTTCCTGCCTCCCAAGTGCTGGGATTACAGGTGTGCGCCACCACACCTGGTATATGTGGTACTGAGAAATTGAACCCAGGGCCTTGCACTTGCTAGGCAAGCTCTCCAACCACTCTGCCATTCCTCTAGCCCCACCATGTGCCTGTCTTAAGAAGAACCATCAGTTAAATATGCAGAGTACCAGGTGGGGTGGAGAGGCAGCTGCTTGGAATGCCCTTGAGTTTCTGGCAGTGAGTAGTTTCTAACTTTGTGGACTTGAGTCCAGATGTAACAGGCATGGGTTTCTACTGCACGCAGGAGGCCCTGGATTATACATCAGGAAGGACTCTGCCAGGAAAGGCAAAGACAACAGCATGTTCTCTGAAGGGGGGATGCCTGTTACTGATGGGAGAGAGCAAGAGACTTGCCCCATGGCTCACTGAAGGCTGTTATCCTAGAGGGAAAGAGCAGTGCTTAAGGCCTAGCTAAAGAAACGTAGGCAGGGGTGAGGGCATAGCTCAGCGATTAGCTAGCTTAAGGCCCTGAGCTCCATCCCCAGTACCACATAAGCTGTGTGTGAGGCACACACCTGTAATCCCAGCACTCAGGAGGCTGAGCACCAGGAGGACTGCCATGAATTTGAGGGCAGCCTGGGCTATATAATGAGTTCAAGACCAGTCTGAGCTACAGAGAGACTGCCTCAAAAAATTAAAAGATAAATACATAATAAAATAAGTATGGTTGGAGCTGGAGGAGTGGCACAGCTCTGAGTTTGATTCTCCAGCATCACATAAAGCTGGGCGTGGTGGTGCATGCCTGTAATTCCATCACTTGGGAGACTGAGGCAGGCAGATTATTCTGAGTCCAAGGCCAACCTGAGCTACACAGTGAGTTCAGGACCAGCCTGGACTATAGAATGCGACCTTGTCTCCAAAAATCCCAGAGAATAAGTATGGTCAGATAGAGGTGATGCTTTGGGACTTGTGCCATGGTCCAGGGCGCACACAATAGTGGGGGCTGGGTAGGGAAGGATGCTAAAGGCCAACACTTAGGCCGTGTGCTTACTGTGCCCCTCAGGATGCTGTGTTAACTCATTCTGTCTCTGCTACTGCACTGTGGGGAACATCCCCCTTGAACCTGTTTTACTTCTGTGAATGCTATGGGATGATGTAGCCTGAGCCCATAGGTGTTCTCACCCCAAATTTGGTTTGTCGGGATGCTCTTTAGACTAGAATCTTACCTACTTATGGGTTCTAGCTGACAGCTATCTTGGGTAGACCATTTGCAAACAAGATTAATGACAGTGGTGCTAGTTTATTAGATGCTGGCCCTACACTTAGCAGTCCTCTGTGTAGCCTCGTGTTACCCTCACATCAGTTCCAGAATTGTGGATACATCAAGGCCCCCTTTTCTCAGGTGAGGACACAGGCTCAATTAAGGCCTGTGACTTCACAGAGTTCATAGACAAAGTCAGGCTTTCACCCCTTGTGGTTTCTCCATTGAATGTGACCTTGGCCCCGAATAAGACTAGCCTGGACTACAAAGCAGGACCCTATCTTAAAAAAAAAAAAAAAAGGAAGAAGAAGCAGGTGTCTGCTCCCGTCCTCCTGTAGCAGGCCTGCCTCAGGACAGACCTCTTCCTTCCAGACGCTGACCCACAATTTGCCCGCTCTTCTTTCTCAGAGCATGCCAACTACTTCGGCGTGGATGAGAAGCTGGGGCCAGTAGCTGTGAGCATCAAGCGGGAAAAGCTAGAAGACCACAAGGACCATGGACCTCAGTACCAGTACAGAATCATCTTCCGGACGCGTGAGGTGGGTTACTCAGTAATGATTCGCTCCTCCCCTCTCACCTGGAGCCGCGTCCTTGGGCTTGTGCTGCCCCTCCTATATCTTCTGTCCTCTTTCCAGTCACGCCATCACCCCAGGCCCCTCAGCGCAGGGTCCAGCAATGCCCAAGGTCACATGGCTTCCCTCTTGCAGCTCAGTGTCTTCACAGCTTGGAACTGTGACCTGCCTCCTGGAGCAGGGGGAAGGTGTTTCAGGCTGCAGGGTAGCAAGAGCTGAGTGCTAGATGACACTGCTGTTGCTGATGACACTGTCATGGCCGTCCTTTCTCGAGAGGTCGGAGGCCTGTTCTAGGGAGCAAGAGTGGAGCTCATGGACTGGTGGGGCTCTGTCCTTTTGTCCACACACACGCCTCAGGCTCCTGTGAACCAGGGCATGGGGCCCAGGCTACCTTCCAAGCCAGCCGGCTGGCCTGCCCCAGATGGCTGCCCCCGACAGCCAAGTAGACAGTCTCAGTGGGCCTGCATCTCCTGGCAGATGGACTGTGAGCTTTGGCAGTGCCAAGCTTCCCACTGAGGCACAGACTCAGCTAGGCTTGGGCACCACATGCCCTAATGCCAGCTCTGAGGGAGTCTTGACAGGCTGGGGCTGCCCTACTTGTGTCCCCTTGCTGGCACTGACTCAGCTAAGGGAGGCACAGGGTACCCAGCCCACCAGGGACCGTCTGGCCCGTGGCCCCATGGTTCCATTTGGCCTGGCACACTCCTCCCTTTACACTGGGCTGTATCTCTAGCCCCTTCTTTATTGTTTATTTGCTACAGAGTCTCACTAAGTGACTAAATTGCCTGGGCTGGGTTCAAATTTAAGATCCTCCTGCTTCAGCCTCTCAAAGTGCTAGGATAATAGGCCTACTCCACCATGCCAGGCTGATAGACTTTGATTTTGATAAGTTAGAAGTTTGAGACTTTATTGGCTTTTCTTTTGTATTTAAAAACTGTCAGGCGTTCACTGTTAAGAATTTAAGCAAGGGCTAGAGGACTAACAGAACAGTTAGAGTACAGGCTGGACATGGTGGTGCACACCTACAATCCCAGCACCCAGGAAGCTGAGGCAGGAGGATTGCCCAGAGTTTGAGACTAGCCTGGGTCCATAGTGAGTTCGGGCTCAGCCTGGACTACAGAGCAAGACCCAATCTCAAAAATAATAATAATAATTTATACCTAAGTATACAAAGTAGAAAGTAAACAAGTGGAATTGTGTCTAGTGGGACCCCATTTGTATTCAGCAAGTACTTACTTCTGAATGAGTGTGTGGGAATCTGTGCATGCATGAGCTTACACAGTCTCTAAAGCAGAGTGTGAATGAGGGAAAACAAACTGTAGCTTCTTGTATAAAGGTAAAGCATTTTGAATTCTTGACTGTGTAGCTTTGTGTGTACTTACTTATTTTTTTATGGTGGAAATGGAACCCAGGGCCTTCGTACTAGGTTATATTCCCGGCCTATTTTTTGTTTTTTTGATTTTGAGACAGGGTCTCCCTGAGTTGTCCAGGCTGGGCTTGAATTTGCCAGCCTCCTGCCTCAGCCGCTCAGAGTCCTGAGATTACAGACCAGGCCTGCGCCTCCAGGCCAGGCTGGGCTGTGTACATACACCTTGGCTCATCTGCACATACGAATGATCTGCACATACGAATGGCCGGCACCACTGACTTCTTACTGTGCTCCTGATACAGGACTAAGCACCACCACCCATGGGTTTTCTTTTTTCTTTTTTTCAAATTTTTTGGAGACACGAGGGTTGCTCCTTAGTCCAGGCAGTCCTGAGCTCACTATGGAGCCCAGGCTGGCCTTGAACTCCTGGCATTCCTCTTGCCTCAACCTCCCAAGTGCTGGGATTGCAGGCGTGTGCCACACGTCCAGCTTGTACCCTCACTGTTATTCCTCTAGCCCCTGTTTAAATTCTTAATAGCCTCTGACAGCTCATGTGTACCACCAGCCCAGTTTATGTGGTGCTGGAGAATCAAGCTGAGAACTTTGCATGTGCTAGGTAAGCGCTCTAACCGCTATGCTGTTCCTCCAGCCAGTGGACTTTCTTATCGAATCCTCTTGGTACTTAGAGGAGGGCATCCTTATCCCCACTGTAAATAAGGAGATGGGCCCAGGGAAATTAAGTAACTCACCCAGCATCACAGAGCCGGGGGCGGGGGGTGGAGCTGGCACTTCCAGGCATGACTCCCAAGTCACTGTTCAGGCAGGGTCCCCCCACCACTCAGTCAGAGCAAGGCAGGTTCACATCTGAGTCAGGGGAGTAGAGGTGCCACCGAGGATCCTACTTGCTCGTGGAACACTGTGTCCCTTTCACAGCTCACTTGGTTTGTTATCTGCAATGAGGTGATGCCAGATGTTACTGGGTTCTGAGCAGAGAGAAGTGAACTGACTGGGGTTGCTGGAGAGAGAGTGAGCAGGGACGGGGAGGCCAGGAGAAAGTAACTTAGACACAGCCAGATGGATAGAGGTGGCCACTTGTGACCTACCAGGGCCTACTTCTCCGGTGCAGAGGATGAGCTGGGAGCTTTTCAAGTAATGGACGTTGGCAAACAGCCAAAACATGACCACAGACCCGGTCTCCAGAAGAAATAATGGAAATTTCTGGTCCATGCGGTCCCATGGCCCCAGCAGAGGGCGCTGAGGGACAGTGTCATTGGATACAATGATCCTGACAGCGTGGGTGTGTTAGTTGAACCTGCAGTCCAGGGCCACCAGGACTGGGAAGGCAGCACACCTGACCTCATTGCTATGCGCGGCCTGATCTAAGGCTCCTTGCTCACGCTCAGGATAAGAGAGGTTTGTTTTTTCAGTAATTACCGGGGCCAGAACTGGGAACTCCCAAGCATGAGATCAGTCCGTTCCTCCCACACGCCTCTCCCCAGGCCCTGCTTGGCACAGATGGGCTGTGTGCTGAGAGGCAACCATGGCACTCTTTGCTGCCTCCCATGTCTGTTGACTTAGGTGAGCATGTTTTTGCAGTTAACAGTGATCTTTAGTGTTTAAACCACAGCTCTCAGTGTGCTTAACAAGCCTGGAGGAAGGAATTTTCCTGAGTGTCCAGGCCTCCTGCCATGTAGTCTCAATGTCTTGCCAGTCTGCTGTGCCCAGCCCAGGGCCCAGCCTGACCTGGTGCCTACAGCACGATGCAGCAAGAAGCATGAACTGGTGTTGCAGAGGGAGCAGCGGCTGGCAGGGTGTGAACTGGTACAACCACTTGGAAAACTGCTTGGCAGCTCAGCACAGTTGAAGATTAGCATCATGCCTAGTGATTTAGCAGCTTCTCCCCTAGATGTAAGCCCAAAAGGAAGTGTGTTCATGTGCACCAAGACGTGCTTCTGTAAATGTTTCAGCAACACTGTTCACAGTTGTCACGTACTGGCTCAGCAGCAGCAGAAAGGATTAAACCCACCATGAAAAAACAGCCAGGCTTTCTGTACAGCAATGGTTGAATCTCCCATACACAGCCCAAAGGAAAGGAGTGCAGGTGACAGATGGAACGGCCAGCTTGGGGTGTAGGTCAGGGGTAGAACACAGGCCTAGCATGTGCACGGCCCAGGGTCGCACCTCGAGCACTGGGTCAGGGGGAGCTGCACACAGTAGGCAGCAGTAGGAGCAAGGCAGGGAGAAGAGAGGCACGTGAGAAGGCTTCTAGAGGCTGGGTGGGGTCTAGCCAGGAGCTCACTTTGTCAGAGTTTCTTTAGGCATGCATATATCTGTTATATTCACTTATGTATGTATATTATACGTCATGGGCAAAAGGGAAACTTATGGGCTTTGGGGACATCAGACCTTGTTGGAATCCTGGTTCAGCTACCTGTCACCTGCAGGGACCTTGGATACATCGCTGCAGACACAGGACAGTCCTTTATAACTGTGGCTTGTTATTAAGATATATCAGGAACTTCTTTGGCTGTGAAGTAATAGGAAACCTGACTAAAACTAAAACAATAAGGGGTTATTTTGACTAGTTAACAAGAAGTCTGGGGGCGCTGCTGTGGGGACCAATTTATCTGTGGATTTTTGTTGTCTCTTTCCTCATGATCACGCCCTGGCTGCAGCGCCCCCAAGACATCTCATCCTCACACCAGGGTTCCTAGCAAGAAGAGATGGACAAGTAGAGAGGAAGTTTGTCTTCATTAGAGAGGAAAGTTTCCCTGAAAGTTCCCATGCGCAGTTCCCTTACATATTGCTGCCTGGAATTGGGTACCTACCAGGTCTAGGAAGAACTTGGAAAGCAGGGGGATGGGTTGGCCAGACTCACTACACGTTTCACCCCTGACCGTATGTCAGAATCACCCAAGAGAAGCTATCAGATATGTGTGTTGTGTTGTATGCACACTCGAATCCACACATGTGTGTGTCTGACACCCCTGCGGACCAGTGGTCAGAGTCACTGGCCATCGGTCTGGAGGTGTGGCTCAGTGGTAGAGCACTTACCCAGCAGACACGAGGTCCTAGGCTCCATCCCAGCACCATAAGGGGAAAAAAATGAATCATTGATTTTTTTTTTCCATGAAACTGGTTGAAAACCAGTGCCACATTTCAAGACCCAAGCTGTACACAGATCGCCAGGGTTGGCAGGGGCTCAGTGTGACGGCTGACAGTAACATGTTGCTGCCGTAATGGCTGCTCTGATGGTGACATTGACACCCCCCCCCACCACCACCTGTTGTATTCCTTTTCGTTTCCTGTTTCACTTACCACGCTCCATCCGCCACTCAGCTCCCAGGGCAGCTGTCTTTGCTTGTCCCCTGCACCTAGAATAGGACCGGCACACAGGGACAGTGGCCAGGGTGTGTTGGGAAAAGGAAGATGAGTCACATCCACTGTCTCATCTAACCTCCTAGCATATCTTCCCCATGAGGTAGCTGTCATTGTGCCCGTTTTTGTACCGCATGAGAGAAAGTTAAGGCACTGGAAGTCACTTGGTCAAGGTCACATGGGGCGGAGGCAGCAAGCTCAAGCCCTGGCTCAGCCACAGGGAACCTGCCCTCAGCTCTTGTTGCTGTCACCCGCGCCAGAGTAGGGTCCCCTCATGTGCTGTGGCCCAGAAAGCATCCTAACCATCCCATCTCCCTGGAGCAGCTCACCACCCTGCGGGGCTCCATTCTGGAGGATGCCACACCCACAGCCACCAAGCATGGCACCGGGCGGGGCCTGCCCCTAAAGGACGCCCTGGAGTACGTCATCCCTGAGCTCAACATCCACTGCCTGCGGCTGGCGCTCAGCACTCCCAAGGTGACGGAGCAGCTGCTAAAGCTCGATGAGCAAGGGGTAAGCCTGGCTCGGGCTGGGGTTGGGGAGCTGGGGGCTGTGCCCTACTCCCAGCGCTTCTTTCTGTCTTAGTCTGTTTATTTTTGGGAGGTAACAGAAGCCCACTTAAGCTTCTTTCAGCCATAGGTGGGATTGGTTACCCAGTTCTAGGGGTGCCGAGATACAGCCAGGGGATGAGAGAGCCAGCAGGTGGTCCCCCTGCATGTCATACTTTGTGGGGGAGTGTCTGCTCCCCATCTCTCTCTGCTGGCTCCCGTGCTTCTCTGGCCTCTCCTGCAGCCCCCAGCGCTCCTCTGGAACTTCCTGCCACACGCAGACCCAGCCAGCTGAGTCTCGGTCTTGTAGAGCCACCCATGAGCCTGCCAGGTCTCTGCTCATGGTTCAGAGACGAAGGCAACCAGGGGTACCTGAGCAAGCATGGTTACTGGGGACTTCCTGCCAAAACTAGACCGTAAGCCCCAGGTGCTTCAGATGTCACTTCACAGAATCTCAGCCACACCACCTGCCTCCAAGGGCACTGGCCATGGCCTGCTCTGCTTTAGAGCAGCGTCGCCACTTGCCTCCCTGGCTGGGATGGGGAGAACAGGCATCTTGGTGTCTTCTTATGCCTCTTCAATGGGCAGAGAAGGGGAGCAGATGCAGCCTGCTTCCCACACTGCCTTCCCTCACCTCCATTCTCTATTTCCCTCTGGCTAAGTCCCTGCACTCCCGAGTGGTCCCTGCAGTGCCCACGCTCAGCACCCAGGACCGCCTCTTTCCTTTCCAGCTATGCCGGAAGCACAAGGTGGGCATCCTCTACTGCAAGGCTGGCCAGAGCTCTGAGGAGGAGATGTACAACAATGAGGAGGCCGGCCCTGCCTTCGAGGAGTTCCTGGCACTCCTTGGTGAAAAGGTCTGCCTAAAGGGCTTCACCAAGTACGCTGCCCAGCTCGACGTTAAGAGTAAGTGAGGGCCAGGTGCGGGTAGCGGGAGCTGGGCAGTACTGCCAGTGTACACACAGATGGCGCAGCCCTTGGGGAGGCAGCAGAGTCTGTTCCCTGAAGTCAGAGACCCCCTGCTGTTGGGCTCAACAACTGCACCCAGACTGCTCTCTGGTCTCTGCACACACCATGAGGAGACATACCTGGTTCCTCCTCAGGGCACTCAGGCTGCTGCAGAATCGTGGGACAGTCACACAGTGGCGACTAGTGAGGGCACTGTGCCTTCTTTCTCAGATAGATAGTGGGTCTCGGGAGAGTACGCAGCAAATGATGCCCATCCCATGCCACTTATTTACAGAGCATGGCAATGCATAGTTGGAATTTGTTCCTATACAGTGGAATTCCAAAACACAAGGGGAGTGATGGACGCCATGGTCTGTTGGGACTAGTGGGCACCTCAGCAGGGACGGTGGGTAGGGATGGGAAGCAGTGCTCAGGTCAGAGGGCTGGGGTGACCTGTTTCCTAAGGCAGTAGAGGCAGTGTACCAGGAGCAGCCTCTCTCTGTGGACTGCAGGTGCACATATAGATGTTTCTGAGGCATGGGGGAAATGTTTCGTGCATAGCTTGGGCAGATGCATGGGAGACATTTGTGGGTGTCACTGCACGGACTGCCATCACCCATAGGAACGGGCTGTCGTTGGGTCGTGCCTCCTGCTGGAAGTGAGAAGACACTGGGATAGCTTGGTCACTTGTACTTTGCCAATTCCCACCAAGCTTGCCACCGGAGCATGGGCAGGGCACAGCATGCGCACATGACCCGGACGTCCCGAGCCCTCCCTTTGTGCCGCACAATGCCCAGCTCCTGCAGCAGGCTGAGGCAGCAGCCATGTCACACTGCATGCCTGACACCGAGAAACCTGGAAGTATGATTGAGATTTGGCTGTTGGGGGTGTTATTTCCTTTTTCACTGGAGGCAGGGAAAGGCAGGAAAGGCAGGAGAAGGAAGAGGAGGTATTTTCTCCCCTTGTCAGACAAACGCCTGCTCCCGAGGCTCGGGGTACTCCCTCACCCGCAGCCCAGACCTGCTCGTGCTCAGTCCTCACGGGGAGGACTGGTGCCCAGCACAAGGCCTGATGGCAACTCTGACACTGCCTGACAGTGCTTGCCCCGTGCCCACTTGCCTCACTGTCCCCGTCTGACTCTGATGAGATAGCTCAGTGGGAAGGCCGCCACCTGTCACTCTTAAGGCCCGGGTTCTATCCCTAACACTGGAAGATGAAAAAAAGAAGAGGCTCTCTGGTGGCGCCATCAGTGAGCCCACAGTACTTACACCAAAAGGTACAAAAGAAAAAGACAGTAAGCCAAGTGCAGAGGTACATGCCCATAGCCCCTGCGTATCAGAAGGCTGAGGCAGGAGATCCCTTGAGCTCAGGCGTTTGAGACCAGCCTGGGCAACTTAAGAGACCCCAGTCTCAAAAACAAAAACAGATGTGGAGACAGCTGAATCCTGGCAGCTTTCACCGCTCACTGCAGTATAATCACTCTCCGCCTCAGTTTCTCCCTCTGAAATGTGGGGTCAGTAATCAGGTGTGCTTTTCCTTGATCCCTTCTGACTAACATGATGGTCACTTTCTTGCTTTTTTTTATCGTTTTGTTCCTTACGTGTACATTCCTAAACAGGTTAAATTTTTTTATGGTGTTGAGGGCCTTTTTTTTATGGTGCCCAGGGCCGATGCATCTGCTTGTTTGCAGAATGTGTCTGGAATCACACCGTAGGTGCTTCTTTGTGCCTGGCATCTTTACACATTGTTACATTTGTTGGACTGAGGGTGTCTCAGTGGTTAGAGTGCTTGCCTAGCATGTGTAAGGCTCCGGGTTCATTTCCCCAGTACCACATAAAAAAAGAGTAGCCAGGCGTGGTGGCGCATGCCTGTAATCCCAGTATTCAGGAGGCTAAGGCAGGATTGCCGTGAGTTTGAGGCTGCCTGGGCCACATAGTGAGTTCAGGTCCAGCCCCTACTGCAGAATGAGACCCTGTCTCAAAAACACAAGAACACTTATGTCTGCAGTATTTTCTCCTGTTACAGCTCTGCTTCATTCCTTTTCCCGGTGATATATGTTTCCATGGCATGAATATTTCATAGCATGTTTGTCCGTGCTGGTACCCACATCTGGGGGGTGTATACATGATATCTCCAGGCTGTGTCCCAGGAGAGGAAGTTAAACTTATGTTTATGTTTAGGAGATGCTGCTAAAAGGTTTTCCAGTTGCTACAACTAGTCAGCCACATTAAGAGCTCCAGTGTCTCCACCTCCTCGCTACCCCTTAGTACTGTCAGACTGTTGAAATGTTATCAGTTTAGGGGTGTGTAATGGGAGGTTTCCCTTTTATTTAAATGTGTTTCATCTTAAAGAGTGGACTTAAGTGAAAGCGTCAAGTTGAAAACCAGAACAGATGGTATGTGGGATATGGCACAAACCCAGAGGCTCTGGCAATGTGGTACTAACTCGTGTTTCCATCCCAGCTGACTCCACGGGCACCCACTCCCTCTACACAACGTACCAGGACTACGAGATCATGTTCCACGTCTCCACCCTGCTCCCATACACACCCAACAACAGGCAGCAGGTCAGTGGTTTCTGGCTAGTGCATAGCTGGCCACACAAGGCATGCTCCCTACCCTGGCTGTCAGCTGGCTACCGGCCAGCATCAGCTCTCCTGGTACCATGTGAGCCGGTGGAGGCCCAGGGTGGGCACCACAGTCCCTCCTTATGGGAGGTAGACCCTCAGCCAGGTGTGACTTGATGTCTTTGGTATAGTTCTTGCCTTGCTTTGGCCACTGTGCTTGCTTCTAGCTACACTGACTCACTCCCCTGGAGTCTTTTGGGTCTTATGAGAAGGCAGAGTGGGTCGGAGGAGTGGCACAGTAGTTAGAGCACACGCCTAGCAAGTGCAAGACGCTGAGTTCAGTTCCTCAGAACCACATAAGCCGAGCATGGTGGTGCACACCTGTAATACCAGAACTCAGAAGGCTGAGGCAGGAGGGTTGCTGTGTGTTTGAGGCTGCAGCCTGGATTACATAGTAAGTTTAGGATCAGCCTGGACTACAGAGCAAGATCCTGTCTCAATAAATAAATAAATAAATAAATAAATAAATAAATAAATAAATAAATAAAAAGGGGGATGCTGAAATGCCTCAGTGGTTAAAGCTCTTGCCTAGCAAGTGCTGCGTCAAACACTAAGTACCCCAGTTTGATTCCCCAGTACCACATGAGCCGGGCGTGTTGGCACATGCCTGTAATCCTAGCACTAGGGAGGCTGAGGCAGGAGGATTGCCGTGAGTACAAGGCCAGCCTGGGCTGCATAGTGAGTTCAGGACCAGCCTGGGCTACAGAGCAAGACCATGTCTCAAAAATAGATAATAAATATCCCAAATTGTAGCTGGACATGGTAGCACAATCACCGTTCCACGTCTATAGGTTCCATAGTGAGTTCAGGACAAGCCTGGGCCACAGAACGAGACCCTGTCTCAAAAGAAGAATGAGAAAAGTGACTCAATATTACTTTGGCCAATAAGCTCAAACCAGTCTAGCATAAATAAAAAATGGGATTTACTATGTTACATTACTCTCAGGTTTTAGGAGTGTGCTGGCTTTGGGAATGGCGGAATCCAGGGCTCAAGCAACCTTAGGAATTTTTTAATTCACAGGTCTTGTGAAGTAGTGACAGAGATGCCCTGGGGCTCTAGCTCCCATCCCTGCAGCTTAGCCATTTTGAGGGGGAGGGGCACTGTTCTCCCAGGTGTCCAACAGACATCTGAGGGCTAATCTCACCAAGCCTTCCCTGCCAGTGTCCTCTAGGCTTGAGGTAGAGACCAGCCTGTAGTACATGTCCAGAACTGGAAAGGGTGAGTGGAGTTAAGTAACTCAGCTTGAAACAGGGACATAGGTCGATGAAGCACATTCCCAGAGAGGACAAGCATGGCTTGCAGGAGAAGAAGGAAGAGGACCTAGGTGGGCAGCAGCAACATTCCTGGTGCCATGGCAGTTTTCTCGCCTCAGCCCCCGGGTGCTGGGATTTCAGGCATGCACCACCATGCCCTGCGAGAATGTCAGATTAGCTGGTACCCACTTGGAATCCCAGCACTCAGGGGACTGAGGTCGGAGGAACACTTGAGCCCAGGAGTCTAATGCCAACCTGGACAGTTTGTTTTTAAGATAAGTGAAATAGAATGGGTCTTTATTTAGAAAGAAAAGACAGAGGAATAAAAGCTCTTGCCATCCAGGAGAGGGTCCAAAGGAACCATTGAACAAGACCTTGACTCAAAAACAAAAACAAAACAAAACAAAACTACATCATTCTTGGGATTAGGCCTGAGTTTGAAGTCTTCCTTTGCCACCCTTTGGCTGTGTGAACTTAGGTAAGAACTTTCTCCCCTCTGAGCCTTGGGTCTCAACTGTATGAAAAGAGCCACATGGTGGTACCCACATTGCTGAGAGAGGTGTGTGCTCCTGCACCTGGCGAAAGCACTGGCTGGCCCCACTTCTGGGTCCTCAGGAGGCCTGTGGAGAAAACGGGACTCTTAGGGTCAAAGAGGAGGGGTGGGAATCTGGCTCTTTCCCTCCTTCACTTGGTAAAGTGGAGAGTGTCACTTGACATCTGTAAGCCTTAGTTTTCTCATCTGTGAAGAATATAAAATATACAGTGGCTATGAAGGTGTGAAGGCTCCCCCAGGTCCTGAGTTCAAGATTTGGCCCTACAACAATTCTATTGCAGGATGGGCTGTAGCACACAAGTCCTTTAGCAGTGTAGTGTGATGCCATTCAGAACACAGGTAAAGAGGGGGCTGGAGGTGTAGCTCAATAGTTAAAGCACTTACCTAGCATGCATGAGGCCCTGGTTCAATTCCCCTGCACCACATAAAAGCCAGGGGGTCCGGTGGTACATCCCAGTACTTGGGAGGCTGCAACAGGAGCATTGCCTTTAGTTCAAGGCCAGCCTGGGCTGCATAGTGGAAGTTCATAAGCAGCCTGGACTACAGAGCTAATAGTTCAGCCAGACCTGGGGGTACAGGCTGATCTCTGGGAGACTAAGGCCGGGAAATCACAGCTTTGATTCCAGCCTGGGCAATTTAGCAAGACTTTGTAAAATAAAAGGACACACAGACACACTTTCTGTCTCCATCTCTGTCTCTCTGTCTCTCTCTCTCTCTCTCTCTCTCTCTCTCTCTCTCTCTCTCTCTCTCTCTCTCTAAAAGGCAGGAACATAGCTAAAAGTTCCATAGGATGAGTTGAACTGCTGTGTGTCTAGATTTTCTGCTGTACATCACATCGAGCAGCGTGGTCGCTCCTGTCTGTGGTTCTTACGTCACCTTCATGGACTCCTTAACGAGTCTGTGAAGACTCAGCTTGTGTAAGAATAGCGTAACCAAGGCAAGTAGGGAGAACGCCAGGACTCCATGTACCTCAGTCTTCCGTGACCTTTCGCACTCAAGCCTCTCAGGGGTGGGTGGCCTAGAACCTTCAGCCCATGGTCTGTGGCCAGCCTGCCACAGTGCATGAGTGCGACTTCAAGCAGTGTGTGCTCTTCAGTAAATGTAGCTCATCCCATACTCCTGTGCGAGACCATGTCCTGCGTACTGAGGGTACAGTTTGGGGCAGTGAACAGAACAGTCAGAATTCCTGTTGTCCTGGTGCTGACCCTTGAGTGGGAGGAGACTCAGAAGAAACACGCAGGAGCAGGCAAGCCATTGTGCACTGTGTGTCCGTGTTGCCCAGTGCTGGGGCAGGAACCAAGGATGGGGCATTATCCAGAGTGAGCAGATCTTGGGGAAGTTGCACAGTGAAGGCCACTGCAGGAGGGGACATTGCAGAAAAAGATCTGAAGCAGTGACGAAGTCATGCAGGGATTGGGGCGAAAATTGGACGGAGAGAAGAGCCAGCAGTGGGGGCCTGGAGGAGCATCAGGGCCAGAGGGGGCCATGTAGCCTCCCGGACCTTGATGAGGACTGGGCCCTAGCTCTGAGCAAGCTAGAATGCAGGAGGGCTCTGAGCAGAGAGGGCTGGGACCTGAGTAAATGCTGCGGGTGCCCTTTGTGGGGCAGGGTGGGAACAAGGAGAATGAGAAGGACCAGTTGAGGTCATCCAGCCAGGAGTGCTGAGCCGGCTGTGACCCTTACCTCTCCTGTGGTGCCCACCTTCCAGCTGCTGAGGAAGAGGCACATAGGGAACGACATTGTGACGATCATCTTCCAGGAGCCGGGGGCGCTGCCTTTTACCCCCAAGAGCATCCGCTCCCACTTTCAGCACGTCTTTATCATCATCCGAGCCCACAACCCCTGCACCGAGAACGTCTGCTACAGGTACGTGCCCACGGCTGTCGTCTTCCCGCCAAGCCTACTGGACCCAGGAGAGTTTTGCCAGCAGTGGGCGGCATACTGAGGGGCAGATAGGCAGACAGTTGACTACCCCTGTCCATCTGTCTACCCCAACCATCTAGAGGCTTGGCTGCCCCGTTCACTTAAGGAAGCTAGCGGGAATTATGTTTGGCTGGGATCGTTTCTTGTAAGTGACAGAAAACCCACCTCAGTGAGGCCAAAGACAGAAAGGTATTTATGTATATTGGCTCTCAAAAACGGCAGTGAGGGGCTGGAGGAATAGCACAGCAGTGAGAACCGTTGCCTAGCAAACAAAGCCCTGAGTTTGGCACCATGTGAGCTGGGCATCAGCACCAAAGAGGGCACATGCCTGTAATCTCAGCACTTAGGAGGCTGAGGCGGGAGGATTGCCATCAATTGGAGGCCATACATAGTGAGTTGGGCTACGTAGTGAGCTCAGGTCCAGCCTAGAGTGCAGAGTGAGACCCTGTCTCAAAAAAGAGAAAGAAACAGAGAGGGGGGGGGGGGGGGGCAGGACAGCAGGCAGAGACCACCTCTGGAGGTATCCCTACATAGGAGGCAGAGTTGAGGGGGTTTAGTTCACTTATGCGTACGTAACACAGACCTCAAACCTGTTTATTGTCCTCCCAACAACAGTGTTTGCGCAGAGTTGTGGCTGCCCTGCCCCAGGGACCAATAGGAGAGCCCTGGAGGAACTAGGGAGGATGTGGATAGAGAGAGACACCCCCTCAGTATCCCAGGCCCAGTGCAAGGCCCCGGATAGGAGATGTTCACACATGCACTCGCCACCTACTCATGTGGTGGAGGTGAGGACTGAGTTGCCTTGATGGCCCTCTTCTCCCCTCTCTCTGCGCTGTGTTCTCCCGTCCTCCCTGGCTTTCCCAGTAGCCCCAGCCCCACCCCTACCCCACCCAGCCTCCCTCCTTCCTAGCCCAGCCCCTGCTAGGTCTCCAGGGGGACCCCTTCTTTCCGATGCAAAGACTTAACTTGGTTTGTACAATTTAATCTAAAATATTTTTTATTATGCAATATTTTAAACAGTCCGCAAAGTACAGAAAATAATGTAACAGACACCCATGTACCCACCACCAGATTTAACAGATGTTACCATTTCGCCTTATTTGCTTCATCTCTCCCTCTCTTCCTTATTTTTAAAGAACGAAACTCTTAGAACTACACCAAAGCTGCTCCCCACCCACCCCCCCTGCTCCTACTCTCTGAGCATGAGCACACCTGACCCTCTGTCCCCCCTGGGGGAGGGGAGCCTGGGTCCCCATCCACCTGCCCTGATCTGTTCTTTGCCCTCCCTGCTCCCACCTCCTCCCTTCAGTGAATTTTTAATTGTCCTTTAAGACTGCATCAGACATTGTGACCCCCTCAATGGTCAGCACGCCCTCCACCCTGTGCTCTTGCCAAGTACAATCCTGTGATAGCACTCGATGCACCACACAGATGTCTTACTAGCTAGATATGATGGCACATGCCTATAATCCCAGCATTCAGAGGCTGAGGCAGGAGAATTTTGAGTTTGAGGTCCAGTGAGGATATACAGTGAGACCCTGCCTCATAAACAGAGCAAGCAAACTTGCTGGTTTGGCTTTTGCCTCCCTCGAAGGCAGCACGATGTCGTAGTTGCCTTCCTGTATCCATCATGGCATGATGCTTGGCATACAGTGGGCCCTGAGAAGCTAGCTGATAGGCGGATGTCTGGCCCATACATTGTAGGCAGTGAGAAAGTTGGTTGTTAAATAAGTAATTGTGAATGTTCTAGAAAGTCTTACTGAGCTTTGGGGATGTGACGACTTGGTTGTCACACCATCTCCTGGTTGTGTAGTAAGTTTCCATCCTTTCTCATTTCAGTTGGGCCAGTTCTGAGTGGCACTCCAGCATTATCACTGAGCCCGCATCTATAAACAAGACCTGTCCCTCGCACTGGGAAATCAGGGACCAGCTGTTAGGATTGTCCAGAACCTTTAGCAGTTTGCAGTCTCATAATTCTTAAGATCATAAAGCAGAGCTGAGGGCATAGCTCAGCGATTGGAGTGCTTGCCTAGGAAGCGCAAGGACCCAGGTTCAACCCTACCCCACACCAGCACCACACCTAACCAATGTGGTGGCGCACCTGTAATCCCAGCACTCGAGGGCTCCTCCGGCAGCAGGATGGCTGAGTTCAAGGCCAGCCTAACTTCATAGTGAGTTCAGGACCAGTCTGGACTGTCCAGTGAGACTCTGTCTCTCAAAAAAAAAAAAAAAAAAATCACGAATCACAGCCATTAAAAAGGCCAAAATCTGTCCTGTGGGCAGACTAGTGCTGAGTGAAGCTGCAGAGTCCTTCCCATCCCTGCAGTGTGGTGGGACTCGCTGCAAACTAGGGGAAAGGGACTAGCTAGCAAGGGCTCAGGGTCATCCCATCTACACCCCACCTCAAGGCTGTGCTCCCAGCAGTCCCCTAGGAGGATGCTGCCTGGCTTGTGTGGCCTTTGAATTGTTGGGGGAATGTTAAACCCAGTCCCTAGTGCCTTAGTAGAAGTCCATTTCTTCTTGGTGCATCTGTTCAGGTCACAGTCATTCCTTTGGCCAATACTGAGCACCTGTGCTGCTGGTGCTCAGGAACCTGCCGAGCCCAGAGTAGAAACCACTCACATGGCACTCCCAGGGCGTAAAGGAGCACTGGGCACTGAACAAGGGTAACAGAGTCTGGGAGATCTGATTCATCCACCACAGTCACACAGTAGCTTGCTGTCAGTCACCTGCAGTACTTGTTTTGTTCTGTGTGAGGCAACTCTAGTGACTAATCTCTGCAGATTTTTTTTTTTTTTTTTTTTTTTGAGTCCAGGCTATACTAACTCTGTAGCCCAGTCTGGCCTCAGACACATGGCAGTCCTCCTGCTTCAGCATCCGTCATGCTGGAATTATAGGTGTGTGTCACCTCACCAAGTTTATGTGTGCTCAGAGTCTAACTCAGGGCCATGTGCTTGCTAGGCAAGCACTGTAACCTCTGCGCTATTCCTCTAGCACCTCTGTTACTTTGAGACAGCATCTCACTAAGTTGTTAAATTGCTCATATTTGCAGTCCTCCTGCCTCAGCCTCCCACAGTGCTGGGATCACAGATGCATGCTACCCTACCAAGTTCAATACCTACCAAGTGTTCAGTACCTTCATTAGAGACCTACTGAAAAGCAGATAGCCCCCTCAGATCTAACTGAAGGACGTTAATGAGCAGGCTAATGGAGGAAGTTAACAGAGGTGTAGGCAGGTTCCGGGAACTTGTGTGGGAAAATGATGCATCTAGGGACTGGCAGCAGAGGGAGCCATCACCCTAAAGCCCCGGACTTGACGGGGTCAGAGGAGGATGAGAGAGATTTCTGACAGCTGAGAGCTGTGGTCTGGGAGCAAGGCCACCCGAACAAGAGCCACAACTGTGAGTACAGGACTGAGGATCTAAGCTCTTGCAACTGTCATGACCAGCAGACAGGAGGGAAAAGAAATAAGTATAATGATGCCTCAGATAACACCTGGAATGCATTCTGGAAAGTGCATCATTGGCTAATTTCATCATTTTGAAAGTCGAGGGTGTATTCACTAAGGCACCTACAGTGCCATTGGGTGAGATGGTCTTATGGGACCAGCATCATAAATGTGGCCGTCCACTGCCCCAGACATCATCATGTCATTATGTCCCACCTTTCCAATTGAAGCCTGAGGCCAGGGCTCAGGTGATGCTGGCGTGGAAGTGGTCCTTTGAGAGCAGTACAGATGGAAGGCAGGACACCCCACCAAGCCCTTCTGTGGTCTGGCCCTTGTGGCCTTCTCTGTCCTGCTCCTTGTTCTCTCGGCTCTGCCCTATCCCATGCCCAGGTTCATTCCACCCTGTGCCTGACTTTTCCTACCCAGGCCGCTGCACATGCTGTGCCCTTGACCTACAGTGCTGTCCCCAGCCCTGCTCAGTCCTTAGATCTCAGCTAAGTCTTCATTTCCTCAGAGGGGCCTTCCCAGACCCCATTGGACCAAATCAGGTCCTTCTGTAGTCATGTGCGCTCCTCCTAGAGTTGAAGGTCTGGAAAAGGCACTGGAGGGATGGCACAGCAGCTAGAGTTGCTTGCCTTGCAAACACAAGGACCTGAGTTCAATTCCCCAACACCACATAAATCTGGGTGTGGTGGTGCATGCCTATAATCCCAGTACTTGAGAGGCTGAGGAAGGAGGATTGCCATGAGTACAAGGCCAGCCTGGACTACAGAGCGAAACCCTATCTCAAAAATAAACTAATAAATATCACTTAGAAATATTGTAACATTAAAAAGGGTCTGGGAAGGCAGAACCCAAAACTGTGTATGGGTGGAAGATGGATTGTACTGTCTTGTCCTGTCACCCCTCCTCCACCTGACTCCCCGACCCACCTCACCCCACCTTCCACCCCTCAACACCTGGGTCTGGATGGGGAACAAAGTTCCAGCCAAATCTGAACAGCCTTACACTGTGATTGGATTATATGGGAACTTTTTGTATCAGGAATTGAAAGCAGAGCTTTCAATTTAGTAAAACCCTAATATCAAATAATTACTAAAAGGGCTGAGGTTGTAGTATACAGTGGAGGCCCTGTGTTCAATCCCCAATACAGAAAGAAAGAGAAAAACCCTGAAGGAAGACCAGACATGGTGGTTGTCTTAGTTACTTTTTCATTGCTGTGACTCAATACCTGACATCCACGAATTTAGGGGAGGAAAGGTTTATTTTGGCTCACAGTTTCAGAAGGTCACAATCCATTCAGGGGTGGCAGGCAGCAGTCGAAGTACATGGCAGAGACAGAGGTGGAGGCAGCATTTCATGACATCACAAACAGGAAGGCAAGTTGAGACTAGTCGAGACCAGTTGACCAAGGAAGGCAGGAAGCAGCTTATATATCGATCCAGGTCTCCTCCCAGTGATTTAGTCCCTCCTGGATCCAGGTGTGGAAGGTGTCGTAAGCCCCCACTACATGCCATTAATCCAACTTATATGCCATTAGTTCAATTTACATCCCTATAGTTCACCTCTCCAGACTAGGGCCCAATCTCCCAATAGCACATGGTTCCATAGACAATCTGTAACATTTAAGTACATGAGACTTTGGGGGGACATTCCAGATCCAAACCACAATAGTGGTATACACCTATAGTCTCAGCACTCAGGAGGCTGAGGCAAGAGGATCATAAGTTTAAGGCCAACCTGTACTAAACAAAGAGACTGTGTCTATAAAATAAACCTGAAGGAAGTGGGGTTAAAGATGCAGTATAGAAGAACATGCGTTTAGCAGCATCCCTGGCACCCCCTGCACTACCATGCACACATTGGAGGAGGAGTCCCATTCTGATTTCTGTTATAGCGTGTTTTGAAAATAACCTGCCCAGTCATGCAGGCCTGTAATCTCAGTACTCTGAGAGGCTGCAAGTTTGAGCCTAGGCTATATATCTTAGTGACATAGCAAGACCCAGTCTCAAAATCAAAAATAAAAACAGGCTGAGGATGTAGCTCAGTGTGAAGGCCCTGGCCCTGATCCCCAGAACCACCAAAAGTAATAATAACAATAGCCTTTGTTCATATGACTTAAAAAGCATGTTAGTGTTACACAAGTATTTTAAAACAACTAAAATCACAATGTTTCCCATCAGTCAGATATGCCTACAGTGAGCCCTGCCTCCACACTCAATGCTGACAGTACAAGTGTCTCTTTCTCTCCCATACCTACGGGTCAGTGGGGCTATGGCAGAACTTGGCTCCAGGCTGCATCAGGTTTTTCGGATGCTTCTGGAACAGTAGACCACCAAGGGCCTGTCCATCCATGGCAATGAGAGGAGCAAGGAGGTAGCCCAGCCCCCTACACAGCTCAACCTCTTCTTAAAAACTGTTGACCAAATGCAGCCACATGGCCAGACCCAGGATCAAGGAGATGGGCATGTACCTGCCTCTGAAGGTAGAGAGGAATAAGAAAGTTTTTTTCTAAATTGTAATCCAACTTACCACTCGGATTGTATGTTTGTAAGGCAAGAATAGCGGAAGGTTAACAATACAAAGGAAACTATCTTTCAGTCTTGGTGAATGTTCAGACTTTGATGGTATCAAGAGCAAAATTGTATGTATGTACTCTTAAAACTTTTTTTAAAGTTCCCAGTTAACCAGCAATATATTTAGAGTTGGACCTCCATTCATAAAAGGGAAACTCATGACACATGCCTGTGATCCCAGCATTCAAGAGACTGAGACAGGAGGATTGCTATGAGTTCGAGGCCAGCCTGGACTGCATAGTGAGTTCAGGACCAGCCAGGACAGAGTGAGACCCTGTCACCCCCTAAAAAAGGAAAACTCATGGACTTAATGGTAGAGCACTTGAGGAAGCTTCTTCTTTTCATCAGATGTTTTTTTTTTTTTCTGAAAGAGAATCTTAGTGTTGTCTCTTCACATCTAAATGATCTTTCTCTCCTTAGCATGGCTGTGACCCGATCCAAAGACGCTCCTCCTTTTGGCCCCCCCATCCCCAGTGGAACCACATTCCGCAAATCTGACGTCTTCAGAGACTTCTTGCTGGCCAAGGTGATTAACGCTGAAAATGCTGCACACAAATCCGACAAGTTCCACACCATGGCCACCAGGACCCGCCAGGAGTACCTCAAGGACCTGGCTGAAAACTGTGTCTCCAACACCCCCATTGATTCCTCTGGCAAATTCAACCTCATCTCCCTGACCTCCAAGAAAAAGGAGAAGACAAAGGCCCGGGCAGGCGCAGAGCAGCACAGTGCAGGGGCCATCGCCTGGCGGGTGGCTGCTAAGGACTATGCCCAGGGGCTGGAAATCGACTGCATTTTGGGAATTTCCAACGAATTTGTGGTGCTTCTGGACCTACGCACCAAGGAGGTGGTCTTCAACTGCTACTGTGGGGATGTCATTGGCTGGACCCCAGACTCCTCTACACTGAAAATTTTCTATGGCCGAGGGGACCACGTCTTCTTGCAGGCCACAGAAGGCTCCGTGGAGGACATAAGGGAAATTGTCCAGAGACTGAAGGTAAGAAAAGGTTCAGCACTTGCGCAGCAAGCAGTCATGGTGTTGACAGAGGTCTCGGGAGCTGAGTAACTCAGCACTCACCACTCACATTGCAGCATGAAGCAGCCCAGTAGTCAGAGTTGTCGCCTGCACACTGCTGTCCAGTGGGCCTGCAGCCCAGGCTGTTCATGAGGAGAAGTTGGAGCCTGAGTCTGAGGCTTTCCACACCATCACCTTGGAAGAAGTACAAAAGACGTACTTATTAACCCTAGTAGTAGAAAATGCAAGTTTAAGCTCATGTTTAAAATGTAAGTGGACCCTAGTCAGTGGTTAAACACTTGCCTTAGGTGTGTAGGACCCTGGGTTCAATTCCCCAGCCCACATATGCTGGGTATGGTAGCACATGCCTGTAATCTTAGCACTCAAGAGGCCGAGGCAGAAGGATTACTGTGAGTTTTGAGGGTTTTTTTTTTGTTTGGTTTGGTTTGGTTTGGGGTTTTTTGTTTTTTGTTTGTTTGTTTGTTTGTTTGTTTTGGTTTGGTTTGGTTTGGTTTTTTTTTTGAGACAGGGACTCACTCTATAGCCCAGGCTGAACTTGGACTCATGGCAGTCCTCCTGCCTCAGCCTCCCGAATGCTATGAGGCATGCACCACCACTCCTGGCGTATGTGGTGGTGGGGAATCAAAATTGGATACTTAGTGCTTGACATAGCACTTGCTAGGAAAGTGCTTTAACCACTGAGCCATTCCTCCAGCCCCAATTACTGTGAGTTTAAGGCCAGCCTGACATACAGAGTGAGGTCAGGACCAGCCTAGACTGCACAATAAGACCCTGTCTCAAAATTAAAAATAAAATAAAATTCAAAAAATATAAGTGGGGACCTGGGACATAGCTCAGCTGTTAAAGCACTTGCCTAGCAAGCTCACAACCCTGAGTTCAATTTCCCAGTACTGCACGGGCATGGTAGCACATGCAGGTAATTCCCCCAGAGAAGCTGAGGCGGGAGAATTACTCCAAGGCCAGCCTGGGCAATATAGTAAGTTCAGGACCAACCTAGACTACAAAGCGAGACCCCGTCCACAAAAAAAAAAAATAAAAATTGTGAGTCTGGACCTGGTGGCACAAGCTATAGTCTTAGCATTCTGAGAAGCTGAGGTAGAAGGATCACAAGTTCAAGCCCAGCCTGGGCAAATTAGTGAGATGATGCCTCAAAACCAGAAAATTAAAAATAGACAAAGGGTTTTGCTCAGTGTGGTGCCCTAGGCTTGGTCCCTGGTACCACCACCACCACCAAAAATAAATAAATAAATAAATGGATGGAGGACTGTAGTAGAGCACTTACCAGCATATGTAAGGCCCTGCATGGGATCTCCAGCATTACAGAAATATATAAATAACCAGGCTGGTGGCACAGCCCGTAATCCTAGCACTCTGGGAGGCAGTCAGGAAGATCTTTACCTCAAGCCCAGCCGTGGTAACCTAGTGACTTAGAAAAGTCAAAATAATAAAAAATTTGTCTCAAAGTCAAAGTATAAGAAATGGGCTGGCAGTGTAGCTCTGCAAAGGTCCTGGTTTCCATCTTCAGTATCATAGGGGCGGGGTGGGCAAAGTACTTTCCTAGAAGAATCAAAATTGAGTCAAATGTTCCAGACCATTTAAAGATAGAACAGAGGCAGAAAGCACGAAAACATAAGAAGGTTCAACGAAGCAGACGTAAACTTATGTGGCAGGAATAAACCGCACATCAGTAGTCACACTAAACGTAAACAGCTTAGCTACCCTGCTTAGAAATAGAGACTCACAGTCTGGATAAAAATCCTACCCTTTAAAAAAGAAGTGAGGTTGGGGTGTAGCTCAGTGGTTAGCAGGCACAGAGCCCTAGGTTCAGTTTCCCAGTACCAGATAAAAATTAGTCATGTGTGGTAGTGCACACCTGTATTCTCAGCAGGAGGCTGAGGCAGGAAAATTTCAGTGAGGTCAAGTCCAGCCTGGGCTGCATATAGTAAGTTCAGAACCAGCTTGGACTACAGAGCAAGACCCTGTCTCAGAAAACAAAAATCTAATCCTTGGGCTGGGAGTAGAACTCTCACATAGCATGTATGAGGCTGTGAGTGCAACCCCAGCACTGCCTGCCCCAGCTCTCTCCCCCAAAAAAGTAAAAATCTTTCTCTGCCCTTCTGGTAGGCGGCTCAAATTCAAACCACTGGCCAAATCAAGAGTAGCAGATTGGCAACAACTGAGTTGGTAATGGCTTCTTGAAGCACTGTGCTAACTAACGTCAGGCCACACCTGTGCACCACAGGAAGGAGCACTGTGGCCCTCACAGTGATCACCACCAACCACATGGCAGTTTTAGCAGAGTGGTGTGTCAAGCATGCTGAAGAGAGAAGGTGGTATGCCACAGTAGTTAAGAGTGCAGGAATTGGGCAACAGCACCGTACTTAGAGCCTCTAGCAAGCACAGGGTCCTAAGTTTTATTCCCCAGAACCACATAAGCCAGGCATGGTGGCACACACTTATAATCACAGCATTCAGGAGGCAGGAGAATTGCCATGTGTTTGAGGGCAGCCAGGGCTACATAATGTGTTCAGAACCTGCCTATACTGCACAGTAGCAAGACCCTGTCTCAGGGGAAAAAAAAAAAAAAAAAAGTGCAGGTTCTAGAAGTAGACCCAATGCTGAATCCCATCACTGCCATTTTTCAGCTGTGTGACCTCTAGCCAAGTTACTAACCTTTCTGTAGCCCATTTTCCCCAAATTTAAAAAAAAAAAAGAAAGAAATGGAAACAAGAATCGTGTGCTTAAGTATTGGATCCAAGAGGATTGCCATGAGCCCAAGGCCAACATGGGCTCCAGTGTGAGGTCAGGACCAGCCTATAGAGCAAGACCCTGTCTCAAATAAGTATTGGATGAGTTAAGTTACACCAGACTTGGTGGGCTATGGCCCCCTGCCCACTGCTGGTGCCTGTCTAGTCCGTCTTTGCACTCTTCTGTTAAGTTTGGGTTGGGAGGCTGGTAAAGCCCTGCGGATGGCTTTCCTGGCATCTAGTTCATGCTACTTCACGGAGTAGCAATAGCTAGTGTGTAGATTTCTTGCCAGGACATGAGGTCCAGGTGCTGGGGCCCTCATCTCTGCTCACTTGCTGGTCTCACGGGCTTAGAACAAAGCCGTCATGAACAGGTGTTCAGTAGACTCTGGCTGGTGGTCGGTTAGTTGGGCAAGCTTATTTATTGAAGCCTTACTCTACTAAGCATTCCACATGCGTGATCTCACATGATCATTTTTCTTCTTTCCTAAAATGGTCTCACTCTTTAGTCCAGGCTGGTCTTGAACTCACTGTGGAGCCTGGGCTGGCCCCAAACTCATGGGAATCCTCCTGCCTCACCTTCCCTAATGCGGGAATTACAGGCATGTGCCATCACACTTGGCTGTCACGTAATTATTACACCCATCTCAAATGTAGGTCCTGTTCTTGTTTCTGCTCGATAAATGAGAAACCTAAGGCACAGAGAGGTCCATATACTTATATGGGATCTGATCACCCAGTAAGTGGCAGAACTGGGGTCAAATCCACATTTTTCTGACTAAAACCTGCTGAGCTAGAAGAATAACAAAGCAGTTAGAACATTTGCCTAGCAAGCCCAAAGCCCTGAGTTCTGTTCCCTAGTACCACCGCATAACTCCGGCATGGTGGTACACACCTGTAATCCAGCACACAGGAGGATTGCCATGTGTGTGAGGCCAGCCTAAGCTATACAGTGAGCTCAGGACCAACCCGGATTACAAAGCAAGACCCTGTCTCAAAAAAAAAAAAAAAAAACACCTTATATGCCCAAACTCTGGACCTCTGGACTGGCACCTCACTACTTCCTCAGCATCTCCCCTGGGCTGAGCCAGCCCTGAAACCTAACATTTCCATGAGCAAGCGGTGTGTCTCTCCCCCCATTGGACCCTCACAGTTCCCTGGCTGATAGAGGCCAAGTCCATCCCTCTGTTTGCTGAGGTCAGAAGCTTTGACCTCAGCCAGTTCTTCTTGCTGTCATCACCAGCCCTGCCTGTCAGCACTGCCTTTGCAGAAGGACAGCAGCTTCTCCCCTTCGGCAGGTGCACCCCAGCGCACACTGCCAGGGGTCTCCTAGATTCCCACAGTAACCTAGTAGATGCCCCCCACACACACCACTGCTTCCTTGCCACTACTTTTATCTCCCATGGTCTTTTTTCACATGAGAGTCAGCGGGAACTGACCATGTCATAACTGTGCGCTGCGGTGAAAAGAGCCCTTACACTGGCCCATGAGGCCGTGTGAAGTCAGCTGCCTTTTGACTCCTCTGATCTGATCTACCTATTTCTGGCCCAGCCATACAGACTTCTGCTGTTTGCCCAATGTGCCAAGGCAGTTATCTAGCCTCAGGGCCTTTGCACTGCCTGTGGCCTCTTACTGGAATGCTCTATTTGATCAACCCCGTGGCTTATTCAAAACCTTCCTACAGCCTTGGACGAGATGTTCTGAGAGATTGCAAAGCCCCTTCCCCTGCTTGGCCCAGAGGAAATTGCCTCCTGCCTTGCCGACTTTTCCACCATGTGCTCGCATTTTGTTTGTTCACACTGTGTCCTTAGCACCCAAGCCAGTGTCTGGCACGCAGTAGGTATCGGGTCAGTGTGTGCTGTAGGCCTCAGAACGTGTCTGTCCCAGTAATAGCAACAGGGAACATTCACAGGGCCAGTTGTAGGCCAGACTTTGCTCAGCCTTTGGTGTGTCTTTGCCTCACTTTCTTGCAAAAGCCCAGGGAGGCAGACCCCGTTATCACCCCACTTCACAGATGAGGAAACGGAGGCCCAGGAGATAAAGCAGCTTACCCAGCACTCAAGGTGAAGGAAGGGCCTGGTTTCTCCAACACAAGGCCGTCTGCCTCCCCACACCCTGACCATATCTCCTGCTGCCTGGGCAGGGACTCCAGCCAGTGCTGTACCGGGTTACATGTTTACATCCTGTCAGTGCCGTCCTGTCCCATACCCACCCGCATGCCAACTGTTGGCCAGTCCCCTCAGAGCACATCGCCACAGGCATCTCTGCTCCCGGTCGCAACAGCCAAAGCCTACCGAGGAGCCAGCCAGCCTGGACACGAGGATAGGCACCATCTGCTGTGGGGGGTGGAGGGCAAGCCTGTCTTCAGTGCCCGTGACAGTGGGTCTCCTGGAGGTCGCATCCTCCAGGGCGAGCCACCTGTGCCCTTCTCCCACAGAGCCAGGATTCAGACCCAGGCCACTGACTCTGCCACCCCAGGCATCTGAACAAACGGCGTCCCTTCTCCTATTAGATGCATGGGTTTTATTGTGTGCTGGGACACAGCAGTGACCGTGATGGCCCTCGTCCCGCCTTCATGGTACCCCGTCCCGGGCAGATGCTGAGCAGCAATTGCAAGTGCCAAGGAGTTAAGAGGAGAGTGTTCCAACCTGGCTGTAATCAGTAGGGAAATGAATGTGTTATAAACATGTACAAAGAGGGGGGAAGGTGGTGCTGAGAATGTCAGGACCTGTCGCTGTCCTAGGGACCCAAGTTGGACAGGGAAGTCTCCAGTCTACAGCTTGGCAGCAGCTTGGGACAAAAAAAGCTTGATAGTTGGAGAATTTTAGGCTTTCCCTAAAAACATGGGGGTCTGGCTACACCAGGCCCACCTTTGCAGAGGGATTGGCCAGCTGGACAGCGGGCACCCACTTCAGATGGGCACAAGTGTGCCGTTTGGCTGTGACTCAGCTCACATTGCTGCTGGTGTTATAAAGAGAAAAATGGAGGGAATGCTGCAGCAGTGCAGCATGAGGGCCAGAGGCAGCAAGCGCACTGACATCCCACTCAGCCTCCTCATCCGTGGCATAGCGCAGCTGCACTCGCCTCATAGGTGAGCTGCCTGTGGAGGCAGGCGTAGAAGGGCTTAACCCAGCGCCTGGCCATGCGTCAGCCCCTGATCTGCGAGCTTTAACAAGGCTGGGGCCGGGTGGGCCACTGAATGAGCCAGCAGAGCTGTCTTGGAATGGGCGCTTCAGTTTGTGAGTGTGACAAACTACCCCCTCAGCCCCACATCCTGTCTGCAACCTGCAAGCATCCGGAGCAGTGCTCCACATGGCCATTCTTGGATTTGCTGCAAAAGCAAAGAAGGCTGGCGCATTAGGACACTGAGCCAAGGCCACTGTCTCTTCCTTGTCTAAATGATCAAAAGCAGCAGCAGTCACCAGGTACAGACTGAGCTGCTAAAATAAAAAAGAGCCCAGCCTGGTGGGGCAGGCCCATAGTCCCTGCACGCTCGAGGCTGAGACAGGAGGATCTCAAGTTGGAGCCCAGTCCGGGCAAGTTAGCCAGACCTGTCTCAAAATAAAAAGTAAAAAAAAGCTGAGGATATAGCTCTATGTAAAGGCTTTGGGTTCAATCCCCAGCACAAAGGTGGAAAATTGTTGATAAATACTATTCCAAATATACAGCAGAGTAAAGGGAATTGTGTATGATCCCCAGTTCCCCAGCTTCTATAGTTACCTCCCAGTGGTTGGCCATGTTTCTTCTTTCCTTCTTTACCGTCTCCGTGGAGATTTGGGACAGGGTGATACAGATTTTGTGGGGGAGGTGAAAGGACAGAGGAAGGAGGATCATAGTATAAGCCCATCCTGGGTAACTCGGCAAGACCCTGTCTCAAAATAAAAAGTAGGACGGGAGGAATAGCGTAGTGGTTAGAGCACGTGCCTACCAAGTGCAAGGCCCTGAGTTCAATTCCCCAGCACCACATAAGCCAGGCGTCATGTCACACGCCTGTAATGTCAGCACTCAAGAGACTGAGGCAGGAGGAGGGCAGTGAGGCCTAGGCTGCCTGATTTATACAGTGACTTCTGGACTATCCTGACCTATAAAATGAGACCCTGTCTCAAAATAAATAAATAAAAAATAAAATGTGGGCTCGGGATGTAGCCCAGTGCAAATGTTTAGGCATACCAAAAATAAATAAATAAATAAATTTCTCTTTTAGAGATAAATATTGAAAGGTTTATAGGTGATATGTCTAAGATCATCTTAACAGTCATCAGCTGGACTACTCCTCAGACAGAGGACTGTTATCAAGAATATACAAAGAACTGAAAAAAATTAGACCCTCTAAAACAAAAGACCCAACCAAACACTGGGAATCTGAAATGAGTGAACAGTTCTCAAAAGAAGTCTGAATGGCCAGTAAGTACATGAAAAAGTGTTCAATAAATTCTATCAAGGCTGTCAGGAAAAAGCCCTCCTACATTGCTGGTGGGACTGCAGAGTGGTACAGCCACTATGGAAAGCAATGTGGAGATTCCTCAGAAAACTGAACATCAACATCCCATTTTACCCAGCTATATTTCTGGGTATCTTCCCAAAAGAGTTACTGTCACTGTACTGTAGTGATACACATGCATTCCCCTTATTTATAGCAGCACAATTTATAATAACCTAATCTTGGAAGAAGCCAGTATGCCTGAGTACAGATGACTGGACAAAGAAGCTGTGGTATGTGTACACAGTAGAGTATTACTCTACCATTGAGAATGACAAATTTGAAGAATGGCACAGCCTTTAAAGCTCTTGCATTGCAATCACAAGGCCCTGAGTTCAGTTCGCCAGCACCACATTAAAGCTGGGCGTGGCGGCACATGCCTGTAATCCCAGCACTTGGGAGGCTGAGGCATGCGGATTGTCCTGAGTTCAAGGCCAGCCTGAGTTACACCAGTGAGTTCAGGACCAGCCAGGGCTACAGAACAAGACCCTGTCCCCCAAAAAAATGACCAATGTGAGTTGTAGAAAAATGGACACATCTTGAGACCATTATGCTCAGTGAGATGAATCAGACCCAGAAAGTTAAATATCATATGGTTTCTCTAATATGAGAAAAACATGCCACAAAAAATATAAGAGATATGGAAGAAATTAAGAAGATGGACTTTTTAGAGAGGGAAAGGGGGGAGATGATATGCAAATAAAAAACTAAATTAAAAAATGAGCAGTGAGGCTTTGTGGCACATATCTATAATCCTGTGCTCTGGAAGGCTGAGGCAAGAACTTGTCTCAGAATAAAATTTAAAAGGGTGGCAGATAGAGCTCAGAGAGCACATACTTAGAGTGTATAAGAACTTAATGTCCCATTTCCAGTAAAAATATTAACAGTAATTTCTATTGTTAAGTAAAAGGTTACCACCTGTGAATGGGCTGTGAAGGCAGGCACTGAGACTCACTGAACAATTTTAAAGTACAGGTGTCGTCCTCCTGCTCTGTGCAGTCTGCTATACCGAGCCTTAGACCAGGGTTAGAAGTGGCAGACATTATTCCTCACAGTTCTGGAAGCTGGCAAGTCAGAGCACCAGCAGTTTGGACCATGTTGAACACTCACCTTCTGATTCCTGTGTGGCACCTTTGCACAGTATCCTCACATTTGGAACAGAGAAGTAAGACCCCAGGGCTCCTCCTTGGCACTAGGAGAGAGAAGAATGAAACATCAGAGTGTGGCCAGGGAGTCCAGCTCACTGGCAGAGCCCTTGCCTCATGTTGTGCATGAGCCCTTGAAATCCATTCCCAGCACCACTCACACAAAATACAAGTGTCAAAGCACGTCACAGGCTGGAGGCATAGCATAGCGAAGGCCCTGATTTGATTCTTCCACTCCACATAAGCCTGGCTTAGTAGAGCATGCAGGTAATCCCAGCACTCAGAGAGGCTAAGGTAGGACAACTGCTGCGAGTTTGAGGCCAGCCAAGGCTATGTAGTGAGTTTAGGACCAGACTGGACCACAGAGCAAGACCCTATCTCAAAATCACAACAAAACAAAAACCAGCCAACTGCATCACATGAAATCAAGACAAATGCTATACTTTGTAAAGCAGACTTGTAGTAACGTGGAGTCTCTTCCTCTTCCGAAATCCTCACTGTGTTCATCAAGACCCAGACAGGTTTGCTGATATTTTCAGGTAAGTCCTTTGCCATCCATGGTCTCCTTGAAGGAGTTGCCTGGCATGAGCAAGACCTTAGGTTTGATTCCCTAACATCACATAAAATTAGCTGGCATTGTGCCTCACTCTTAAAATCCCAGCACTCTGGAGACTGAGCAGGACTGCCATGAATCTGAGGGCAGCCTAGGCTACGTGGTAAGTTCGGAACCAGCTTGGACTAGAGAGCAATACCCTGTCTCAAAGAAAAAAAGAAAAAGAAATCTGCTTGCTATCCACTCTCAAGAATGGGATCTGTTGGATTGCAGGGAATATTTGTATCTGTGGATGTGAGTGTAAATGTGTGAATGTGTATACTAGTTCCTGACGTAATTCTTCAAACAGTAGTCAGAAGTGTGAAAGCCGGCGCTGTAATAGGCATATTATATAGCATAAGTTTTAGCCAAGGAATGACTTTGCATGGAAAATTTGAACCTTTACCTGTTTTCTTCCTATAATACAATTTTAGGAAAAGGCAGGCAGATCTGCTGTAACTTGCTTATTGGTATCCACGGCTTGTGAAGTTCATCTTTTTTGAATCCCCAGAAGAGATAGGAACTGCTGATGGCATGAGGGCCTAGGAGTAGTGCTCAGCAGGTTCTTACGTCTTACGTCCATATACTGCCATTGGGGAATCTCTCAGGACAGTTGGGAGTAGTCGGAGGCCAGGCCCTGTGGGATCTGGTTGCTCCATGTTGGGGGAAGAACTGGGGAGAGAGGGAAGGGGTTTGTGCTTTTGAAAATAATGTCACCAAGTGTAAGAAGAATAGCATGAGTCCCAGTGTCACAGAACCTGTTCCATCTCCACATACTTTGGTTGGAGTGGTTCTGTAGTCAGGATGCAGAGGCAGCTGGCTCCGCCATGTTCTTGCTTGTTCTGTGTGTCCACCCTGCACTCAGCTGGCACTTTGTTGCACACATCTCTAACAGTGGGACCCCAGCTGTCCAGACTGCCACTACTATCTAAATCTTACTGGTCTCTGAAGGAGAGCCAAAAGGCTGGAAGAATAGCACAGTGGTTAAAGCACTTGCCTAGTAAGCACAAGGCCCTGAGTTCAATTCCCTAGCACCACACAAGATGGGCATGGTGGTGCATACATATAATCCCAGCACTCAGGAGGCTGAGGCAGGAAGGTGGCCACAAGTCCGGGACTAACTTGGGCCCCATAGTGAGTTCAGGACCAGCCTGAGCTACAGAGCAAGACTCTGTTTCAAAAAAAAAAAAAAATCCCAGAGAACGTGCCTGTCCCACTCCTAGCCCATCCATCTCCAGTGGAGAAGAGGTAGAGTCCCAGCAGACCTGAGGAAGGAAAGCGGTGGGGACACTTGGAGAAAAGTGCATAAATGCTGTGGGTCTCAGTGTACTAATAAGCCACAGGGTGCTGCATCCACGTCCCTGTCCAGCAGCCAGGACCCAGGCTGGGAGCAGGTGAGGCTCACCCTCGCGGTTGGTGCCCTGGCATCAGGGAGGAGGAGGGAGTCCATCGTCTTGTGTCTCACCTTAAGGGCTCTGACCCAGGTGGCTAAGGCTGTATCCTACCTGTTGCCCTCAGGTGATGACCAACGGCTGGGAGACAGTGGACATGACGCTGCGGCGGAACGGGCTGGGGCAGCTGGGCTTCCACGTGAAGTACGATGGCACCGTGGCGGAGGTGGAGGACTATGGCTTTGCCTGGCAGGCTGGCCTCCGGCAGGGCAGCCGGTTGGTGGAGATCTGCAAGGTAGCTGTGGTCACGCTGACCCATGACCAGATGATCGACCTGCTGCGCACCTCTGTCACCGTGAAGGTGGTCATCATCCCGCCTTTCGAGGATGGCACACCTCGGAGGTAAGGGGTGGGACTTGGGGAGGGGCGAAAAAAGGCTCCCAGAGGGCCCGCTGGGCACCCCTGGCTCTACCACTGAGTCCTCCGTCTCATCATCAGAGGGCAAGAGAAATCCTGTCTCGGCAGGAGCACGATCTTGGTGCCTGACGCAGCGCCCGCTTCCCCTGTGCTGGTCAGTGGCGCAAGCTGCCCTCATGTTGTTACCCACGTAATTTCCACAGCCTCCCCCTGCAGTGTGTGCCTCATTGGCGTTTTCTAGATGAAGCTCACAGTGTTAGACACAGGTTCCCGGGGCACACCACATTCCTGCTCCCAGCATGCATCGACCGTGTGCCTCCTGCAGGCAGGCTCTGCCTGTAGCCCAGGGTACAGCAGAGGAGTTTGTGTTTTCCAGGAAGCTGGGCAATGAAGGGGGCACATACGATGGGGTCCAGGAGTGGCCAGCCCTATGGGAGTCTTGAAATGCCCCACAGAAGGGCTGCTGTGCGGCGGAGGGCTTCAGCGTGTGTGGTGCTTGGCATGAGCCGGGAGGTCAGGATTGAGGCGGCAGGGCGGCAGGGCGGCAGTGGCAGTGGTTTTATAGGGAGCCCTTGGGTTCTATTCTAAGCACAGTAGAAAGCCTTGGAGGACCTGTTTATTTTCTTTTGCTTCATTTTTTAATAGGACAGTTCAAAAGTAATGAAATTATATAGTTGAGCTGAGTGTGGTGGTATATGCTTGCAATCCCAGCACTCTGGGAGGCTGATGCAGGAGGATTCCAAATTCAAGCCCAGTCTAGGCAATTTATAAAGACTGTCTTGGGGCTGGGGCCATAGCTCAGTGGTCACAGCACCTTCCCACCATGCGCAAGGTCCTTGGGTTCAATCCCCAGCACCACATAAAAATGAGCCAGGTGTGGTGGCGCACACTTGTAATCCCAGTACTCCAGAGCCAGAGGCAGGAGGATTGCCATGGGTTTGAGGCCAACCTGGGCTGAGAGCTGGGCGTGATGGCAACGCCTGTAATCTCTCCACCCAGGAGAGTCACTGAGAGTTCAAGGCCAGCCTGGACGACATAGTGAGTTTAGGACCAGCCAGAGCTACAGAGCAATACCCTGTCTCAATAAAGAAAGGAAGAATGAAGTTACTTTGTTAATCAGAATCTTCTTACTGCTTTTCACTAATGTGTCTTATAATGTGTTTTTAATCTATAAACATCCCATCCCTGTTTTTTCTTTCTTTCCCTTCCCCCATTCCCTCACACCCCCATAGTTTATTTTTGGAAGAAACCAGGATACCTACCCTCAGAGTTTCCCACATCCAGAATTCAGCCAGTTGCCTGTCCATGGTATCCTCTAACCTTTCCCTTTAGCACATAGCCTGTCTTTTCTTTTCTTTATTTTTTTTTAACAGGATCTTACTTTATTGTACAGACTGGTCCTGGACTCAGTGTATAGTCCCGGCTGGTCTCGTACTCATGGCAAGCCTCCTGCCTCAGCCTCCTGAGTGCTAGGACTACAAGCATGTGCCACCACTCCCAGCTTATGCAGTGCTGGGGAATCAAACTCAGAACCTTGCACTTGCTAGGCAGGTGCTCTAAGCGCTGTGCTATTCCTCCAGCCCCTAGCATATGTGTTTTCAACAAATTAGAATTCTACCGAGAAATTTGGTCAGGCTTAGGTCAAATGTCTTTCAGCTGCCACACTTCCAGGAGGCATCATGTGACTGGTATTCTTGTGTAGGGGTGCCAGGGGTCAGCAGAGGGTTCCACTGGTGGCAGCCTGGCCCACCATCCTGTGTCCCCCAGCTGGCCCTCCCGTGGTGTGGCTGCCCTTCACAGTCTGTTACCCGTTAGCAGGCTCCTTCCTGACTGGTTGGCTGCAGTTCTCCTACAGAGATCTTTTCTCCAGTAAACACTTGGTTACTCTGAGTTATAATTGGTACATGGGAGGCAGGATAAAGGCAGTTTTCAGAAAAATGAGTTGGTACCCTAGCACCTTCAGAAGTACCAGAGGGGAAAGAGCAAGACCATCACATGGTTTGAAGCTTGGGGGACACAGAGGACAGTAAAAGTCTTGGTTCTTGGGAGACTGATGTAGGAAGATTACAAGTTTGAGCTCAGCCTGGGCAATTCAGTAACTTAGGAAGACCTTATTTCTCTACCCTTTTCTCCTTCTTCTCTCTGTGCACATGCACATGTATCACTGAGGATTGAGCCCAGGACTTGTACACGGAGCTACTTTTTCTTTTTGATTTGAGATGCTAAATTGCCCAGCCTGGGCTTGAACCTGTGATACTCTTACCTCAACCTCCCACAATGCTGGGATTACAGGCCTAAGCCATTATGTCCCAGTTTCTGTTTCAGAATAAAAATAAAGAAAAAATGACTAGAGACGTAGCTCAATGCAAAGGACCTAGATTCAATCCCCAGCACTTAAGGAATTTAAAAAAAAAAAAAAAAGCCTTGGCTTTCACGCAGTCAGTGGTGGGGTCAGAGTAGAAAGACAGTAAATAAGAGGACTTCCAGTAGCAAAGGAGGGAAGTTGCAGTCTCAGCTCTTGCTCTCTCTAGCCCTCCCTTTTTTTCTGTGTTGGAGATTGAATCCAGAGCCTTCACACTGAGCTACATTCTACCCCCTTCTGTTATTCCCACCCTCTTAATTGTGAGCCACAGTCTTGGCCAAGTCTGGAAGTTGCCCAAGCAGGGCTCCAACCTGCCTGGAGCCTCTCAGAATGCTGGGATTCCAGGTGTGCACCACCATACCTGTTTTCAGTATTGGGAATGGACCCCAGACTCTCATACATGCTGGGCAAGCTCTCTCCCCTAGAGCTCCAGTCCTTCTTCCCTTACTAACTGTAATCTGGACAAGTGACTTCACCATCTTGTGGCTCCGTTTCTAGATTCATTAAAAACAGGGAAAGTAAGAGGTTCATTCCACTGCTGTGACTGAGTTTGTAAGACTTGTAAAGCCAGGGCTGGAGGAATGACACAGTGGTTAAAGCACTTGCCTAGCAAGCATAGGGCCCAGAGTTCGATTGCCCAACACCACATAAGCCAGGCGTGGTGACACATGCTGTAATCCCAGTACTCAGGAGACTGAGGCAGGAGGACTGAGCCTGGCCTGCATAATGAGTTCAGGATCAGCCTGGGCTACAAAATGAGTTCAGAACCGGCCTGGCCTGGGCTACAGAGCAAGAGCCTGTCATGGGAAAAAAAAAAAAAAAAAGAACAAGACTTGTGAAACCTCTAGAACTACTAAAGCTCGCTCTATAGGAGGTGCTTTGAGGTATGGTGCCTGAGGAAGAGGAAAGCACCCAAGGGGGGATTGGGGAGGCATTAGCAGTATGTCAGGGGAAGGAAGAAACTGAGAGCCAGGCCAGAAAGAGGGCCTGTTTGGCTGGAGCACACTGAGCCAGGAGGAGAGCATGAGGTGAGGTAACACTGAGTGCCAGGTTCACTCGTGACCTCACTGGGCTCCTGGAAGGCCAACAGGGGTTGCACGACTTAGTTTAGTGGCAAAGCCAAATTCACATCCAAATTTACCTGTCCCTCTTCCACTCTCAGACCTCTAATGCCATCAAGAGATGTGGACACATGCACGAGATTGCCACCCACCCAAAGCCTGCACTCTTAACTTCGGGGCATAATTTTGGTTGGGCCAAAATCCCGAAACCACCCCTATCCACACCCTGGGTGTCTCAACCTGGGGACTCCAGTTGAGCCCCAGGCGTCCCCAGCCTCATCTCTTTCCCTGCCTTTTTCCACCTCTGCCCAGAGCACCTGCCCAGCCATGCCTGCTCAGACCTTTGCAGGGGCAAGTCTAGCCAAGGTCTCCTCACAGGCGGATTCCCTGGCAGCTGTGCTTCTGAGGCAGACGGGAGCCCTTCGCCTCGCCCCACACTCGCACTCACATCAGCTCGTGCGTACAGGGTAAACCAGCTTGCCTGCAGCTGCCTCTCCAGAACCCAGGGAGCTCCAGAGAGGCCCTCAAGGACATGCAGGTAGGGGTGGACTGAAGCAGAAACAGTGGAGTTCTCCAGCTCTAGGGAGACAAAGGCAGGGAACACAACCAGATAAACAGGTTCCCTGCCCTTCTGAGGAGGAAGGCTTGTCATCCTGCCCCTTCACCAGGAGGCTGGCAGGGAAACTGGATCTCCCATTTGCAGGGCGACTGTGGGTTGGAGCCTGGGTGGTGTTTGTTTTTCTCCAAATGCAGAGCTGACCTCATTTGCAGAACTGATAACCTTGGCTTGGAGGCCTTCCAGTCTCACTTTGCCCTGGCTCCTGGCTCAAATGTTGCAGTAAGCTCATGTGGGCCATCAGCCAGGCTCTGCATCTGTGCTGAGACCCCTTGCTCTTCAGGACTTGAGAGTACAAGAGAACCTCTAGTCCTTAGGCCATAAGGCTAGAATTCTCCCTTCTGTAGCCCCCATGACACTGGGGATTGTTTGATCCCAGGGCCTCTGCATGGTAGGCAAGTGCTTTGCCACTGTGCTGTTGTTCCCACAGATGACGGCTAGAACTCTTGAGTGAGCCCTGAACCTCTGAGCTACAGCTGGGCTCAGCCGTGTCGTTGGGATGTCGCTGAGCCTCTGATGTGTCCTTGTTGGGTTAGGGATGTGACTCAGTTGTAGAGTACTTGCCTAATGTGCCTGTGGACCCGTATTCAATACACAGTGCTACAGAAAAGAAACAGGAGAGAGTGTGAGCCAGTCGTCGTGACCTTGGGTACTTACACAGACTGAGGAGGGATGCTGCTCTGTCCCCATCAGTCCTGTTGGTCAGTCCTGCTGAATCAGGACTGAGGGGTCCTTAGTAAAATAGAAATTGAAATCCCAAATATGAATGAGTAGAAAACCTAAGAAAGGCATGTTTATAGTCTTCAGAAATGAAGCCGTCAGGATCAGGAACAGGACACAGTAGTTGGAGACATCCTAGGGGACATCCTCCTCTCAGATGTTTGCCACATGTGCCAGGAGGTTGGAACACCATAGTTTAGTGCAGTGTGGTGAGACATCTGTAGGTGACTGGCTGAGTGAATCGTGGTCATCAGATGATGTAATATTGGTTGTTTAAAAAATAAAATGAAAGGGCTGGAGGAATGGCACAGCAGTTAAAAGGCTTGCCTAGTAAATGCGAGGTGCTGAGTTTGATTCCCCAGTGGCACCTAAGACAGGCATGGTGGTGTGCGCCTGTGATCCTGGCACTTGGGAGGCTGAGGCTGGAGGATTGATGTGAGTTCAAGGCCAGACCGGGCTACATGATGAGTTAAGGACCAGACTGGGCTACAGAGCAAGACCCTGTCTCAGATAGATGGATGGATGAATGGGTGGATGGGTGGGTTGGATGGTTGGGTGGCTAAGTTGCCCAGGCTGGGCTTACATTTGTGGTCCTCCTGCCTCAGACTCCCAGAGTGCTGAGATTACAGGCCATCAGGCCATACAAAACTGCTTTAATCTTTACAGTAGTTCAAAGCCAGACCAGTGAAGTGGGCTTCTCTAATGGTACTGTGTGTCAACATTGTCAAACGCAGCTGGGCTCCTCAGCCCCTTCCTCGGGTGATCTGAGATGAGGCCTGAAAATCTGTACTTTTTTTTTTTTTTTTAAGACAGGGTCTTTGCTCTCTTGTCCAAGCTGGAGGCATGTGCCGCCATACCTGGCTTATGTGGTACTGGGAGATGAAACTTGGGGCCTTGTGCTTGCTAGGCAAGCACTGTAACTGCTTTGTTATTCCTCTAGCTGAAAATCTGCAGTCTTTTTTCTTTTGTTCTTTTTTCCTTTCTTTTCTTTTTTTTTTTTTTAAACAGAGTCTTACTCTGTAGTCAGGCTGGTCCTGAACTCATTATGAAGCCCAGGATGGCCTCAAACTCACAGCAATCCACCTGCCTCACCCTCCCAAGTGCTGGGATTAAAGGCACGCGCCACCACACCCGGCTTTATGTGGTGCTGGGGAATTGAACTCAGGGCTTCAGCTTGCTAGGAAAACACTTTCAACCACTGAGCTATTCCGCCATCTCCAGAATCTGTATTCTTTACAAGGTTGTCAAGGTGACTTGGTTGCTGGGTTTTCAGATCATGAGTGAAAGCTGGAGAGGAGGCGCCAGGAAAGAAGGTTTTCTAGGATCCCTGGGTGGTTGTGGCTGGACTTTAGAAGATGGAAGAGAGACTTCAGCCTTTGAGTCTGTGAGCAGAGCAGGGTGATAGTGCTGGACCTTCCCCAGGTGCTCACAGGATGCTCACAACCACTCCACCAGACAGATTAGGAAACTGGGCTCTGAGAAGGAACTCCCCCATCAAACACAGCAGATAGTGACAGCTGGGATCCGTGCTAACCAGGTGATGGGAGCCTCTTCTCACCACTCTGTGCTACCTTCAAAATCACACCTGCCTCTCCTGGCCCACGGTGAATCTGTTAGCACCTGGAGGAGAAATCAGGGACCAAAGAAACCTCCCCACTGGCCCCCAAACTGTCATACCGTGGACCAGTGTGCATGATACTGAGAGTCAAGGACTTTGGAGTCAGTATATTTCAGCTTCTATGTCTTACTCAGGCCCTGGACAGGTTATCGAAGCCTTTCTGTTCTTCATTTTATCTAACTGTGAAACATGATGTACTGATTAGGATTCAGAGTACAGCAACATGGTGAAGCAAAAGGGAATCTTCTGGCTCCTGTACCTGATGAGACGAGGTTATTGGGTAGGCCGCGGCGTGGCTGTGCCCACAGCCGCGGGCATCCATGTCAGGCGTCTCCCCTCCCACATCTGTCTCCTTGCCTGTGTTGCTATCCCTCTCAAGGGATCTCCAATCACACAAGGACCCAGTTCCGGGCTAGGTCCCCCAGCACAGCAGCCCCAGTAGAAACAGGCCTTTCCTCCCAATAGTTCTACACGTGGCTCCACAGTTCCAACAGGCCTTGCTGCCCACACATTAGAGTCCTACACTTGTTATTGTGTCCAGGGAGAGAGAAGTTTCTGATTGGCTGCTTGCGCCTATCAGGAAGGGAGGTTCTCCCGACCCAGAGCACTGAACTTTTATGAGGAAAAGGAGGTATAGAAGACAGCAGACAGCAACAGCTGCTGTGTGCCACCTGGGGAGACGATGACACCTGCCAACACCTCTGTGGCCTAGCCTCTGTAGTAGCTCTCTGAGACACCTGTGTCATTACTGGTCCCCACCAGATGCCTGGTATGGGGTAGACACCTACCTGCCTGTCTACAAAAACAGCCAGAAGGAACTGCTGAACTGACCACAGTGCTACTGATTGTGATGTTTGAAGAGCAGGTGCCAGAGCATGTCCTGTGGTCACCTTGGCATTAGGCCTTAGCAGTCCTGTCCTGGGCTCATAGCCCCTCAGCCACCAGGTCTATTAAGTCTCTCATCCAGTGGCCATGAAGGTTCTCTGGGTTCTGGAAAAGGCTGAGAGCATGGGCCAGATGAGGCCATGAAAGCTTCTGGGCCCAGTGCTCCCAGGAGCTCAGCACTCACCGCTGCTGGGAGGTGCATTTCCTGAGCACAGCCCCTCCTCAGGCTCCGAGCCCCCTTCCATGCGGAGGATGTCAGCCCAGACTGTGCATCTCCCCACCTCGAGCCAGGATCGTGGCGCTGCGTACACCAGCCCTGGTCTAGGGGGAGTCGCAGGCCTCTCTGCATCTATTTCAAGGTTTGGGTTTTGTAGCTTTTTTTTTTTTAACCATCCTGCAAAGTAGGTCACCTGCTCCTCTTCCAGCAGCCTTTGAGATTCTTTGGAACAAGGAAGAGACTGTCCTTTGATGCCGAGGGCATCCGCCTTTCTGGCCCAAGTACTGCTGAGGGTGGCCAGGCCGGCGCCCAGAGGGTACCAGCAGGCTGGAGGCTTGGGCCAGGGAGAAGGACAGCACAGGAACCCAAGAGAGTGGTATGAGGAGAAAGGGCCTGGCAGCTGGAGCCCCTGTGTCAGGCCCTATCCTAGGACTTTGAGCTGGTAAGTTTTAAACCCTAATTTGAAAGCTACTGCTCGGCCTTTAAAATAGGCCATTATGGTTCAGCTTTAGCCAAGAAAACCTAGCCTGGTTATAGGAGGTAGCAAGTCCCTTCTGGTAGCAGCACTCAAGCTGGTAGGCCAGGGCATTCCTAGTAACCAAGTTGTTACCCTCCAGGGGCTGGCCAGAGACCTATGATATGAACACCTCGGAGTCAAAGACTGAATCGGAGAGCATCACCCCTGGGGGCCGGCCCCCCTACCGCAGCAACGCGCCCTGGCAGTGGAGTGGGCCCGCATCCCACAACTCTCTACCAGCCTCCAAGTGGACCACCCCGGCCACACCAGGCCATGCCCAGTCCCTGAGCCGGCCCCCGAAGCAGACGCCCATGATCCCTTTCCGTGAATCTCAGCCACTGCACAGCAAGAGGTAAGCACCAACGAGGGCACCATTCTCCTGCCCTTCACCCCGCTGTCCTCCCCTCAGTCTTCCCACCTTCTTCTCATCCCTCTGTCCCCCTCTTCTCCTTCGCTTCAACTTCCACGTGGTGCCTCTTGCAGAGGCCCCGACAGGGAGCTCCATATCGCGGTGGAAACCCACCAACCAAGTGTGTGCTGAAACCACTTTTTAAAAAGTGGAGAATGGGCTGGAGGAGTAGCACAGTGGTTAGAGTGTTGCCTAGCAAGCGCGGGACCCTGGGTTCAATTCCCCTGTACCACTGGACGTGGTCGTGCATGCCTATAATAAGTTTGAGGCCAGCCTGGGCTTTATAGTGAGTTCGGGACCAGCCTGGATTATAGAGCGGAACCCTGTCTCCAAAAAAAAAAAAAAAAGCAGGAGAGGGGAAGGTGGCACTGCTACATTCCAGTCCTTAGACCATTTCAGAAATTTGAGGATGATGATGTTTAACTTAACAGATACTCTTGAGAGTATATTGCATATTAAAAAGATGAAAAGGGCTGGGTGCGTGGCTCAGTGGCAGAGAGTTTACTTAGCATACATGAGGTCCTGGGTTCCATCCCCAGCGCCACAAAAAAAAAAAAAGATAAACAGAAATGTTTCCACAAAATCTAACTTGCAGAGGAGCATCCCATCCCAGGAGAGAGGCAAGAACCATCCTCAGCAGCCCCATTCCACCTGCACAAGTTACAGGGTAGCAGTGGAACCGGAAAGGGGGACCAGGACAGCCCCAGTTCCCCACTGCCCTTTGCTGCCTTCTGTTCATGTGAGGAGTGGATAGCAGATGGGAGGTGGTGGGCCTGGGAGAAAGGTCTGTCTTCTTTCCCCATCATCCCTGTCCCCTGCTCTCTGGTCTCATTCTAGGCCTGTCAGCTTCCCAGAAACCCCTTACACAGCATCACCAGCAGGGGCCGACAGAGTCCCTCCATACCGACAGCCTTCTGGGAGCTTCTCCACCCCAGGCTCCGCCACCTACGCAAGATACAAGCCGTCCCCAGAAAGGTCAGAGTCATCTTGTGTTTTCCAAATTACAGAGTCTGATGGAAGCTTTTCCCCAAGCAGGTGCACCCTACAAGATTGTGCCTTTTAGGGGGGTTCTGGAATCTTCCCTAAAGGTCATTGGAAGACCCGCAGGAGCCTGGCTGGGTCTCATACTAAAGCTGGGCAGGACCCACCACCAGCCTCCTTGTAGCAATCTTGATTGCCATTTCCTTGACACCTGTATCCTTGTTTGGGCAAACCATCCCCTTCCAGTGTCACCGTCCATCAGTCTCTCTCTTAACCCAACCCCTGAGGCCTTACCATCCGCAGTATCTGGTTCTCATGATCTTTCAGTCCTACTCCTTGGAGGCATTCCCAGCCTGACAGATCTTCCCAACCCTCTATGGCTTCTCGGTGCCATCAGGATAAACCCAAAGTGTGTAGCTAGATATTCAAGGCCCAGCAGTAGCTGGCTCCCGCTGAGCTCAGGGCAGCTCTGCTGCCCAGGTCCTTGCTCCCCTGAATCCCTGTCAGGGGCAAGCCACCCAGTCTCCTGCCCTCAGGGCAACACCATGGCCCTTTTTCTGGGTGCCAGCCTCCCTACTCCTGGCTCTATCCAGTGAGCCTTGAAGCCATCATGGCCCCCTCTGTCTCCACTCAACCAAAAGGCCCTTTTTTTTTTTTACCATTAGTATAGATAACAAGTTTATTCTAGGGAAGGAAGAGGAAAGGCCTTGAAGCCGGATTGCCTGGGAGGAATGGAATTATGCGGATGAGAGTGGGGGAAGTGTTCCTGCTGGAGTTGAGCTGCAGGCTTAAGGGAAGAGTCGTGTGCGGAGATCGAATGACAGTCCACACAGACAAACATATGTTGAAGTAGAAGCCGCTGACTGCTGGTTTTTGGAGGGAGGGTGCTGGGGATCCAGCCAGGCTCGTCACACTGCGCTACATCTCCAGTCCTTTGATTTTGAGACAGGGTCTTCTAGGTTGCTAAGTTGCCAAGTTGCTGATCTAACTTGCAGTCCTCCTGCTTCAGCATCCCAGAGAGCTGGGATTGTACGCCTGAGCCATCAGGCCCACCTTGACTGTTGATTTTTAAGTAGCCTTCAGGGATGTGTGGAGGATGGAGATGGCTAGGAGCAGGAACGCAGCTGAGCTGTTGCAGGCTGAACTTCAGGGCCACACCGAGGAGAGGACAGGGCAGAACTCATCTGTGTTTGTAATTTTGGTGACCGAGTACGAGCGAAGACGAGAGAGGAACTACTGGGGGATGATTCTTAGATTTCTAGTTCTGGTGGTACCAGAACTGGAGATAAAGAACACAAGGGTTTGTAAGTGAAAAGCAAGCCCCATTTTCACCGGGTTGAGTGTGAGGTACTGTGGGTCACCCAGATGTCTGTGTCTTGTGGGCAGTGGGATGAATCTGAGGCTCAGGCAAGAGGCTCGAGTGACCTGGGTTGTGTTAGAGGCTCGAGTCAACAGAAGGTAGAGATACCAAGCTGCAGGAAGGCAAGGACATTGCCTCTGGTGGAGACAGCTTTCCTTAACTACCATGCTGAGCGATGCTACCAGTCCAGAAGATTCTTTCTGTATCTGGCCGGGTCTGTTCTCCATGGCAAACCCCAGGACTTTGAAAGCCCCTAGACACAGTCCCATGCCTACCCCCCACCAGGTATGACCAAGGCCCTTGCCCCTTGCAGACCTGTCCAGTGCCACATAGCCACCTCCAAGTGCCCAGGAGGGCTGTGTGCATCTCACAGTCCGGTCTGTGTTCTCTCCTAGCCTGGAAGTTCCCTACACCTCTTGTCACACACTGCCCATCCCACCACCTGAGCCCCAGTGAGTGTCCTCCTGGAAGTTTGCCCAGTCCCCGACAGCAGGGGAAGGGCTGCCTCTGTGGCCCTTGGTTCCCTGTGTGCTTCCCGACCAGAACCTGGAGCATTTTCTTTTGGCTCAGTTTAGATGAGAAAGAGTGGATGAATATGTGCTTGTGTGTGTGTAGAAAGAGAAAGAGCACGCGCTGCGGGACCCAGCACCTTTCTGACCCGTCTCTGTGTCTGTCACCCCACCGCATGCAGAGGCTGACACACAGCAGGGCCGTACAGTATGGCTCATGAGAGGGTGGAGAGAGGGTTTGTATAAATAAAACCAGCTGCCTGTAGACCAGGGACATCTCCATCTGGAGGCTCTCAGTCCTGGTCACCTTTAAAGTAGAATTGGTTCTTGAACAGATGATCAGCCCTTGCCCTGAGTTTCTGACCTGGCCAGTCCGGAATGGAGCATGCCTTGCCAGTGGTGCTGACACAGGCACCAGGCTCTCAAAGCCCCCACACTGCACCATCATTACGTTGTAAGTCTCTGTTGTACAGTTGGGGAAGCACTCCCACTAGTTCATCTGCACAGCACATGTCACGGGCCGTGCATGAGGTACCCACTCATCAGTGGGCATGACCCAGTGAGTGGAACGCTTGCTTAGGAAGCACAAGGCCCCTGGTCCAGTTCCCCAGTACCACATAATAGTTGGACATGGTGGTACATACCTGTAATCTGAGGCAAGAGGATTGCTATTAGTTCAAGGCCTGCCTGGGATATATAGGGAGTTCAGGACTAGCCTGGACTACAGAGCATGACCTTGTCTCAAAAAAAAAAAAAAAAAAAAAGTGTCAGCAAAGGAGGGAACACAGTGTGGCCTTGGAGGGCCAAGGTGGCTACCAGGAGGAGTGTTCTGCTGAGGAGGAGCAGGCCATCCCATGTGGAACAGAGGACGTGAGTAAGCAGGTGGTATAAACACAGAAGGGGCAGTGCAAACCTTGTGTGTATAAGGTGCAGGTGTGAGGGCCTGGGCCATAGTGGCAGCTCGCCCAAGCATGGCCACTGGCAGAGGGCAGAGTTGGCCAGTCACAAAGGTGGGGGGTGATGTTACTGATAGCCTTGGACTGCCCACAGTCCTCTTGCCTCAGCCTTCAGAGTACTGGGATTACAGGCGCATGCGTAACCACACCCAAATTTATGTGGTCCTGGGGAATTGAACTCAGGGCCTTGCACTTGCTAGGCAAGTGCTTTAACCACTGTGCCATTCCTCCAGCCCCTAGTGTTGTTTTCTCAACTCTTCATTTGGAGATAATATTCATAGGAAATAGCGAAAGAATTGAGTGTATCGGAAGGTCCCGGTTGCTGCGCTGAGCTTCCTCATTGTTGACGTCTTAGGTAACTGTAATAGAATATCAACACAAGAAGTTAACATTGGTCCAAGCCATGGAAATTATTCAGAAGTCGCCAGTTGCCAGGTATGATGACACGTACCTGAAATCCCATTCTTCAGGAGGCAACAGCAGGAAGATCACATGTTCAAGGCCAGCCTAAGCAATTTATCCAGACTATTTCAGACAAAAAAAGAGAGAGAGAGACTAGGGGAGTTAACTTAGGACTCCCTGGGTTCAGTCCTCAGTACCACAAATAAATAAAATCACCAGACATACATGCACTTGTGTGTGTATGTGTGTGTGTGTGTACAGTACAGTGCAGCTTTTCCTGCACAGTGTTGTATAACTATCACAAGTGTCTTTATGCCACCCTTTTATATCACCCTTATCCCTGATCCCTGGCAACCATTGGTCTGTTGTGCATCTCTGTACCTGTTGTCAATGAAAGTAAAAGGAAGCTGAGGCAGGAGGCTCACAGTTTTAAGCCCAGCCTGTGCAACTCAGCAGTTTAGTGAGACCCTGTTTCAAAATTTAAAAAAAAAAAAAAACAGGCTGAAGATGAAGTACAGTGTGACAGCCCTGGGTTCTAGTACCAAAAAAAAAAAAAAAAAAAGGGAATCTCATTGTGTGCATTCAAGTTGTTGCATGAATTGTAACTGTTTTTGCTGGAATGTATACCATAGTATGGATGTACCATAATTTAAGCCGTCACTATTGGGGGGCATGTGGTTAGTTTCCAGGTCTTACTCAGAAATATGCATGCTGTGAACGCGTACACTCGGGCATACAAGTTTGTGCATGAAAAATAAGTTTTCATGTCTCCGGGACAAGTGCCCGGCAGTACAGTTGCATGCCATATGGTCAGTCCATCTCACGTTCCCGCCAGCGCCGTGTGCATGATCCTGCCTTGCCACGTTCTCACTACATGTGTGGTTGTCGCTGGGCTTTCTTTTAGCTATTCTGATGAGTGTGTAGTGATATCTCATTGTGCTTTTAATTTGCATTTCTCGGATGGCTAACCATGTTGAACATCTTTTCTTGTGCTGATTTACCAACTGTACATACATCCTCTTCTGTGAAATGTCTCTGCCTGTCTTTTGCCCATGTTCTAATTGAATTCAGTACTTATCAACGTTTGAGAGAGGTTTCTGTGTTCTAGATAGAAGTCCTTTGTCAGATATGTGTGTGTTGCAAGTATTTTCTCCCAGTCTCTAGGTGTTTTAAACCAGGCCTTCACAATTTGCTGTACCATAGCTCTCTTTTTATTTTTTTATTTTGAAATCACTCTAAGTCACGAACTTTTCTTGGTGAATTTGAACTTGGAGTCCCCCTGCCTCAGCCTCCCAGAATACTAGGTTAATAGGCATGCACCATCACACCTGGCTATTCTCTGTTTTTTCTTTCTGTTTTCCTTAGCATCTTTCAAGAACAAAATCTGAAATTATCGTTCTTTTTCTTCTTTTCTTTTTCTTTTTTTTTCCAGACAGAATCTCACTATGTTTTTCAGGCTGGTTTTGAACTCACTGTATAGTCCAGGCTGGCCTGGAAATCACAGCAATCCTCTTGCCTCAGCTTCGCAAGTGCTGGTATTACAGGTGTGCACCACCACACACGGCTTTTCACTTTCCTTTGTGAATCATATTGTCAGTGTTGTGTGAGAACTCTGCCTAGGCCAAGACCCTGAAGGACCATGCTCTCCTGCCTCTTGGGGCTGAAGGAATGGCAGAGCAGTTAAAGCATTTGCCTTGCATGCACAAGTCCCTGAGTTTGATTCCCCAGCACCACATAAAAGCTGGGCGTGGTAGTGCACACCTGTAATCCCAGCACTCAGGAGGCGGAGGCAGGCAGATTGGCCCAGGTCCTAAGGCCAGCCTCCACTACAGAACAAGACCCTGCCTCGAAAAAAGAAAAAAAAAAATCCTGCTTCTTAGGATATTGAAATTTAAGTCCTTTTCAGTTAGTGTCTGTCAAGCCTAGAGGTTGAAGTTTTTTGCCCGTGGATTTTGGACTTGCTGCAGCTCTATTTATTGGGAAGACTTTCTTCCTGAATTGCTATTACTTTTTAAATGTTGTTTGGATTTTTTGCAGTGCTAGAGACTGAACGCAGGGCCTCCCACTTGATGAGCAGGGCTTTAGCACTGAGCTATGCTGCCAGCCTGCTTTTACGCCTTAAAAATTAATGGGGAGATGAGTTGGGCTTATTTGCATGGGTCTAATTGTGGGTTTCACCTTTCATTCTGTGTGCATAATGTCAGTGAGTCCTGCCAACAATTTCATGAGCCAGAGAGTTTGCTTAGCCCCATTTTACAAAGGGGATACTGAGGCTCAGTGAGGTGAATTTGCTTGACGAAGTTCACTCTGCCCAGAAGCAAAGTCTGAACAGAAATTCCAGAGAGCTGACCCTTCCCAGAGCTGAGCTGCCCAGCTGCACAGCTGCTTGTCCAGAGGACTCGGAGCGCCTCTTCCAATTTCGGGCTCTGTAGCACTGACAAGTAGAAGAGTACTGGCTTTCCTGGCGCTGCATTGCCCACCCTGTCGTACTGGTGCCCAGTGGTTCTGACCCTGCTCTCTGCAGTCCATGTGCCATGTTTTCCATCAGCATCTGAATTCTGTCACCCCAGCTGTTCCTAGCATGGCTCATGCCCTGAACACGCAGAACTACCTCTCCTGATCAGTCATCAGCCTGAGGTGAAAGGCCCAGGAGCCGGTCAAGGCTTTCTCATACGCCACAGTTGTCACATGACTTCCTGGAATCCGTGTGACTCACCTGCACATTCCAGCCCAGCCTTGTACACTTGTCCCCCTGAGGACCCTGTTTCCAGCTGTTGTATCCTGCGGACCTGCTATTCGTCATGTTCACTGCGCTTTGAGGAACACCGCTGCCCTCATAGACAGAGCCTATCTCTGATGCACCTTGCTGGCTGAGATGTGGGATGGCATAGTCCCGTAGGGTCCAAACCAGGCCTGACTCCTCATTAGATGAGTGTGCATGGGTGAGTCATCCACCTCCCTGCACGTCGTGTGCTGCAGCGTGTCTGTCTCCAGGCAGCTTCATCCATGTTGAGGGAGGAAGGCCACGGAGTGCTCAAGCTGCCGGGCATGTGGGAAATGATGAGAAGGTTGTCGTTTTTGCTGCTGACCGAAGGGCTTACAGCTGGAGTACAGAGGCTAACAGTTGCTGCCCCTGCCTTCAGGGTGAGCTGACCGCCATGCTCAGCACAGTGTTAGGAAGGTGTGCCATGCACCTGGCCTACGGGGCTGCCCTGGGCCCAGACGCTTGTTCACTGCGCTCCTGGCTGACTTTGTCAATTTTTTTCTCTGCCAGCTCCATATGGAATGGTACTTCATTTAGGATGCACTAGACTGGCAAGGACAGAAAATTTCATTCAAAAAAGCATGAAGCACTGGATATGATGGTACACAACTGTAATTCCATGTACTTGGGAGGCTGTGGCAGAAGGATCAAAGTCCAAGGCTAGCCTATGCAACTTAGTGAGAGCCTCCCCAAATCAAAATGTCAATAAAGGGCTTGTGGCCCTTTATTGCTAAGGTGCAAAGGTGGCCCTGAATTCAATCCCCAATGCCACCAAAAAAAGGTGGACAGGTAGAAAGCATTAGGAGATTTACCATCTCCCACATTCAGGGTTATCCACAGGGACCTGGCCTACTTGTGGCATTAAGTGAAAAAATGCTGTGGGAGAAGAGGGAACTACGGTTTTTTATTTTGTTTTATTTTATTTATTTAGAAGACAGACTCTTGTTCTGTAGTCCATGTTGGTCCTGAACTTACTATGTAGCCCAGGCAGCCTTGAACTCATGGCAATCCTCCTGCCTCAACCTTCTGATTGCTGGGAATACAAGCGTGCACTACCACACCTGACTTATGTTTTTCTTTTTAAGATTGAAGGAACTGGGTCACTTGACTTCCCTTGAACCAATCCTTAACAAAGTCACATTAGATCCCTATCACTGCCTTACTCAAGTTGCGTGACCGAGGTATGACTCCAGAACAGAAGCTGATCTCTGCCAACAGGGACAAAGGATGTGATAGCTGTTGGGTGGTAACCAACAGTGACTACATCATCTGTTTAGCCTTCTACCTAACCAATTTGTAATCCCCATGTACTATTTCACAGTGAGGGTAGGAGAGAGACTGACATCAGGTAGGAGCACCGCTGCCCCCACCCCACCCCTACCACGCTCCCTTAGGGCTCTTGCCTCCATTCACATCTGTCCTAGTACTTCTCTCTGAGGCCAGTGGAAGGTTCACACTAGCAGCCCAGTAACCCAGTCCTACTGACCCTGAGCGACCCCTACTGTGACCTCCACAGAGCAACCAAAATTGCAGCTAGTCAGTCCCTCCCCAAAACCCCAAGTCCTTCATGTCCTCTTCCAAAAGAAAGTAGATGGGATGGAATGTCAGCTACCCAGTTTCTTCTTCTAGGGTTATTTGCCCAGAGCGTGGTATATATGGTGAAATAGAGAAATGCCCTGATTCTCAATTAATTTGACCAAAATTTGGCAATGATAGAAATGGCCTCAAATAGCACATCAAATCAACAGCTTTGTAATGACTATCACCATAAGTCAGTCATGGGCTGGAGGAACAGCGCAGCAGTTAACTCACAGGAGTTAAATCACCTAGCAAGCACAAGCGCCACATAAACTGGGCGTGCTGGTACATATCTGTAATCCCAGGAGGGATTATACTCGGGAGGCTGAGGCAAGATTGCCATGAGTTTAAGGCTAGCCTGGGCTACCTAGTAAGTTCAGGACCAGCCTGGGCTACAAAGTTGGACCTTGTTTCAGAAGGGGAAAAAATATGTCAGTCAGCTTGCATGGGGATAATAAAGGCTGGAGGAATGGCACAGCTGTTACTAGAGTGCTTGCCTACCAAGCTACAGAAAGAGACTGTCCCAAAAATAAAAGACAAAGCTTTGTTAGGAAGAGAGTGATACACTCAGACACAGCATAGAACGCTTTGGAGGAGAGTGACTGAGAGCTGAACTTAGTAAAATGCATCCAGTTAGAACTGATCTGCCAGTTCTAGACTTTCTGCAAAATCCAGAAAACAGACATTCGGTGGAGAAAAGGTTTGTTTGTTTTTTTTGGGAGTGGGGAGGGTCCTATAGGGACCCAGCTCCCCCATGGTGCATCCTGTCCTTGGCCTTTTGTCTCTTAATCCACAGTAGCTGCTCAGGCTGCAGCCTTAGGAGAAAGATGAGGGAAAGGCACCCACACATACCTCCAGAAACTCCTAGCTGGGCATCACAGGTGGCCCTTTCACTCTTATCTCATTGGCTGTAACTGTAAGGGAGCCTGAGAGGTGTAGTCTGTTGACCCATCACTTTGCTGCCCATACACAGTTGGCATTCTCCTGCCAGGGAGGATGGCACAGAGCAGACTCCGGGAAGGCAGCCCACAGTATGGGCTGCCCAGACTTTCCACTTTCCTTTGGCTGATCCCAGCCCCCTGAAGACATGGGGTTTTTTTCGTTTTGTTTTGTTTTGTTTTTGTTTTTTGGTGCTCAGGATTTAGTACTAACTTTTTGGGAGAAATGAATAAACATATCAGCACTGTCTGCAGCTATAGAAGAGTCACATTAACCAGGCAGCTAGCCAGGTATGAAGGCAGCAACAGCCACTGAAATAAAGTTTGCTTACAGTCAAAGTGGCCTTTGTAAAAATTCTTAAATTGCTAGAAACTGGACCCTTGGATGTGAAGAAAAGTAAGAATTAGCTTTTTGTGCTCCTGGTGTTCTGGCTCTGTCTTCCTTTCAGGAAAAATTAAAGGTCAAGTTCTAGTCCAGGAAGGGAGGACAGTCTGTCTCTTCTTGGAATACGAGGGAATTAGATTTCCAGAAAGTTGAGTGCCCCTCTGGAGCAGCCCTCTGCCATCCCAGAGGAATTACCCTTGTGGCTGGAACCTGGTCTTTGTAGAAAAAGCCCTGACTTAACATTTGCAGGGGACCCTGGAGAAGTCGCTTCATTCCTTTGTTGGATGCTAAAGGTCCTAGGTTATCATCTCTCCTCGTTGCCATGTCCTCCCAGGTAAAGGGACAGATACAAGGGTCCCAGTGGGGAATTCGAACATCAGCATTGGTGGGGTGCTCTGACTGACAGGATCAGAACTGGGCTGGCTTACACAATAGAAATGTGTTCTTCATAGCTGGGGAGCTGAGGGAGGGCCGGCTCCTAGAGGCTGGTGCGGTGGCCCCAAGGTGAGCCAGACCCCAGCCCTTCACCCCTGTCTTCTGCCCTCAGCCTTGGGCTGTAGCAGGCAGCCAGCAGCTGCTGGTGTGATGCCTTGCCTCAGCAACATCTCAAGGAAATTCAAGGCTGTCTTTTTTTTTATCATTAGGAGCAAGATTTTTCCCAGAAGCTCCCCGGGGGTCTTCTCCCATTGTAGTCACATTATGCTAGATAGCAAACACCTGAAAATCCCATGACTTGACAGGGGCTCGTTTCTCTGGGTCTTGGTGTGTAGTGGTAGTGTGCATGCTAAGCATATATAAGGCCCTGGGTTCTATCCCTAGAACAGCTATAAAAATATTTTTAAAGTGGGGGCAGATTTCTTTCCTACCCTGCAATTCCGCTGCTGGTTAACCAGGAACTCCACAGGCTGAGGCTAAGTAGTCATCTTTCCAGTCACAGCTCATCGTGAAAACTGGTCACAGGACCCATCCAGACAATCTTGGGGTTAGGATGTGTGGGTCTGACATGGACTTGCAGGTGGAAAGGCAGGAGTATTTTGTGGAAGCCTTAATAACTCTCAAAAACCCTCGTATATCCTTCAGCAAAACTGTCACACACGTGTAACCCCAAACCAAAGGAGCTTCTACCATGGCTGGCTCTGATCAGAGGTGGAATGAACAGTGGGAAGTGTCCACAGTAGTCACTCCCTGACGTGGACAATGCCACTGGCAGTTGAGGCCACAGAAAGATGCCTCTGCCACCACCTCTCTTAAGCCTGGGCATTTGTCTACAGGTATGTGGGACAGCCTCCAGAATGACCTCTGACTGAGGAATGGCTTGGTGTTCTTCTGTTCTATGACCCTGGGAGGTGCACAGTGCTGCCGTGTTTTACACACAGACAAGCTACAGCTCAGACTGACATGCATGTGGTCCTCTAAGGCCCAGTGGCCTATCACAGACCTGGGATTGGAGCCCATGCCCGCCTTGTTCTGAAGTCTGAGCTCCCAGCCCTCTTCCCTTCCTTCCTCCAACAGCAAAGGGACTCAGAGGCCTAGTCTGTGTGTTGTGTCAGCCCCATGACAGCAGTGTGTCGTGTTTCAGCTCTAGGCTACATCCTGTGAGCAAGGGCCTCCTGAGATCACTTCTTGACAACTTGGAAAACCGAAGCTTAGGGGTAGGAAGTGACGGCACCTGGTTGGGCAACAGGCAGCCGTGAGGTGTGTGCGCAGCCTTCCTAGCTCCCAGCTCAGGCCTCTGTTCCTGTGAGGGCTCCTTCATCCTGCCACTCTCCCTCCCCAAGAAAGGGAATGCAAGGCAGGCCCAGGGCTGGAGCTTACTCCATTTCATAGCCAAGAACCAGAGCCTAAGGGCAGGGCAGCTGGCCAGTTCCTCTGCATGCTCCTTGAGGAGCCTGCTCTGCCCTGGCTCCCTGCTTCAGCCACTCCCCTGCCAGCAGGCGTTCAGGCTCACCACTTACACCTGCCCTCAGTAGACGGCAGTCCTCAGCCGCGCACTCAGCCTGGGCAGCAGCCCTTGACTGTCCACGCTGCAGCCTCCTGTGTGAGGCCCCCTGGGGAATGAGGCTCAGGCAATTTTGACGCCCTCATCCTTCACCCTACAGTCCTGGCAGGTTCGGTAGCAGTGTCCATCTTCACATGGGTATTAACTGGGAAGTCTGGATTTTTTACAGGAATTTCAATGTAAATAACTGAGTTCTTTAGGGAAGAGGCATGAGTCTTGTCAAACTCCCAACCCCAACCTCACCTGGGCTTGTGTCCCCTGACCCCCCTGCAGGTATGCAGCTGCCCCCCACCCGCTGCTGTCCTTTGACCCCCACTTCGGCCATGATGGGATGTCCAGCGGCGACTCCTCCTCAGGCGGCCTGACCAGCCACGAGAGCACCATGGAGCGCCAGAGGCCAGGTAGGGCTCCCCCAGCCTACCTCACTCACCCACTCATCCCGTGGGCCTTGTAGTTATAAAGTGACAGGTGACACCTCCAACCATCAGTGAGAGATGAAACACAAAAGTAAGCCATGGAGATGAAGCCAGGGGCCACCCAGGAGGACAGTGGGAGCTGTGATCACGGTCCCTGTCCAGCCGGCAGGACATCGCAGATGGCGTGCACAGAAGCTGGCATAGGGCTTTGACAGGGTGTGGTGGCCCCCAAGGAGGACAGCTGGAAAAGATCAGGAGTGCTGCTCCGAGGGAAGCAGGACCCACTTTTTTCTGTGGCTTTTCATCATATACCGTCTTGTGTTTTTATTTATTTTAACTTTTATGGACATGTAACCCATGCTGAGAGTTTAAAGCCGGCCTGAGCTACTTAGTGGGTTCAGGACCAACCTGGACTACAGAGTGAGACCCAAGAATCAGGACGTGGTACTGTTAGAGGCTGAGGCAAGAGGATCACAGCCTGGGAAACTTAGTGATTTAGTGAGACCCTGTCTCAAATTAATGAGGGTTGGGGGGGAAAGGGGCTGGCTGTGTACAAAGGTTCTTGGTTCAATCCCTATACTTTAAAAAAATAGAATAGAACATATTATCCTCTCAGAACCCCTCATGTACCACCCACCCCCCCAAGGCCACCCTTGTTCTGTTTCTTCTGGCCTAATTTACCTCATTCTGCCTGGTTTTGGGTTTCACAGAATATGAAATTACACTATGTATTTTGTGCACATGCCTGGTGCTGTGGCTCAATGTTATGCTCGTGCGAGTTGACCACATGATTGTGAAAGTAATGAAAGGATGGTCTGTGAGAGGTATTTTGATTGTATCAACCACAACTTACCATTTCCGCTTCCTGTTGATGAGCATTTGAGGTTTGGTTTGGGTATTTTTGGTTTGGGAGATTTTTTGGTGCTTTTTTTTTTTTTTGATTTGTATTTGTTTTTGGCGGGGGGTTGGTTGGTTAGTTGTTTTTTGTTTTGTTTTGTTTTTTTAAGATGGTCTCGCTTTGTTCCCCAAGCTGGCTTTGAATTCCTGGGCTCAAGCAATCCTCCTGCCTCAGCTTCCTAAGTAGCTGGGATTATAGGCGTATACCACCATGCCTGTTACACCGTGTTTTTAATTTGCATTCTTCTGATAACTGGTAGGATTGAGTATCTTGTCCTATGTTTATTCTCCAGTAAATAATAGTTAATTCTGTGCTTCCACTACTACTTAGATGAGGTTTTGTGGGGGTGGGGGGGTTGTTTGTTTGTTTGTTTTTGAGACAGGGTCTCACTCTGTAGCCCAGGCTAGCCTTGGATTCATGGTAGTCCTCCTGCCTCAGCCTTCTGAGTGCTGGGATTACAGGAGCACACAACCACACCCGGCTTTGTGTGGTGCTGGGGAATCCAACTCAGGGCCATGCACTTGCAAGGCAAGTGCTTTAGCTGTTGTGCCATTCCTCTAGCCCCTAGATCAGTATTTTGAGTATGTGACAAACTTGTAGTCCCTTTGAAGTCTGAGGCCCACCTCATCAGCGGGGGATTTGAAAGGAGGAATACAAAGTGTTGGAGCTTTGACCTCCTGGGTGGAAAGATGGGGATGACCTCTGAGGGGATGTTTGAGGACTTCTGGGCAGCTGGGAAAGGTAACCATAGTCACCTCACATGCTGCCCAGGCACTATGGGATAACAAGGTAGTGTACCCCAGGACTGGCAACCTGGAGAATTCCTCACACACTGTCCCTTAAGCCAGGCATAATGGTTCAATTTCAGATAAGCAGATCAATTCTCTTGTCCCCAGTCCATGAGCCTGGTCCACGGCATGCAGATACCATTTGTTCCTCCTCAGTAGGCTGATGCTGCCTTGCACTGCCTGCAAGTCTGTGATCTTGGCTCTGAAACAAATTTGGATCTTTTTTTCTTTTTTCTCAGTCAGTTCAGAAAAAGAAAAAAGTGTTGTTTGGCTGTGGCATTACAGCAGAGTGTAAAACAGGGAGGAAATTTTTCTAGCATTCACCACAAGCCCAAATAGGTGTCGCAGTCCTTGTCTCCTTCATCTCCCCCCACCATTTCCTTGGGACCTTGTTAAAGTAGGCTGACACTTTCTCTGCATGCCGCACATACACACAATTAGGGATATGTATTGAGAAATCTAGAATGTATTCAAGACTCAGAAAAAATGTTTAGTCCGGTCACAGATGAAGAACAGCAAGCCTTAGGCACAGTGACAGACACAGGACTTTACGTGGCCCTGAGGTGGACAGTCACGACGTAAGCAGTTGGTTCTGTAGGTGTTGCACACCGGAATTGAACTAGGTATGCCACACACCTTTCCTGTTGAGTTCCACAGCAGCACCCCAGGGTAAGCACGTGACTGCCGCATTGGAAAGAGACTTGGAGGCATGGCTTAGTGATTAAAGCAGTTAAAGCTCTAACATGCACAAGGTCCTGGACTTAATTTCCCAGCTCCACATAAAAATTAACTCGGTGTGGTGTCACATGCCTGTAATCTCAGCACTAGGAGGCTGAGAGAAGAGGGTTGCTGTGAGTTCAAGGCTGGTCTAGGCTCCATATTGAGTTCAGGACCAGCCTACACAATGGCATACATATATATATATGGAGAGAGAGAGAGAGGGAGAGAGGGAGAGAGGGAGAGAGGATGGCGGCACGGCACAGAAAACCACCTGTCTGAGGTCTTTGCTGGTCATTGCCATAGTTGGAATTTGAGCTGACCCCTCTGAGCCACTACCCAGGGTACCACCCAGTTTCTCCTCCACTAAGTGTAGACACATCCTCGTGTTTCCCATGCCCCAGGGCACCCAGAGTTAACAGGGGTTTCCAGGGTCTTCAGCTCACTCATGCCGGGTATCTTGTCGGCTGGCTTCTGCCCATCATGTAGAAGGTAAGGCAGGAAAGGCTGGCAGCCACTGGATTCCAGACTAGAGGTCCCACAAAGGGCAGAGCCAGGAACAAGGGGACCCTAGGGAAGCCAGGACAGGAAGGAACCTGGCCCTTCATCCATCCGTTTACTTCGCTTGTCACTAACAACACTGCCAGGCTGGTACTAGGGAAACAGAGTGAGCCGACGAGGCACACTGCCTGCCTTCTCGGGCTAAGAGTCCCTCAGAGAGATGGGTAATAAGTGGTGACAGAATAACAACGGCAGTGCTGAGTAGAGAGCGGAAACTGACATGACCACCCCAGAGTGCCTGGGGCTGGGGAGCCCTCCAGGCACCTCGTGTCTCAGCACAGGCTGGAGAAATGCAGGAGCACACTCCCAAGAAAGGAAGAGCTCATGCGAGGTCTGGAGGCAGCCGCGAAGCTGGGGTGTCAGCAGCAGAGGGAGGCCCCGTGGCCGGAGAAACGCTGGGCGGCGAGCCCAGGACGACGGGGTGGAGCATGCGGGACCTGTGGGCCACCTGGAGGCCTTGGTCCTCTACTCCAGTAGGAAGGGAGCCCAGGGCTCAGAGTTCTGAGCCGAAGGGAGGAGGAACTGACCTAGGTTCACAGGGTCCCCGTAGCTGCACTCCCTTCAGAGTGGCAGAGCAGAGCAGTAGACACAGGACAGGGAGAGCTGGGTGTTTTGAAGGCAGAGGCAACCGCATTTCCTGATGTCTATTGGGAGTGTGAGCAAGCAGTCAGGATGACACAGGGTTTGGGCCTGAGCAGCTGAGGGACTGGAGCAGCCATCGAGCAGACTGGAGAGGCTCTGAGACATGCATACATGGGAACAACACTTGAGTGCCGGAGAGATACTCACAAGGAGGTGGCTGCTGTGAGGGAACCGACTCTGTGCCCACGATGCGACCAGATCAGAGGCAGAGTGTGGGAGCCGTCACTTACGGCTGGATGTGACTGTCCTGGCTGTCTCTCTGTAGAAATGTAGCTTCCCTGTGTGATCTGGCCACTTCCCAGGGAAACGGCGCCTCCTGGGCCTATGGGGTGCTCCAGAAAGCAAGCTACGCCCAAAGGAAGTAGGGAGACAGAAGCTAGCCGCACTTCTGTCTTATATCCATGGCCGCCAAGGGAAAAGCCGCACGCACTTTGGTAACCTCCCCTAAGCCCCAGCTGCGTCCTCCCAGCCTGCTGCACGGCAGCCCTGAGTGCCTTGCCGATCCCCAGCCTGCCTTCTCCCACAGGAGCCGCAGCTCAGCACCCATGCTGCACTGAAGTGCTGGCTCCCACGTGTCTGGCCGTGGACCTCAGTATGACCTCATCCATCTCAGCCTCAGCGCACACCCTAAATGACTCCTTCCAGGGCAGGTTGGGGCTCCAGGGAAAGCATACCTGCTGGCCTTCAGCACAGGGAAGCACATCATCAGGACAGTGCTGTTAGCAGGGACACCCGGGACCGTGCAGGGCTTGAGAGCACAGAGTTTGGCGCCAAACTGACCTTAGCTCCCCTCCTTGCCTGGCCCTTTCTGACTGTGTGACCTTGGACCTGTTACTTAACCTTTCTGAGTCTTTTTGTTTTTCTCCTGAGACACGTTCTTACTCTATATTCCAGGATGTTCCTCCACTCACTAGAGTAGACCACCCTGGCCTCAAACACACAGCAGTCCTTCTGCCTCAGCCTCCTGAGTTCTGGGATCACAAGTGTGTATGGCCACACCTAGCTAATCTTCCTGAGATACTGGAAAAATCAGACTCGGCCTTGTGCACAGTAGGCAAATGCTTTGACTGAGCCATGCCCTCAACCCCATCTGAGTCTTGATATTCTCCTTTTTCCACTAGATATCATACAAGTATCTACCTCATGTGATATTCACGTTATACAGCAAGACAACACATGCAAACATGTACTGCCTGACAGAACATGTGCTTGTTAATAATTACTGTTACCATAATTATTTCAAGTACTGTAGAGATTAAAACTATGGGCTTTGAGGGTAGAACTCCTGAGATCAGAAACTTGGGTAGTACGATTGTAATTTTGCTAAACATTAAACCCCTTTGTTGGGATTGGTCACTGATTCTTTTTTTCCTTTCAGTACTGGTGATCACACCAGCCATCACACTGAACTACATCCTCAGCCCTTCCTTAATTGTTTATTTTGACGTGAGATCTCACTGAGTTGCTTGGACTGGGCTCAAACTTGTGATCCTTCTGCCTCAGCCTCCCGGAGGGCTAGTGTTAGCAATGCGCACCCCCACGCCCAGCCACTCAGGCACATTGGCTTGCCAGTGGAGCTCAGACCAGTTTACACAGTGGAAAACTCGCCTCCCTTTTGAGGCAGCAGTCTCGCTTGCAGACCTCTGTGAAGCTCTTCACCCAGGCACTGTGAAGCTAAAAGCTGGGAGTAAAGAAAAGGCCGCTGTGGCAATGTCACAGGTGCAATTAAAGATGATGTAAATACCCATCCATAGGAAACAGGTAAATAATTGACACCCACTTGTCTGATGGCATGCTGCACAGCTGCTCGACATGATGGGGGCTGGAGGTGTGGTACGGCGGTTAGCCCTGCATTCAGTTTCCTCATAGGCTGGGCATGATGGTGCACAGCTGGGAGGCTGAGGCAGGGGGATTTCTGTGAGTGCAAGGCCAGCCTGGGCTCGATGGAGAGCTCAGGACCAAAGCAAGACCCAGTCTCAAAAAAATTAATTAATTAATTTTAAAAAACAATCCTGTAGAAAAATGGGGAAAAGAAATGAACAAGTAGTTTACAAAAGAGAAAAATCCAAATGGCCAGTAAGTATGAAAATGTCTCTTCCTTCTCTGGGGATGATGAGGGTGAGGTGTATGAATGTTGCTCAGAGATAGGGGCAGTAATAGCTCAGTGGTTAGAGCGCTTGCCTCATGTGCAAGGCCCTGCGTTCAGTGCCCCAGGCACTATATGAAAACTAGCCAGGCATGATAGCACATGCCTATAATCCTTGAATTTGAGAGATTGAGGCAAGGCAGGAAGATTGTCATGAGTTTGAGAACAGCCTGGACTACATAGTGAGTTCAGGACCAGGCTGGACTACACAGCAAGACCCTGTCTCAAAAAAAAAAAAAAAATAGTTGCTCAGTGACAGGCATGATGGCACACACCTGTAATTCCAGCACTCTGGAAGGCTGACAGGAAGACTGTAGGTCTGAGCCCAGTGTATGCAACTTAGCAGATTGCAAGACCCTGTCTCAAAATCAAAACGAGCAAGTGGGCTGAGGTCACCCAGCTACCGAGAGCCTAAGTTGGTGGAGTGATTGATGGGGCCTTGGACTAGAGGAATAGCTCAGTGGACCTATTAGACCTGTTTTTCCCCCCATTTTTATATATATATATATATATATATATATATATATATATATATATATGTATGTATGTATGTATGTATATATATATATGTATGTATGTATGTGTGTGTGTGTGTGTGTGCGCAAAATTTAAGGTTTATGGTGAAATTGAGCGTTTTGTGCACATACGTGTCTTGTCAAGGTGACAAGGACTTTCCTGCTCTCCTTTTGTCCCTCCCCTTACCCACCCCCCTTACATCTCTCCCCACCCTACCCCCCTGGTTCACTTTGTTTTTCACTTTAAGTTCCATGAGATAGTTGTCATCTGGGTTTCTCATATCAGAGAGACTGTTAGTTAAATCTCTTGCTAGCAAGCTCAAGGCCCTGAATTTGATTCCCCAGCACCCAAAAAAAGTTTTTAATTAAAAATAAAAATGTTGGTGAGGTGAGCAGACAGGCTGACAGAGGGAAGCAACCTCCCAGCTGCATTTAGGACCAGAGTCTTCCTGCTCTGGCCATCTCACCCCTAATGACTCATGTTCCCCTGTTTTCCTGCAGAGCCTTTGTGGCATGTGCCCGCCCAGGCCCGCCTCTCGGCCATGACTGGAAGCAGCGGGAACAAGCACGTCTCCAGGCAGGATGCGGCAGGCAAAGATTCCCCCAACAGGCATTCCAAAGTGAGTGTGGGTGTGCCCGCTGCATCCAGGAGCCAGGCCTTGCAAGGGCTGGCAGCGGGCCTGGGCAGCTGTCCCTGGGTGTGGCCTTGAGTACCACTCTGAGAACCTCCGTCCTTCCCTTTTTCTACTCAGTGGTGGGCTGAATACACATTCCACAGTTAGAGCCATTCACATTTGCATCTTGCCTCTCGCCCTCACCAGCCCAGTCATCATGAGCCCATTCCCGTGAACCTCAATTTCCTCATCAGGACATCAGACCCACTAGATGAACTGCTCTGCCTGTGGCCCCTGCATCCCAGTGACTCCCTACAGTGGAGGTTCATTTCCCTCCCATACAGCCGTGCAGTGCAGTTAAGTGAGTAGCTGTCCACAGAGTGATTCAGTGGACCGGGCTCCTTCCCTCTTGTGGCTCTATTGTCCCTCAGAGCCTCACAGGCCTGGAAATAGCATGAATCACTTCCATGTACATTTTACTTGTATTTCAAGGGCCAGGACTCGAGCACTGCAAGGGAGACTGGGAAATGTAGTTCTGTGTGACCACAGAGGAGCTAGTTTGGCTGAGCTCTTGGTAGGCTCTTTGCATCTATTCATTAATGATATGCACAGTATCCTGGGCATGGGAGCCACAGCGGTGGAGGACAGACAAGCTGTCCTCAGGAAGCTCACACCGGAGTGGGAACACACAGTAAGAAGGTGACCAAAAATATTTTGTAGCACCAAGAACTGATCTTGGCTATGGTAGAAAAACAAAGCAAGAAAAAAGAGCAACTAGCCCAGCTGCTTTAGGATAATGTGGCCAGCGAAGCCTTTTGAAGAGGTTAACCCTTTTTTTAAAAGTAAACAGAAGTTTATTGACTAAAACAAAACAGAAAAGAAAGGCTCTTGGCTAAGAAACCAATAAGGGAATGTGAGCAGGTATCCCAGAGGTGACCTTTAACGAGAACTCTAGGTGAACTGAGGGGTGATCTGGGGAAAGAGTTGAGTAAAGAGCATTGCAAGCAAAGAAAACAGCAGGTACAAAGGTCCTAAGGTGGGGCATGTGCTGGCATGCTCAAAGATCAGCAAGGAGACACACGTGTTGAGCAGAGGGGTAGAGAGGGACCAGGGAAGATGAAGTTAGAGACCAGAGCACTGGCCAAACCATCAAGTCCTCATGAGCTGTGGTAAGGACTCTAAATTTCCCAAGTGAGTTGGAGCCACAGTAGAGGTTTGAGAAGAGAAGGGTCATGTTCTAACACAGATGTGCACAGCTTCCCTCTGGCCACAGATGGGGGATAAGTTGGAGAGTGAGAGGAGGCTGCTGCTGTGGCCCAGCGCAAGGTGGGGCAGATGGGACCAGGCTGCAGCTGTAGAGGAAGGTGAAGTGCCAGGTCCTAGTGTTGTTTCCAAGATGCCAGCGGCAGGGTTTGCTGTGTCTCTGGGAGAAGAGCCCAGGCTCTTGGGTAGGGCTGACAGGGTGTGAAAGGGTGGATCTGTGATTCAGAAGGGCAGGAGAGGAAGTATTGGGGCTGGGGAGGCCATAATATCATCTCTTCCTCCGAGCAAGCCCATGAGACGGAATTAATCACCACCACCCCCCATTTTACAGATGTGGAATGTGAGGCAGAGTTGGCCAGTGAGTTGGGGACGTGGGATGTGGCGCCATCTGGGTGCAGGGTCAACCAAAGGGGTAGGTGGAGGTGGCAGGGCCTTTCCTGACACATCTCTCTGTCTTCCAGGGTGAACCTCAGTACTCCAGTCATTCCAGCAGCAATACCCTGTCCAGTAATGCCTCCAGCAGCCACAGTGACGACCGCTGGTTTGACCCTCTGGACCCCCTGGAGCCGGAGCAGGACCCCCTGTCCAAGGGCGGCTCCAGCGACAGTGGCATCGACGCCGCCCTCCACACCTCCAGCCCCAGCTGCGTGTCCCTGGCCAAGGGTCCTCGGCCCACCAAGCCGCACAAACCTCCAGGAAGCATGGGCCTCTATGGAGGGGGCCGGGAGGCCTCCGGAAGGCCCCACCACACAGACAGGCGACGGGAGGTCTCCCCGGCGCCAACAGCTGCTGGCCAAAGCAAGGGCTACCGGCCGAAGCTGTACTCCTCAGGTTCCAGCACCCCCACAGGCCTGGCAGGGGGCAGCCGGGACCCGCCAAGGCAGACCAGGTAAGGCTGCGCACCAGGTCCAGGTCCTTCAGTAGACTCTGGCCACCTTTGCCCACTCAGGTGGCAGGACCCCCTACCAGACACGGGTATCACAATGCACATGCTTACACATGCACTTGCCATGAAGCTGGGAGGATCACAGGCCATCTGCTACTGCCCATGCATGAACCTTCAAGAACCGCAGCTACAGGGGAGAAAGCCCTGGCTGTCTCTGTCTTCTGTCTCCGGGGCTCTCTGACCCTCTGTCTCTGTTTTCCTTTCTAAGAACAGTGGTTCTTAGGCTTTCTGGAGGTCATGCTCTATCTGATGGGAGTGTGGTTGACTGTGGTTCTACCAAATGGAGTTTCATAGTCCCTGCCACAGGAATCCAGACAGGGCAGAGCGAGGCCTCAGCCGGGCTGGCACACGGTGACTCCCTGCTTCATCGTCCTGCCATGCTGGTTTGTCGCAATCTGGCCTCTAGGTGGCTTGGCACAAAGAGAGTGGTAAAGTGGGAGGCAGAGAACTGGGATTGTCGCCATATCTATGCGTCTTCCCCTTTGCTATGGAGAAGCTAACACTTTACCAGAACCAGTGGTGTCATAGGATCATCCTAGCTACACAGGAGTATGGGAGAGCCCAGTTCAGCCTTTCCAGGCACTAGACTCTAGGACTGTAGGGTAGTAGTCCCACACAGCCCCTGTTGGGCTTGGAGGCTAGAAGAGCGGCACAGCAAGGCCCTGAGTTTGATTTCCCAGCACCACATAAGCTGGGTGTGGTAGCAGAGGCCCGTAAGAAGCACTTGAGAAGCTGTGGCAGGAGGATTGTGGTGAGTTCAAGGCCTATGCAGGCTATAGGGTAAGTTCAGGATGAGCCTGACTACAGAGTGGGAGCCTGTCTCAAAAGAAATACGGATTGCTGGGTTCCATTCAGAGTTCTAATTCAGTGGGTCTGGGTGGGGCCCAAGAATATGCTTTCTTTGGGGGGTGGGGGTCAGGGTCTCACTCTGTAGTCCAGGCTGGTGCTGAACTCGAACTCACGCTATCCTGTGTCTCACCTCCCAAATGCTGTCTCTGTTTTTACAGGTGCTGGGATTACAGATGTGCACCACCACATCTGGTTTATGTGGTTCTGGGAAATTGAACCTGAGCCTCATGCTTCCTAGGTCACGCTCTAGTCACTGAGCTGCACTCAAAGCTCCTAAACCCTAATTCCTTTCTTCCTTCTTGCTTTCTTCTTTTTCTTCCTTTTTTTTTTTTTTCTTTTGAGATAGTATATCATTAAGTTGCCCAGGCAAGGATAGAACTCTACATCCTCCTGCCTCAGCCTCCCAGAGTACTGGGGTTACTGGCATGCACTGTGCTCACTGACTGGATTTTTTGGGGTTTTTTTGTTTTGTTTTGTTTTGTGTTTTGTTTTGTTTTGCAGGTTGGGGGTCTTTCTTTCTTTTTGAGATATGGTCTTACTCTGCAGTCCAGGCTGGTCCTAAATTCACTGTGTAGTCAGGCTAGGCACAAACTCATGGCAGTCCTCCTACCTTATCTCCCGAGGGCTGGAATTACAGGTGAGCACCACCACACCTAGTTTATGTCTCACCTCCTTTGAATGGCGCCTTCATTCCTGTACTTATCCATTTATTTATCTCATTATTTCTTGGGGGTTGCGGGGAGTGGGCAGTTCTAGAGATAGACCCCGGCCGTTTGCACTGACCTATGTCCTCCAGCCCTTTTTATATTGATTTTGAAACCCAGTCTCACTGAGTTGCCCAGGCAGACCTGAAATTTCTGATCCTTCTGCCTAAAGCACCCAGAGTGCTGGGGCGCTGGTACCACAGATTTGTACCACGCACCCAGCTGTTCTATTTAAGTACTTCTTGCATGGCTGTCCTGCCCCAGACCTTAACACAGATGGTAGTCTGATCGTCACCCGGACAGATGTGGATAGAGCTACTCCCACTAAGAGGGATGGGGCCTTGGCTGTGGTGGCCCAGTTCTGGGCACTGGCCCATGGTCTATCAGTGATCCTGAGTAATGTTGACCTTGAAATCTGTGACAGAAAAGCCACAGTGGCAGGAGTAGATGGTAGCTGAGAGACGGGTACAAGGTTACCCTGTGTTAAAGAGAAGGATTTGTGGAACCCAGAAGTGGAGGGAGTCACATGGGAGGGGAGCCTGCGACAAAAATGGGCCTTGTAGTTGGGAGTGTTAATTTGCATACAGACAATTGATGCTAATTGCAAATCATTCTTATCTACTCATTAAAGCTGCTTCCTGAAGTTTTCTCCTAGGCAACCAGGCTTTAGTGTAGAACAGCATTTCCCAAAATGGGGTGCTAGAGGTGATTTGGGTGGTACAGGGAGGGAAATGTTTTATCTTAAATGGGTACATGTTTGTTTTAATGAATATTAGGAAAAAGCTTTTCCACACCATCCCCTGATGATACAGATATGGCTGTGGATAAGCAAAGAAGGTAAGATCAGTTGGCTTAAAGAAATGCAGTCTTAGGTCTGGGGGCATAGCTCAGCAGTTAAAGTGCTTGCCTAGCAAATGAGGGGTCCTGGTTTGATTCCCTAGCACCACATAAACTGGGCATGGTGATGCACGCCTGTGATCCCAGCACTCTGGAGGCTGAAGCAGCTGGGAGTTCTCCATAGTGAATTTAGGACCCACCTAGGCTGTAGAGCTACAGAGTAAGAACTTGCCTCAAAAAAGGGGTGAGAGAGGGGATGGAGGAATAGCACCGACGTTAGAGCATTTACCTAGCAAACTCAAGGTCCTCGCTTCCACTCTCTGATTCCCTGGCACCCCATAAACCGGTGTGGTGACACACACCTGAAATCCCAGCACTTAGGAGGCTTAGGAACAGGAGGATTGCTGTGTGTTCACAGCCAGCCTGGGCTACACACTGAGTTTAGAACCAGCCTGGACTACAGAGGGAGTCTTAAAAAAAGAAAAAATAAAATGGCTGAACCTAGTGGTATGGGCCGGTAATCCCAGGAGACCAGGACAGAGAATTGAAAGTTTGAGCCTAGTCAAGGCAACTTAACAAGTTAGCAAGACCCTGACTCAAATAAGTAATAAAAAGGCTGGGAATATAGCTCAGAGCTAAGGCCCAGTGTTCAATTCCCAGCACCACAAAAAAAATGCCTGGAGTTATAGCTTAGTGTAAAGACCTTGAGTTGAGTTGGATCCTCAGTGTCAAAGAAAGGGAAGGGAAGGAGAGGGAAAGTTGGGGACAAGACAGCAGGTGAAGACCCATGGAGTGGGCTTGAGGCTAAGATCTACCAGGTGGACCAGGCAGAGGACAGAGCAGCTGTGTGTGTGTCGGGCAGCATTACCAGAAGGGGAAGCAGGAGGAGCCGCGGCCCAGCACCCAGCCAGAGAGCTGTGAGACTCCGGGCCAGCCACTGGGCACTGGGGCTGATGTACACAGGGGCCCCTTACGATTCTTGTAAGAGGGGCAGCCCCTTCACAGAAGGAAGTCTCTCCCTTGCAGAGCTGATATTTCCTGCAGAGAATCCTACTGAACAGTCATGATGCTCAGGTGGGAGAGAAGCAGAGGCATAGAGTGTGGAGATTCTAGAAGCCGTTGGGAAGCAGGAAGGACCAGGTAGCTGGAGGGAATGGGACAGGTGTCAAAGGGCATAGTAACAAGGTCAAATTGGCAAGGTGGGCAGGAACCCCATTCCACAGGCTTATGACCTGGTCTGATACTAGGATTTGATTCTGGTCCACAGGGAAGCAAACCCATATTCAGACTTATTTGGGTTATTTTTTTTTTTGGCGGGGGGGGGGGGGGGGGGGGGTTGATACACGGTCTTGCTCAATAGTCCAGACTGATCCTGAACTTACTGTGTAGCCCAGGTAGCCTTGAATTCATGGCAGTCCTCCTTCCTTGGCCTCCTGAGTGCTGGGATTACAGTCATGCGCCACCACGCCCAGTTTATGTGGTGCTAGAGAATTGAACCCAGGGCCTTATGTTTGCTAGGCAAGCTCTCTGTCTGCTGAGTTAGGCCCCGGCCCCAAATACGCTTTTAAAAATCTCACCCTGGGCTTCTCTGGAAGAAATGCACTATGCTGGAGGGAGAGGGGGAGAAGAAAGGAGGCAGCAAAGGATGGGGATGGCCCTTGCCAAGCCCCAGCAGAGAGCCCACTCCCTTTCCTGGGCTCCAGCCCTGGCCATGGAAGCCATTGCAGCCTGTAGCAGCTTGCACCCTGGTGACTTCAGTGACTTTGCAGACACTCCCCTCCGACGTTCCTCATGAGAGCCCAGGCGCCAGGGCCGGCCATGGACACCAGCTTGGGCTAAGCAGTCCCAGGCCAGCAGCCACCTGGCCCCGCCCTCTCCCAGGGCACTTCACACTCACCTTTCTAGTTTCCAGAGCAATTTGTCAGAGCTGTTGAGAGCCTCTGTCCACATGGAGCCGACACAGCTGGGCATTCCCAGAAGGCAGTAAGCACATGGCCTTGCTTGTCTGCATCGTGCCAGCAGTCTCTGGGATACCCTGGAGAGGCACAGCCTTCACAGGTGACCTGGGGCCCGGGATCTGCTGGGGCCCAGCCTTGCCTGTGTTGGGAAGACAGGGTTACCTGTAGCAGACCCATACAGAGTCGCTGTCAGCTTGAAGAGAGGAAAGCAGGATGATTTCTGGAACGTAGGAGAAGGAGGGAGGCAAGCAGAGATCTGCGGGGACAGGGGACAGTGCAGAGTCCCTAAGGTAGACACATTTGTGGCTTGTTTGAGGAATAGCCCCCGGGTGACTTGGGCAGTAAAGGAGCTGAGTAGCGAAAGGAGATGGGACATATGGTGTGGGGCCTGTGGTTCGGCTCTGGCACTCTCCCTAAGTGAGCCGGGTGGCCCAAGACTCCCAGCCTGCCTCGCACATGCGTAGGGTCCTCTGACTATGCTAGGGAGGGAGCTGGCGGAGGCCGAGACCTGGGATGTCACTGCAAGGATTCTGGCTGGTGGCACTTGGTAGTTTTGCGTCTGTTTCCACTCCCAGAAGACCTGCTACTTCTGCTCCAGGCCGCACAGTGGGGTGTGACCACTCCCCACACCTGTGCCAGTGCCTGCGCGGACCTCCAGGAAGAAAAGCAGGAGTGCGGTGCCAGAGGCCAGGTGGCAGGACCGGCCGCCTGTGTCCGAGTGGCAGCTCCACAGCTTCCCAGGTGCCAGGGGTCCAGGCTCCTCCTCTCTGAGGCTCAATTTCCACCTGTCAGATGGGGTAGGAGTGAGGTTGCCAGGGTGAACTTAGACTAGAGTATAAAGAGCTTAGCCCAGGGCCCAAAGATGGGTGGGGCTCAGAAATACCAGCTCCTTTTTTCTTTTCCTTTATGATGAATTGATTGTTAACAGTTATTGTCATGGAGAGTCCTTAGTGTAGAGTTAGAAGTATGGAACCCTACTGCGTAGGTTTGTGCCCTAGCTCTGTCACCTACCAGAGCTGCATCATTCAGGACAAAGTTATTTAGTCTCTCCAAGCCTCAGTTTCCCTCCCTGCAACACAGTGGTGTAGTTCCAACCTCAGAGATTGCAGGGTGACTAAGTGAGGTGATGCTTGTGAGATGCGTTAGGCCCAGCCACACCCAGGAGCATGGGCACTCGGCCCAGACACTGCAGCCTTCAGCTCTGCCTCCTGACCATGGGACACAGCCGACTCCCTGTGCCTGCCACCCACCCACAGCCACCATCAGCCCCCTTGAGCACCCCCAGAGCTGGTTGGATGGACCAGAAGCGTTAAGTACACTTGTACAGCTGGTGAGGTTTCTCTGCCAGCCTTTGGCTTTCACATCTTTTTGCAAGCCACAAAACTATTTATTCCAACAAAATTTATCCCCCCCCCCAAGATATAAAATACAAATCGAGCATGGTGGCACATGTCTATAATCCTAAAACCCTGGGAGGCTGAGGCAAGAGGATTGCCAATTCAAGCCCAGCGTGGGCAACTTAGACCCCCATCTCAAAACAGGAAATAAAAAGGCCTGGGAAGCTAGCTTAGCGCAAAGGCCCTCGATGATGAAGGTGGTTAAGGCAAGAGTGTGAGCCATACCCACTCCTCTGTGCGCCTGGAGGTGAGCGTGGCCCACAGAGGAGCCGCCTCCTCATGCCGCAGCTCGGGCGCACACCCTGGCCCGGTGCTCAGCGCTGCATGCCGTGACCTCTGGAGGCAGAGGTTGCTTGCCTGCTTCCCTTCTCACTGAAGGGAAGGCACCCATCCGAGGCAAGGCAGAATATCAGTTACGGCTCTGTTCGGGCCCTGAGTTGGCATCTGCTACCCTTCCTGCCTGGCTTTTCAGGCGAGGAACACATAGCCACACGACTCTTCAGAAATCTTTCACAAGGTGTTTTTTGTGGTACTGGAGCTGGAACCTGGTGAGGCTTAAACTTGCAGTCCTCCCATCCCAGCCTTCCAGAAAGCTGCAGTTGTATGTACCACAATGTAACACAATGCTGGCAGTCTCGTGTTTTTTTTTTTTAAGCTGTTTTTTCAACTCACAAAAGCTGAACATGGACTGGAGGGATAGCTCAGTGGTTTAAAACACTTGCCTAGCAAGCTTCAGGCCCTGAATTTGGTGCCCCAGCACCACATAGATGGGCACAGTGGCACACACCTATAATCCCAGCATTCAGGAAGCTGAGGCAAAAGGATTGTCATGAGTTTAAGGCCAGCCTGAGTTGTACAGTAAATTCAGGACCAGCCTTGACTGCAGAGTGAGACCTTGTGTCACACACACACACACACACACACACACACACACACACACACACAGCTGGACACGGATGCCTATTGACAAAGGAGAAGAATAGGTACTATAAACAAGGACAGAGTTAAAATTAAATGTGCCTAGAGTGGTCCCTCTGCATCCATGAGAAGAGCCGTGTGCATGACACAGACAGGTCTCCAGAACAGACCTTCAGGTAAAACCTGGGTACAGAGCTTGTGGTGTAATATGGTGCCATTTTTAATTTTTTTTGTTAAGCTCTCACATCCCTTTCTCCTTCCTACCACCTCAGAACCCGCTCACCTCCCCTTACCCTCCCCACAAAGTCAATCTTCTTACTTTCTTCCATCTCTCTTTTACATTTTTTTATGGTTTGGTTTTCTCATGTTAGAGAAACCATGTAGTGTTGTCTGATTCATTTTGCTGAGAATAATGGTCTCATCCATTATTCCTACAGATGCCTCGAATTTGGCTTTCTTGATGGCAGAGCAGTACTCCATTGTGCACTGTGTATATGTGCCGTGTCTTCTTGATCCATTCACCTAGCGGGCATACTGACTTCTTCCAAGGTGTGGCTTTTATAAATTGTGCTGCTATAAATGTGGGTGTCACTCTCGTATGATGACTTTAACCCTTTTAGGAAGGTACCTGGAAGAGATACATCTGGGCCAAATGGGATATCTATTTTCAGGTTTTTGAGGACTCCATATTGCTTTCTAGGGTGCTTGTACCCATTCACAGTCTCACCAACAGTGAAGGAGGGTTCCTTTTGCCCCACCACCTGCAGCATTTGTTGGTTTGTGAGTTCTTAATCCCAGCCATTCTTACTGGAGTCAGGTGGAACTTCGGTATTGTTTTAGTTTGCACTTCTGTGATGATGCCATTTATTTTTAAGAAGCAGTGGTTCTCTGCCTGCATCAGTGCTGCCTTAAGAAAGACAGACACGAATGTCATCCCATCATTCTAGGAGGCCCCGGTTGCCTGGGCAGCCGAGCAGCTTAGTGAGACCCTGTCTCCAAGAAGGGAGTCTCAGTGCGAAGGCCCGAGGTTCAGTCCCCCATACCACCACCAAAAAAAGGAAAGGTGGGTCTCGGTTGCTCCCGGGTGTAAGACTGAAGTGTCAGGCAACCATTTCCAACTCACCTGGGGCCCTTTATACAGTTTGATTTGACTTCATTCGGTGCACGTCCCCATCATTATTACCTCCAGTGGCAATCAGATGGTTTACATTTCTCCAGAGGCTTTTCCCCAAACGTGTACCAACCCAGTTCTTCGACACATTTTGACTGTTACTGAAAATAGAAAAACATTACATTTATGTTTCACCTGGACAGCTAAAATTTAGTTTCACAAAACCACTTAACCCTTACCTTGTGTGGTTACACTGACATCTCTTAATCTGATTTTCTTCCCCTTAAGAACTGTTAAAACCTTGGCCAGAAGGCGTGGTGGTGATGCACACCTGTAATCCCAGCACTTAGAAAGCTGAGGCAGGAGGATCACAAGTTTAAGGCCACCCTGAGCTATATTGTGAGATCTTGTAGTCCCTCCCCCGCCCCAGAAAAAGCAAAAGAAACAGTCTGGAAGAGCACTTGTACAGCATGTGCAGGGCCCTGGGTTCACCTGGGTTCAGGGCCTAGCACTGGGGCAAGGGGGATGGGGGACATTGCTCAGGTACTTCCCAGCTTTTGTTGATCGTAGACAGCCCTGTAGGTGAACTTCCTTGTGCGTGCTGCCCTGGGGTACAGACTTGTGGGAGGCCGAATACTAGACCACTGCCTTCATCCCGCTGCTCGGCCCAGGTGTGGCCGCCTGCAATGGTTAAATCTTAAGCTGCGTTCTGTCAGGCCCTTTCCTGACAGTGATAAAGCTGACTAAAGCACCTCCGTGGGGAAGCCTTCCTGACCATTCTGGGTGTTGCAAGGTCCATTCCCAGAGTTACATGCTTCATGGCTCCCTGGACACCTCTTCACCAATGCAGAGCCTTCCGTGAATACCTACAGCTGAACTGCAGAAAGCGTGGGTGGTTGCTTTTTAAATCCAGTCTCAAAATTGCTGACTTTTGATTAGATGTTTAAACATTCCTTTTTAATGTGATTAATAATATTTGGATTTCTATTTGTTTTGCTATTTGTTTTTCTTCCCGACCCCCCTTTTTGAGACTGGGTCTCGCTCTGTAGCCCAGGCTGTGTAGCCCAAGCTGGCCTCAAACTTACAGCAATCCTGTCCCCTCTGCCTCCCAAGCGCCGGGGTTATGCGTGCCACCACGCCCGGCTTGTGAATCCTACGTTTAGATTGTTGCTCGTCACTGCAACACGCATCACTTAGGCAATCTGACTTTAGTCCTGTGAGAGCGGCAGCGTTTCTTTGCTGTGCCCCATTTCCTTTCCCTCCTTCAGAGCAGTTTTTGCCACATATGTCAAATCCGTATGTTACAAACCCAACAGTGCAATTAATTATGGCTGTTTGACTTTAAGGAAACTAAGAGGAAAAAAATGTGAAAGCATAAAGTGTTAACCTTTTACTGTATTTTTTCCCAAAATTATTCTTTTTGCTAGCATTTATTTGCAATACATAATAATTACATTGAGCTCGAGGAATTTGTGTGCGTGCATGTCACCTCTTGATCATTTTTATTTCCCTTCCTCTTCCCTCATCCCCTGGCTTCTTTTCCTCCCCACAAAATCTTCCTCTTAATTTTCAATCACTCTTTTTCTCTTTTTTTATATTTTGGTTTTCTCATATTAGAGAAATCATGCTGTGTGTAAGCTGCATCTGATTCATCTCACTGAGCTTGCTGATCTCAAGGGGCTTCCATTTTCCTACAAAAGATTCAGATTTTCTTTATGGCAGAATAGTACTCCATCGTGTAAATAAGTCACATCTTCTTTTATCTGTTTCTCTCTTGATGGCCATGTGGGCTGCTTCCGAGATTTGGCTGTTACAAGTTGTGCTGCTATGAACATGGGTATGCAAGCACCTCTGACGTGTGGTATCTTAACTCTGTTGGAAAGATCCAGAATAGCTGTAATTGTGTCAAATGGGATATCAATTTTCAGTTTTTTAAGAAATCTCCATCCTCCTTTCTGTAATGATTGTACAAGTTTACAGTCTTTTCCCACCAACAGTGTTCCTTTTTCTCCACAACCTTGCAAGCATTTTTTTTTTGTTTCTTTGAGTCCTTTTTTTTTTTTTTTTGAGACAGGGTCTCACACTGAAGTCCAGGCTACTCCTGAGCTCACTCTGTAGCCCAGGTTGGCCTCAAATACATGACAATCTTCCTGCCTCAGCCTCCTGAGTGCTAGTCTTACAGGCATGCACCACCACATCCGGCTTATGTGGTGCTGGAGGATCAAACCCAAGCTCAAGCATTTTAACGGCTGAGCTATTCCACCAGCCTCTGTTTTTTGAGTACTTGGAAGAAGCTATTCTTACTGGAATAAGATGAAATCTCAGTGCTGTTTTGATTTTTTATTTCTCTAATATGCTTTTTTTTTTTAACCACCCGGGCTCTCCATTTGTCCCTAGAGATCCAGGTCACGGGCTCTGCTTTCTTTCAGCCTTTAGACCTTTCAAACTGTTGCCCGCAAGGCAGTGGCTAGCAGCAGAGCACCTGGGTTGTTGGTTGTTGAGACGTATCATCGAGTTGTCTTAGTCTTTCAAGGATATTTTTCCTGGGTATAGAATTTTGAATGACTGTTTTTTCTTTTAGTCCTTGGAAAATGGTGCTCTATCCCATTGTTTCAAAGGAGACGTCAGCAGTGGGCTGTGCTGCCGTTTCTCTGAGTGTGATAAACGCTTTCTCTGGATACTTAGAAGATTTTTATCTTAGTGCCTGACTCAGGTGCTCTGCAAGGTATGACTCAGTGTTTACCCTACCTGAGGCTTTATTGAGCTTCTTAAGTATATAAATCATTGTTTTTATCAGATTTAGGAAGTTTTCAGCCATTTTTGTTTATTTCCTCTGTCCCTTTCTCCATTTTTTTGAAACATTTTTTATGTTGTTTTGTTTTGAGACAACGTCTCACTCTGTAGTCCAGGCTGGTCCTTAACTCACTATGTAGCCCAGGCTAGCCTTGAACTCACAGCAATTCTCCTGCCTCAGCCTCCTGAGTGCTGAGATTATAGGTGTGTGCCACCATGCCCAGTTTGTGTGGTACTGAGGAATCCAAGTCAGGGCTTTGCACTTAGTGGGCAAGCACTTCAATGGCTGAGCTACGCCTCTGGCCCCAGAAACTCCTATTACACTCTTGTATACCTTTGCTGGCCACAAATTCCCTCTGATCTTACAGCATCTTTTCCCAAGCTTTTCCCAAATGCTTTTCATATTATTGTTTGCCTTGTTTGATTTTCACTGCGTTTTACGTGGTTGGTCTTTGTCAGTTTTAGCCTGTTTGAGAAAGACTGTCAGTCTCCTCATTTGGCTCTAGTTAAAAGTTTTATCCTTAAGACCTTAAATTGATCCTCAGGAAGGATTTACTTATTTGTACTTTGAGAACATTGATTTTCTTATTGGATAGCTCTTCCTTGGAATTTCCTGAAGCTTTATTACTCTTTTTTCAGTACTGGAGGGCCTTTGCCCTAAGCCGTATGCCCCCTCCTGTTTTCTGTTTTTTAAATAACATGAGGGCACACACTCAGTCCTAGCGCTCTGGGAGCCTGAGGGGAGAGCAACTCGGTGAGACCCTGCCTGTCTGCGTCACTTCTTGTTGCTGGGGCACAATGCCCAGTGTCTGCAACTTAAGGGAGGCAAGGTTTACTTTTGCTCACAATGTTAGAGGTCTCAGTCCACTCATGGGCAGCTGGCAAAGGCTGAGGCAGAGAGGAGCTGATCATGGCATTGCACCAGAGGCCGAACACACAAAGAATGGCCCCACTCGTGTGTCTCTTCCCAGGTTGTGTCCTAGGCATCACCTCTTCTGGCCAAGCCCTACCCCCTAACAACACATGAAATCTGTTGATGTTCCACAACCTCCAGAAACATGAGGCTTTGGGGGACACTCCAGGTCCAAGCTGCAGTATTCCACCCCCGGCCCCCAGAAGACTCACATCCACCCCTCATGTAAAGTGCATCTAGTCCTTTTCTAAGAGCTGGTGAAGGCATAGCAGTTCCATCACTGCCAAAAATGCTGTTGTGGTTTGGGTCTGAGTGTCCCCCAGAAGCCTCATGTCCCTGTGGCTAGTAGGTACTGCTGGCTGGAAGGGGCGGGTATTTGGAGCTTGACCTGGCTAACCCTTCCCCCCAGACTTGTGTCTGTCAAGCCATACCATGCTGCCATGAGGATCTCTGGCTCCAGCTGCAGCCCCACCGTGTGTTCCACCATTTCCCAGATGCCTGCCTGTGAGCAGACTGACACCTTCTGACACCGGAAGCTAAAATAAATCCCTAAAGTTGTGGATGTTGGGTATTGAATCAGCACGACAAAAAAGTAACTGAGACAAATGCCAAGTCTAAAGTCTCCTCAGAGACTCAAGGCAGACTCTTAGCCATGAGCTCCTGTGACAACCAAGGAGTGAAACACCTCCACATCTTCGGGTGAAGCCGCAGCAGGGACCCCACTGCACTAGCCAGTCGCTGTCTTAGTTACTGTCTTGTTGCTGGATTACAGTACCCAGCAGCCACAACTGAAAGGAATAAAGATTTACTTTGGCTCAGTTTTAGAAAGTCTTAGTCCATTGATGGGCAGTTGGCAGTGGCAGAGGCCCAGCCAGAGAGAAGCTGTCTGTGGCTTCACAGCAGGAAGCGGAGTGGGCGAGAAGGAGCCCAGCCAGCTTGTGTCCTTCCAGTTATGTCCACCGTGTCTGTCCTTCCAGCCAGGCCCCACCTGCTAACAGCACGCAGAATCCGTAGGTATTCCACAACATCCAAATGCGTGAGGCTAAGACTGGAGGAACAGCACAGTAGTGAAAGCACTTGCCTAGCAAGCACGAGGCCCTGGGTTTGATTCCTCACCTCCTGTAATCCTAGCATCCAGGAGGATTGTTCTGAGTTCAAGGCCAGCCTGGGCCACGTAATGAGTTTAGGACCAGCCTGGACTACTGAGTGAGACCCTGTCTCAAAAAGAAAATACAAACAAAAAAGGCTTTTTTAAAAAAAAAAGAAAAAGAAAAAGAAAAAGAGAGATAGAATAAAGTAAGAAAATCGACTTTGTAAAGAAAGAAAGAGGTGTGGGGGGGCAGGAGGGTGGGAAGAGGGAAGGGAAGTAAAAATGATCAAGAAACAATATAAATACACCAGTTTCTCAAGATGATTATTATTATAAATCACAAATATATGCTAATACATTAATTAAAATGTAGAGGCTTTGGGGGAGCATTCCTGATCCAAATCATAACACTGTCTCGAAATAAAAAATGAACTGGGCATATAGCTTAATGTGAAGGGTCTAGGTTCAATCCCCAATACAAGAAAAATTTAAAGTTGATTTGCAGGGTGGGGCATAGCTCATAGAGCATTGCCTAGCAAGCGTGGTACCCTGGATTCAATTCCCCAACACCACGTAAGCCAGGCGTGGTGGCTCACAATGGTAATCCCAGCACTCAGGAAGCCGAGACAGGAGGATTGCCTTGTGTTTGAAGCCAGCCTGAGCTGTCTGGGAAGTTCAGGAGCAGACTTGGACTACAGAGCAAAACCCTGTCTCAGAAAGAAAGATAAAGTTTGATTTGCTAGACAGGCCTGTAATCAGCACTGGAAGCTGAGGCAAAGTTTGAGCCAACCGTGGGCAATTTAGCAACTTGGTGAGACCCTGTCTCAAAGATGAAAACAAAAACTGTGGTGGGAATGTAACAGAGTGCAAAGGCCCAGGGTCCATCCCTAGCCCTGCAGGGAGAAGAAGAGAAAGGTGGTTGATTTGTTGTAGTGGGTAGGTCCCCAAAATTTGGGTCCTCTTAACAACATTAGGTTCACACAATTCAGTAAGAATTAAATATTTGGAACGTGGAGCTTTGACCTTAGGTCGGCTTGCTGAGGTTGTATCTGATATGTATTAAGTACTCAAAAATATTTAACTGAGTAGGCTAAATGACATAGTTTAAATAAAGAGCAAAAGCGTGTTGAACACACATAAGGCCTTGGGTTTTATCCCTAACCTCACCAAAAGGAAAGAAAAAAAAATAAAAAGCCAGGCCTGGTGACAACTGGTATGACCCTAATGATGTGAAACCGTAGTCCTTGCATCTCTACCCACTGGAGTCTCCTTTGTCTGATTGTGCACACAATCTTTTTTTTTTTTTTTTTTTTTTTTTTTTTTTGAGATGGGGTCTCACTCTGTAGCCCAGGCTGGTCCTGAACTCGCTGGTATAGCCTCAGGCTCCCCAGTGCTGGGATTACAGGCGTGTGCCACCACACCCAGCTTTATATGGTGCTGGGGAATCGATCTCAGGGTCTTGTGCTTGCAAAACAAGCACTTTCACCATTGTGCCCCACATTCATGCTTTTTAATGCACAGAGAAAGGCAGAGAAGGCCTACAGCAGACTGTCAGCCATGGGTACCTGTGGGACCCCTCCTTTGGCTGGGTCAGAGGCGCCAGGGAGCCAAGGGTGACTCCGAGGACATGCCACATGCCCGGGGCGCTCCTGTCCTTGCTTTTCTGTGTCATACTCCGTTTGTTGGGATTCTTCACAGCGATGATGTATTCGTGTGTCTCTTGTATAAATAAACTCTCACTTTCTCTTTTCAGCGACGTGAGCTCCCGGGCTGGCTATCCTGCTCAGGTTTACAAAACAGCCAGCGCGGAGCCTCCTCGGCCGTCCCAGCTGGCCCAGCCTGGCCCTTTCCAGCTGTCCACCTCCATCCCCAAGTCCTTCTTCTCCAAGCAGCCCGTGCGCAGTAAGCACCCAGCAGGGTGGAAGCGAGCAGATGAGCCCCCGCCACGGCCACTGCCCTTCGCTGACTCCAAAAAGTAAGTGCGGGGTACAGCCAGGCCAAGCCAGGTGGCACTGGGCCAGGAGGCAGGGACGCCTCGCTCACGCCCTGAGGAGATGGCTGGGTGTGATCCACACATACTGGGAGCACAGCTGTGAATACAGGCAGGTGAAGGTGCCCACCCACAGGGCACTGGTATTTCACGTAGGGTGACAGACAGTAAACAGAGCAAACAAGAAACTCATGCAGCGGGTCAGGTTGTGGTTGGCACCGTGTGGAATCTGGCTGAGGACAGTCCAGGCAGAGGGAACAGCGGTTGCAAAGGCCCTGAGGCAGCAGAAAGGGCAGTGTGGCTCCCACAGTGTAAGCCTGGCCAAGCAGGGTGGTGAGTGAGGTCAGGTGTTGGGGACAGATTGCAACAGGTCTTGTGGGCTGTGTAAGGGCTTTGGAATCTGTTCTGCATGTCATGAAGCCATGGGAAGGTATGAATTAGTGTTCACAGGTTCCCTGTGTCTGCGTGTGAGGGGTGGCCTGCAAGGAGTTAGGAGGAATTGCTGTCCTGGCCCAGGTGGGACATGGGGGTGCTGGAGCAGGGTGGGGGTCAGGAGGAAGAAGACACTCAGGATAGGAGGGAGGAATCTGGAGCTCTGCCAAGAGGTCTGACCAGAGGGAGTCTGGGTGTGGTAGCCCAGAGCCTTGAGGCCTGGAAAGTTGGCCCTTGGGGTACGTGCAGAGGTGAGGTCGAGGGCTGCACCACGCCCCTGGGATCCGTGATACTGGTGCAGTGGGGGCACTCCGGAGAACAGGCATGGGGCTCAGCCCCAGGGTCGCTAGTGCAGAGGTGGGACGGGCCTGGCAGAGGAGAGGAGAGAGCCCTGCGCCGCCCAGCCGAGGCGTTTGCCATAAAGTGAAGGAAGAGCAGAGGGGGCCAGGCAGCTGGGAGAAAGCTTCTGGGTTTTAGTTTTTGTAGCTGGATAGAGACTGTGATCTCCAGCATTTATTGAGCACTTAGTGTATTCCAGGCTTAGTTCTAAGTTCTTCCCCCAGAGTTAATACAGAGAATATTCACAACAGCTTCATGAGAACCTGTGACTCTCCTCAACTTACAGATGAGGTGGCTGAGGCCAGGGCCACACAGCTGTTAAGGGGCAGCGCTTGGGTTAGAACCCAGGAAACCAGGTCTGGGGCTCATGTTCTTTGTAAGGAAGGGTGCACCCTTCTCTGTTTTGTTTTGTTGTTTCCGTATTACAGTTTGAATCCAGGGCCACATGTATGAACTGAGCTGTATCCTCACTCTTTTTCTTTATTTCTTATTTTGAGACATGGTCTCGCGACATTGTACAGGCTGGGCTTGAAATTGTAGTCCTCCTGCCTCAGCCTCCTGCGCAGCTGGCAAGTGCCACCAAGCTCAGCCCCATCCTTTCCTTTCTAACATCTTTCTTGACCTAGATGAGCCATTTAAATTTTAAGGGTGACATGGAGCCTGGAGGGAAAAAGGCATCGAGAGACAGAAGCGGGTCCCTGGAGATGCTGACAGCCTGGCCTGCTGAGCTCACGCTGAGAATCCAGTTCACTCTCCTCACTTGCAGCCAGAGGGGATCCTCAAAACTAGATTCTGACCATTCGCACCTCTGCTTAAAACCACTAGGATTGATGACACTGAAGACTAGGCATCGGCACACCATGTTCTTTGCACAAACTCCTGTCTCATCTGTCTCCTCCAGTTTTCCCCTCCCTTGCTGTGCTCCAGCCACACGGACTTCCTGATGCTGCCCAGACTTGCCACATACAGGTCTACCTCAGGACCTTTACACTGGTTCATCTCATCACCCTAAATGGTTTTGCTCCAGATCTGCTCATCATTGGCCCCATGAGAGCTCAAACTAATGCCACCTCTTCAGGCAGGCCTTCTCAGCCTCAGGTAGCCCCCACGCCATTCCATGTCCCTGTTTTGGTTTTGTTGTTATTTTTAGCAATACTGAGAGTTGAACCTAGGGCCTTTACACTGAGCTACAACCCAGCCTTTTTTTAAATTTTGAGACAGGGTCTTTACTAAATTGCCCAGGCGGGGCTTGAACTTGTGATCTTCCACCTCAGCCTCCCTCAGTACTGGGATTATAGGCCTATGCCACCACACTTGGCTTTACTGTCTTCACTCTCCATTTCTCCTCTCACAGAAAAGCAGGTGCTGCTCTCTTACTCACTAGAAACTGCCCTCCCTGGCACGGGTGGATGCTTGCTTGGGACACGCAGGAGCCACAGGTCTCGGATGATTCTCCCTGCAACCCCAGTCATCAGTACTCTGAGGCCTGCACCTGGCAGTGTGACGGAGGCCCTGCCAGCCCTTCCCCCTGCCTAGAATCCCCCTCGGTCCCCTCCTGGGTTCTCCCCTGCCCCACCCCCTCTTCCTCAGGCCGCCTTAGCAAATCACCAGGAACTTGAAGAGAATGTATTGTCTCACAGTGCCCAGGTCAGAAGTCCAGCTCAGGTGTGAGCAGGTGATCACCCAGGCCTTTCCAGAGCTCCCAGTAGCCTGCTGTGACTCTTGACGGTCCCTGGTACACCATGCCCTGCCCAGACCTCTGTTTTCACAGTCACATCTTTATCCACATTTCCCCTTTTTTTCAAGGACACCAGTTCTATCAGAACAAGGGCCCCAGTAATGAGTTCATTTAACTTGATTACCCCTGTGAACACCCTGTATCCAAGTAATGGGGTCGTCCGAAACAGTAGAGGTTGAGACTTTGAAACTTGTCTTCTAGAGGAAGACAGAATTCAACCCATAATGCCATCCCCTGTGTGTGGGCCTTCCTTGGAGAAGCCCCTCGGATCCCCGGGACCCTCAGCCTCCCAACCCAGGGCTGTTTGTCCACCCGCTGAGTCTGAGCAGAGCTCATCTGTCAATGCTACCGTGCTGCCCCACGGACCAAGTGCTCTGAGAGACACCCACCAGACCCAGCACAAAGTAGATGCTTGGAAGGAAGGAAGGGAGGGAGGGGGGGAAGGAAGGAAGGAAGGAAGGAAGGAAGGAAGGAAGGAAGGAAGGAAGGAAGGAAGGAAAATTTGGCAACACAAACTAGATGAATCCTTGTATTTTTTTTTTCTTTTTTGAGACAGGGTCTTACTCTGGAGTACAGGCTGATCCTGAACTCTACATAGACCAGGCTGGCCTTAAAGTCAGGGCAGTCCTCCTGCCTCAGCCTCCCAAGTGCATAATATTTGCTAACTTGGCCACAAATTATATTAACATTAACTTAGAGTTATTGGTTATATTCATACACTTCCATTTCGTGAAGTCATTTCAGTCTTTCTGTGAGCATTTTGGAGATAATATCACTATTGTTAGAGGTACTTTTGAGTCACCTAAACTAGTTTTCAGAAACATCACTTGTGCTTAATTGAACACTGAATTTTTTTTTTCTTTCCCTCTCTTTTTCCCTCCAATGCTTAGAGTAGAACCAAGGGGGCTAGAGGAATAGCACAGAGGCTAGAGTCCTGGAGTTCCCCAGCACCACCATGTAAGCTACATGTGGTGGTACACACCTGTAATCCCAGCACTCGTGAGGATGAGGCAGGAGGATTGCCACAAACTGAAGGCTGACCTGGGCTCCATAGTGAGCTCAGGATAGGTGTAGACTACAGAGCAATACCCTGTCTCACAAAAAAAAAAAAAAAGAATTGAACCCAGGGTCATCACAGTGAGCTATATCCCTTGGCAGTGCATGTGTGTGTATTTGTGTGTGTGTGTGTGTGTGTGTGTGTGTGTGTGTGTGTGTGTGTGTGTGTACACACGCATGCGAGCGCTACTGGGAATTGAACACAGGGCCTTTGCACAGAGCTGCATCCCCTGGCAGTGTATATGTGTGTGTGTTTGTGTGCTGTTACAGGGAGTTGAACACAGGACCTTTGTACTGAGCTACATCCCCAACGCTTTTATTTTCATTTTGAGACAAATCCTCACTTATGTTGCTGAGTTGCCCAGTCTAGGCTTCAATTTGCAGTCCACCTGCCTCAGCCTCCCAGAGCGCTGGGGTTATAGGTGGGTACCATCACACCAATCGTAAACATGAATTTTTAAAATCTGTGTACTGTCACTGAAATTCCATCCCAAGGCGCAAGAGCTTGCCTGTATACCTCTGCCTACTGTTACTAGCACTTGCTCTGCCATGTACCATCTGAAACCTGCCCCCGAATTAACACATGAGCCCTCACACAGAGCAACGAGGTGAGGCTAGAGTAGCACAGTGGTTAGCGCATTGCCCAGCAAGCGCAAGGCCCTGAGTTCAGCTCCCCAGCACCACATAAGCTGAGAGTGGTGATGCATGTCTGTAACCCCAGCATTTGGGGGGCTGAAGCAGGAGGGTTGCTGTGAGTTTGAGGCCAGCCTAAGCTACATGATGAGGTCACAACCAGCCGGGACTACAGAGTAAGACTCTGTCTCAAAAAAGAAAAGTGAAGTGTAGGTACTCTGCATCCCACTTTCCAGATGAGAAGAACCAAGGTACATGACTGTGGAGTCACTTGCTGGCACTCACAGTCGTAAGAGGGATCATGTTCTCATCCCCACTTCCAGATCAGGAAACTGAGGCACAGTTAGGATACGTGCCTTGCTCAGCCTCCCTCCACTAGAAGTGGCGTAGCCGGGATCCAGGCCTGTGGGGAGACTGACAGGAGTGTGTCATCATTTCAGACAAGACCTCCACACAAGGCAGTAGCACGTGCCTTCTGAGAGGGAGCTTCTGGGAAGAAATAGTGCCCTCTTTTTGATTTTTTGTTTTGTTTTGAGACAGGGTCTCCATTCGTCCAGGCCAGTGCTCAACTCACTGTGGAGCCCAGGCTGGCCTCAAAATCCTGGCAGTCCTCCTCTCTCCGCCTCTAAGTGAGGGCTGGGATTACAGGTGTGCGCCACCACACCCAGCTTATATGGTGCTGGGACTCAGACCCAGGGCCTTGCACTTGCTAGACAAGCACTCTAACCACTTAGCTATACCCCCAGCCCAGAGTGCCCTCCTCTTGGGGGCACAGTCTGTTTCTTGAAAGAAAGAAATGAGCTAGTGAAGGAAATTCTGTGCCGTGGGGACAATTCTGACACAGAATGGCCCTGGTCCCTCGCCTCTTACTGCAGATGCTGCCCACACCTCTGCCTCGGGGACACCGAGGCAGCTTCATCCATTGGGTATCCTGCACCTGCTCATCCACCAGGGCCACAGCACCATGGGTTCTCTTCACAGCTGCTCACTCCCCCTACACCCCCCTCCAGAACCCATCTCTTTAAACTAGGATTGCGGGACCAGAGGAATAGTACAGCAGTTAAAACACTTGCCTCGCAAGCACAGGGCTCTGAGTTTGATTCCCCAGCACCGCATAGGCTGGGCATGGTGATGCACGTCTATAATCCCAACACTTGAGAAGCTGAGGCAGGAGGATTGCTGTGTATTTGAGGCTAGCTTGGGCTACATAGTGAGTTCAGGACCAGCCTACACTACCAAGCAAGGCTCTGGGAAGAAAGGGGTTGGGAGTCTGGAAGAATGGCTCAGCAGTCAAGTGCTAAGTACCCGAGTTCAATTCCCCAGCACCACATAAGCTGGGTGTGATGGCACATTCCTGTAATCCCAGCACTTAAGGAGGCTGAAACAGGAGGATTTCTGTGAGTCCAAGGCCAGCCTGGGCTTCATAGTGAGTCCAGGACCAATCTGGGCTACAGAGCAAGACCCTGTCTCAAAAACAAAGGTGGGGGACTAGAGGAATGGCACAGTGGTTAAAGTGCTTGCCTTGCAAGCACAAGGCCCTGAGTTTAATTCTGCAGTACACTAGGGAAAGCCAGGTGTGGTGGCGTACGCCTGTAGCCTGTAATCCCAGCTCTTGGGGGGTGAGGCAGTTGGATTGTCCTGAGTCCAGGGCCAGCCTGAGCTACAGAGCGAGACCCGTCTGAAAAAAAGAAAAAAAGTGGGAAAAAAAAACAATAATAGTGTCCCCTGCCTCTGGGAGGTTATGAGAACTCAGGAAATTGGAGTTGACTCTGCAGAGTTAACTGGTGAGGCTGTGGCCAGGAAGCAGCATCCTGGCTGACCAAGGTGACGAGCGGACTGGTTCCCAGAGGAAGAAGGGGGGAGCAGCAGACCTCAGTCCACCCTTCTCAGCTGTCTTGGGCACTCACCCAAAAGGCTGCCCAGGCACACCTTGCAAAGCTGACACAGCCGCGAGGAGCCTGCCTGTTCTGCTGAGAGCAGCCACGCTGACATCTAGCTCAGCGGCCAAGTGGGGTGGGGCCTCATGTAGCAATGTGGAAAGGTTCATGTGTTTGTCCCCAAGAAGGTCCAGGAAGAAGGAAGGCCCTTGGGACAGTTTCTACCTTTGCCTTCGGGCTTGCCAGGTAGTGGGGTGCTGGCCACAGCTGAGATTGCAGGCCTCATCCATAGAGAGGGCCTGCCCCTCTGGAAGGGCCATTGAGAAGGTGTGAAGGAGTGGGAGTGGGACCACCAAGAGCTGAGAGAGGACTAGGAGAGGAAGCACCCCAGAGGTGAGAGCTTGTCCCTGCGGGACACCTGGGACTATATCCCAGCCCCACATTCCTGTGACAGAACCAAGGAGGTGCAGGTGGCACTGGAACCTGCCTCTAACTGCTGCCCCAGCACCACAGCCTCAAGTCCTGTCCCCAGGAAGGGCTTTCAGCTTTGATCACAAGAGAATTATCTGGCGGCTTAAAGTAATGAGCAGACTTGATTCTGAGTGCCCTTAAATTACTGTGCCTCGGTTTCCCCAGCTGTGAAAAGGGACAGAGGAGGGCCTTCATCCCCAGAGGTGGTGTGAGGAGAATTCGTGGGATGGTGGCCCTGGCCTTCTGGCTCCCCCGTTCTTAACATTTAGTGGGCCTGGGTGCAGCCAAGGAAGGAACCAAGGAAAACCTGTCCCCTAATCCCCAACACACACACCTGGGTGTCCCCCACCTCACCCCACAGGCCTCTCACAGCCATCATCCACGACAGTCTTCCTGCCGCCTGGGGTGCAGCCCTGGCAAGTGGCCTTGCCCGTACTTTGGCAGAACCCACAGCCCAGCCAGGCTGACAGCAGTGCTAATTAGCTTAATTAATCCGGGCCTGAGGGAGCCACCCCAGTGGGAAGCCAGGGCTCTGAGTCAGCTGGGATCCAGCCCAGCCGTGTCTGACCCACCAGTTGCCTTCTGATTGTGGCCTGTCTGTCACAGGAAGAAGAAAGCGGCCGCTGTCTGGGTCCTGACTTCAGGACCTTTGTAATTTCTGTCTCTCCTTTCCTAATAGAAGGAGCTTAATCCCACAATGTGACAAATCGAAATTTAGCCAACAGGGCCAATTCCTCTTAAGATATTGTCCAGTACTGTTGGACAAAAGCTTGAGTTTGCTTTGAAAAGTAAAGACTGAAATAGTGCAGAAGGGTTTGCAGGGAAAGACGAGCACCTCTGCCCTACCGGCACCCAGCCCTGCAGCTGTCTCCCCAGAGCAGCGTCATGTTGTTTCTTCAGCCATAGCCAAGTATGTCTGAGCACAGGTGGTTATGTTGTATGTCCCTTGCTCTCATGTGTGCGCTAAGGGGATACTGGGGATCCAACCCAGGGCCTTCACACTGAGCTACATCCCCAGCCCATATTTATTTTTGATTTTGAGACAGGATCTCGGTAACTTACTAAATTGCCCAGCCTGGGCTTGAACCTGAGATCTTTTCTTCTCAGCCGGCACTGGAGTCACAGGCCTGGCCACCAGGCCCAGCCCCTTGCTTCTCTTTTGTGTGTCAGCATGGTCACCTTCTGTGTACACACTTCTGCTCTTTTTTTCTTCAAATCTTTTGGCAGTATTTGGCACAGAAATGGGCCTCGTTTTTGTCACCTGTCAGAGTAACCCATTTCACCCCAAGAGTTTATTATTAGATTTTCACAATTAAGGGGACCAAAGAGATGGAGAAAAAAGGAAGGCTCAGAGATGTATAAGCCCAGTTTGGTTTTGTTTCTGTGTTTAGCAGTGCTGGGGACCAAACCCAAGGCTGTGTGTAACCATATTGCATAAAATTTGCAGCTTAGAAAATAGATCTGGGGGTGTAGCTCAGTGGTAGAACACACACTTAACATGCAGGAGGAGGTTTTTCAGGGGGAAAAAAAGAATTAAAAAAGCAAAAATGATCAGTTTGACTCTCCAGACTGAATTTTGCAGTGTTTTCTTTTTTGACGTGTTCTCAGCAGCTCACTGCAGATCAGCCACAGAGGCTACATAGATGAGGTGGGTGCAGAATGAAGGGTGGGAAGAGAGGGTTCGAGTCAGCCTGGGCTGCAGAGCAAGACCCTGTGTCCAAAAATATAAATAAATAAAGTAAAATAAATGATACAAAGCAGGGAAGATATTTTTCTTTTCTTTTTTGTGCTGGGGCTAGAATCCAGGCCTCAAGAAGCATGCCTGACGATACACTGTACCACTGAGATCAGGCCTGCGCCCTCATCAGGGCAGTGGCTGCCTCCTCCCCCGCTGAAATCACATGCCCTTTGTGGAGGATTCTGGGAAATGCTGAAATCAAAGGTGGAGGGTGGAAGGAGGCCCCTTCCGTTTTTCACAATGGAACACTGGCTCTCTGGGCATCTGTCTCTCTTTCTATCTCTTTGTGTCTCTGTTTCTGTCCTTTGAACCTAAAGCTTTTAATTTTCCCAGAGGATAAATACACTTGCCTGATAAGGACAGAACCAGCATCACCCCATCCTGGATTCTCATCTGGGGAGGAATACAACCTGAGGAGAAAAATCTGGCCACCCTCTTTTGTCCCTTTGTTAAAATTCCAAGGCAGGCAGCTGAGAAAGAGAAAGAAAATTCAGACTTCAAAACCCCAGGGAGCCCAGTACATCTTATTTCTTCTCAGGGTTTAAAGATTCTCTTTCCTGAGTTACAACATAATGAAGGCCAAGAGTCAGCCTTTCTCAAACTCGTTATTATTACTATAGCCCATGCTTATGATAAAATAAATTCACAGTTCAGAAGAGTATCAGATAAAAAGGAAAAGTCCCACTTTCTACCTCCTAATAAGACCTCTGCTTCCCAATGGTGATTGTCCTCCTCCTCCTTCTTCCTCGTCCTCGTCCTCTTCCTCTTTTTTTTTTTTAAGACAGGGTCTCACTCTGTAGATCAGGCTAGTCCTGAACTCTCACTACGGAGTCCTAGCTGGCCTTGAACTCGCAGCAATCCTCCTCCTTCAGCCTCCTGAGTGCTGAGATTACAGGCGTGCGCCACCACACCTATGTTATGTGGTACTGGGGAATCAAACTCCTGGCTTTGCACTTCCTAGACAAGCACTTAAACCGCTCTGCTATGCCTCCAGCCTTCCCTGTGTGGTTTTAACAAGTGGCGTGCACAGACTGCCCTGGTGCAAAGCGGGTGAGGATGCTGTCCTGTCTGTTGTCATTTCTCTCCTGGGAGGTGGCAGTGGCTCAGGTCAGGGCCCTGCATTTCACTAAGTAGAGAGGCCTTTGCTGAAAAGTGGAGCTGCTGTCGGGAGGCAGGAAGAGAAGGGCAGGCCAGCCCAGCCATAGGGCTTCAAGCCACCAGGACAACTGTAGAGCCCACTCAGGGATAGCTGAGCACCTGGGCGGCATCCTTGGCCCTGGCTGAGGGTCACAGGGCACCCACCTCCTGTTTCAAGCATGTGGTGCTAGTAGGCACCTGGGAGCAGATCTCACAGTGGTACTGGGAGGTGTTGTCCAGCTGAGCCAAGCAGAAGCAGAGGTGGTGTGGCTTGACCTGGTCCCACAGCAGGAAGAGGCAGAAGTAGACTTCTGGCCAGGCTTGTCTGCCTCCAGAGCTCTCACATCTGCCCTCAGGCTATGCCCTAGTGACCAACTGGCAGACCACTAAGGCTCCAGGAGGCTCTGCTGTCAGGTGAACAAGGGGTAGTGACCAGTCAGCAGCTTGCAGGTCGCTCTCTGCCACAGGAGGCCCTCTAGAAAGATGGTAGTGGTTGAGGGTACCAGGCCCCTGCTCACGATCCTCCCAGGCACCCTGTGGTCTGTTACTGTGTGTGATGGGTCAGGAAAACTGCGGCTGGGCCTTCCCATGACTGGTCCCAGAGCACCCAGCCCAAAGCTTCCTGGCTGCCGGCTGGGCTCAGTCTGAGCACTCCTGCTCTCTGCGGCTGGAACTGTGATGTGTACCATGCTCCTGTCTCACTGACACACTGTGGGAGTGTCCTCCCCTTGTCCTGCTCCCTCCCTCAACAGACCCCCCCCAAGGGCTGGTTTTCTGCCCACCACCCATTGACCCTACCAGCTTACAAATGAGGACCTGGGGGGCTAGAGGAGTAGCTCAGCAGTTAAAGCACTTGCCTAGCAAGCTCAAGACCCTGGGTTCAATTCCCCAGCACCACATAAGCTGAGCAAGGTGACACATGCCTGTAATCCTAGCACTTATGAGGCTCAGGCAGGAGGATTATCATTAATTCAAGATCAGCCTGGACTATAGAGCAGGACCCTGTCTCAAAAAATGACCTGGGGTAACCAGCAGCCCAGAACCCCAGTGTCCCCTCAGAGATACTAAACCATGGCTTTTTAGGTTCCTGAGAGATCCGCCCCAGCCCTCACCTCCCCACAGCCGCCCTTTGTCCCCCAGCTGCTCCCCTTGTTCCTGGAGCTCACCACATCCGTCTGGCCCCCCCGCTGGCCTGGGCACTTGCTGTCCTCTCCACCTGGCACTCTTTCCCCTATAGGTTGTTCCTTCTGCGCTCGCTCCCTCTCTTCCTCGTCCCCCATGTCACTGCTCAGAAAAGTCCTCCCCAATCCCATTCCTCTTCCCAGCTTTCTTCTTCCAAACAGTTTTCTGAAGCCAGTCATGGTGCACACCTGTGACCCCAGCCCTCTGGGAAAATGAGGCAGGGGGCTGTCATTTCAAGCCCAACCTGGGCATCAAAGCAACTTAGTAAGGTCCTGTCTCAAAAGGCAGTGCTAAAGATACAATATGCAGCTCAGAGCAGAGAACCCTGGTAACGCATGTGCAGGGTTCTCTCCACCTTGCCCACGGGGTCTCTATCCTTTGGTCAACATCAGTACACTGCCAGTACGTGGCCTTTACAGCCACTGCTACGCACAGCCCCTGGAGCAGGCTGAGCCAGAGTAGCTTCCTAGGAAGTCTAGTAGAACAAGTGGCTTCTGACTCAGTGATGCAGGGACATGTGATCATCTGCTGGTGGCAGCTAGCTATCTCTGAGAAGTGGCTCGAGCCCTCCTATGCCCCCTGACCCCAACACTCTCCTTCCAGGCAGGTGGACACCAACACAAAAAACGTCTTTGGGCAGCCACGGTTGAGGGCATCCCTACGAGACCTGCGGTCCCCGCGGAAAAACTACAAGTCCACCATCGAGGATGACCTGAAGAAACTCATCATCATGGACAACCTGGGGCCAGAGCAGGAGAGGGACTCAGGGGTGAGTGCTGGCAGCCCAAACGGGTGGAGGGCAGGGCTCACCATCGTCACCCAGCCTCCTGCATGTCCGTGGCCTTCAGCAGTGTCTGACCTGTCAGTGCGTGTGAGTGAAGGCACCGCAGGAGTCACAGACAGGATCAGAGCCCAGTGTGGTGTCACACACTCGCGATCCTGGCCCTCAGGGAGGCCAAGGCAAAAGCACTGCGAACTCAGCCCAGCTTGACCATGTTACTGATTTAGCAAGACCCTGACTCAAAATAAAATGAGCCCTAAAGCCCGCGGTGGAGCAGGGTGTTTGGGATGCTTGGGCTCTCTTCCCCTAAGATTAGGGCAAGGCCAGAAGAGCAGTGCCTCGGTACCTCCACTGTCCCCGCCTCCCTTTTCCTCTGTCCCTGCCTGCCTTGGTTGCCTCGCTGTCAGGCAGGTGCTCTCTGTGGGGACCAAGGTGACCTCAGTCTCCTTGGTTTATGATCCCAGACACAGGGGGAAGGGTCATTTGGAATCAGTGATACTCGCTGATGTCCCAGCATGGCTCTCCCTCTCCAGCATGGCCTGTTCTACCTTCCCTCACCAGCCAGACCAAGATCTTAACCTTTGCCCAGGGGTCAGCCCACCAGAAGCCGCATACCCTACGTCAGGGAGGGGGGTAGTCTCAGGGGAACACAGGTGCTGTGATCAGAAAAGGAGTAGAATCAGCAACCAGGTGGGTAAGAACTTAGCACAGAAGCCTCTGAGGACCATGGCCAAGGTACCTGCTGTGACGGCCCCATCATACCCCTGTCTCGGCAGCAGTCCCCCCAGAAGAGCCTGCAGCGGACATTGTCAGACGAGAGCCTGTGCAGTGGGCGCCGGGAGCCCAGCTTTGCCAGCCCTGCCAGCCTGGACCCGGGCCTGCCCACTGACGTGCTCTTCACCAGCGCCTGCGCCTTCCCCTCCAGTACGCTGCCCGCCCGCCGCCAGCACCAGCACCCTCTCCCACCCGGCAGCGGCAGCTCTGGCGCTGTCCCTGCCACCGGCAATGGCTTCCCAGAGAAGAAATGTAAGCCTGGAGCTGGGAAGACGGGTACCCAGCGTAGGGATCGTACCCTGTTGGTTTTCCTTGTTGATCATGTAAGGGCGGAAAGTGAGGTGCACGTGGGCTTCAGTGGGAACCTAGTGATTGGGCACAGAGTGTCATCCAAGGGGTAGGGGATTGTTGGTCGGGCATGAGGGCATCTCCTGTACTGCCTGCACCAGAGAGAAGTCAGCGCCTGGCAGCGCAGCCCTGAGAGTGGGTTTGCATTAACTGCTCCCCTAATCTCCTGCCCCAGCCTCTGTCTTCCAGTCCCAGCATTCTCCTTTATTTACTGACCTGACTGCCTCAGACTTGCCCCACAAAGGTGGGGAAAGTGAGGTGCCCACCATTTTGTTCATCTAGCTAATAATTGTTAGGTATCCCCATGAATGGGGCACTGTGCACACCACCCCATCAGAAAGCCACCAGGAAGCTGGAGCTGGGACCCCTACATGCACCCCCAGACCCTGAGCTGAAAGGTGACGACCATGTACGTTTGCACCGTGCTCCTCAGCTAGCCACCCCCAACCGGAGCAGACAGGCAGCTGTTTGCATCCTTCTCTGCCCACTTGGCATGAGTGGCGGCTCGCTCCATTGCAGAACACTGGTGTGCCGCGCCTTGGGTACGGCCTGGCCTCCAGAGTGTGTTGCACAGTGCACGGTAGCTACGTATCTTACTTTTATTTTTAACTGAGATACTGGAGATTTAACCTTCACATAGAGCTGCATCTCCAGCCTTTTGTTTTGTTTTTTGTTGTTGTTGTTGTTGTTGTTTGAAACAAGATCTCCCTTAGTTGCCCAGGCTGGACTGGAATTTAAGTCTTCCTGTCTCAGTCTTCTGGAGTGCTGAGATTACAGGCCTGCACCACCACAGCTACCTTGAGCACCATAGCATAGCAGCTAGAGTGCTTGTCTAGCAGCGCAAGGCCCTAGCATAACCAAGCCTAAAGCAGGCACGATGGCGCTCGCTTGGCGCCCTCGCACTCAGGAGCTGAGGCAGGAGGATTGCTGTGAGTTTGATACCAACCTGGGCTACAAAGTGAGTTTAGAACCAGCCTGGACTACGTACTAGACCCTGTCTCAAAAAAATAAAGTCCTGACCCAAGGACTGGGTTTATAGCCCAGTGATGAGAGCCCTTGCCTAGGAAGCGTGAGGCCCAGGGTTTGATCCCCAGCACCACATAAGAGCTGGGCCTGGGCAGCATAGTGAGTTTAGGACCAGCCTCAACTACAGAGCAAGACCCTGTCTCTAAATGGGTCAGGGTGGAGGAATAGCTCAGTGGTTAAAGCACCTGCCTAGCAAGTGCTATATACCTGAGTTTGATTCCTCAGCACCACATAAGGCAGGCGTGGTGACACATGCCTGGCTTGTAATCCCAGCACATAGGAGGCTAAGGCAGGAGGATTAATATTAATTCAAGGTCAGCCTGGGCCCCATAGTGAATTCAGGATCAGCCTGACCTACAGAGTGAGAACCTGTTTTTAAAAAGAATTAGCAGCTGGGGACCTAGACTTGAGTCCTAGAGCCTCCAACATAAACGGAACTTCTCTTCCATCTCAGTTTCTTTGATGGTACAGCATGGCCAATGGCAGCCCCTCACTTGGGTTCACAGAACTAAACTGTTAAAACCAGTCTCAGTGGCATAGGCCTGTAATCCTAGCCCTCTGGGATACTGAGGCAGGAGGATCACAAGTTCAAGCCCAGCCTGGGCAACTTAGTGATGTAACAAAACACATCTTAAAATCAAAAAAATGGGGGTGGGGTTGGGATGTAACTCAGTGCAAAGGCCCTGGGTTGAGTCCTCTCCCCTCCCAAAAAAAGAAAGATCCAGAATCAGCCTGTCTGTTCCCCACTTCCCACCCTTCCCACCTTCTGTTTCCCCTCTAACTCTACTCAGCAGCCTCCTCACTGTCTCCCTGCTCCCTTCTCCCAGCACAAAGCCAGAGGGAGCCCGTGTACATCTGAGGCAGCAGCCTTCCAGTGGCACCATTGTACCTGGGCCAAAAGGCAGATTTCTCCATAGTAGTTGTGATCTGGGACTCTCATATCAGAGAGACCATTCGATACCAATAAAATGGGGGGGGTGGGGGGGTGGGGGGCAGATTTCTCGTCATGGCCCAGCAGGCCCTGCAGGATCCGGATCTGGCACTGTCATCTCCTGACTTTACCTCCACTGTCCTCTCCCTCGCTCACCCTGTCCCAGCCCCACGGCTGCCTCAGTATTTCCTAAACATACAGGCACATTCCTGCCTCCAATATTTCACACTGGCTAATCCATGTGCCCACCAGGCTCCTTCTTGGCTCCCCTCCGTCAGAGCACCAGGCAGTCACACCAGGGCTGGGGACATAGCTCAATGGTTACAACACTTGCCCAGCAAGCACAGGCCCTGGGTTTGATTCCTAGCACCACATAAGTCACACATCTTTAATCCCAGCACTTGGGAAGCTGAGGCAGAAAGATTGCCCTCAGTTAGAGGCCAGCCTGGGCCTCTAATGAGTTTAGGACCAACCTGGAGACAGAGCGAGACCCTGTCTCAAAAAAAAAAGTCATCCCATACAGTGATCCAGCGTTTAGCTCCCTCCCCTGCTGGTGGCTCCCCGGCACCCTGTCTCCCGCGAGCAGTGCAGGGCGCCTGTGAGTGTCCTTGCATGTTGTCATGCTTGAACACTTCTGGTCTCTGTCTCTCCGCCCCCACCTAGCTGCCATCTCAGCCTCAGAGCTCTCACTGGCAGATGGACGGGACCGGCCTCTGCGGCGTCTTGACCCTGGAATGATGCCACTGCCTGATACAGCTGCTGGCCTCGAGTGGTCCAGCCTGGTGAACGCAGCCAAGGCCTACGAAGGTGAGTGCCTTCTGCCCACCCTGCTGGATCCTCGCCCCTTGTCTATTCTCAAAGCCTCAGTGGAGGGCCTGTGGCTTTGCAGGCAGACCACATGAGACTCCAGGCCAGAGGAAGCAGGCTTAAGTTCTGCCCTGGCAATCCCTCACTGGGCAGCCCTGCCCCCAACCACCTGGTGCACTGAACAGAGGCAGTGACTGTGCTAGCTGCCTGGGCTGCAGTGAGGATCACAGTGTTGTTATTTGTGGTTAGGATTGAACCCAGTCTTCTCACTGAGCCACATCTCCAGTCCTTGCATTATTTTTTATTTTGAGACCGAGTGTCACGAAATCCCTAAGTTGCCCAGGATGGCCTCAAACTTACGGTCCTCCTGCCTCAGCTTCCTAAAGTGCTTTGATTACAGGAGCACATCACCAGGCCTGGCTTTACAAAAAAAGGATTTGTTTTTGGTTTTACTGTCTTATTTATGTTGTGTGGTACTAGAGATCGAACACGAGGCCTCACACAGAGCTACAACTCCAGCCTTCTTTGGAAGGACTGTGGGGTACCTAGGGATGCAGCCAGGCCTTCACACGGAGCTTTATCTTCAGCCCCTTTTTTATTTTGATTTTGAGGGAGGGTGTCACTAAGTCACTCCGTTGCCCAGGCTGGGCTCTAACTTGCAGACCTTCTGAGTACAGTCAGTAGGCCCAGCTGCCATTACAGAGACGTGACCACGTAGTCACCTTTATAAGTGCACGTGTCTCAGGCCTGCCCAGGATGCCGCCTTTATCCGGCAGCTCCCTGTGAGCCCTTACCCTCCTCAGTAGAGGTGCTCTTTGTCCCATTTCCATGACTTTACAAACCTCTTCAGAAGGAGAACGGCTGGTGAGGGCCACTCCACACCGTTTGTTGACGCGCTGTTCTGCTTGTTTTGGTTTTGCTTCTCAGTGCTGGGGATGGAACCCAGGCCTTCCACGCCATGTTGCATCCCCAGCCCGTGTTCTGGTTTTGATTTTGAGACAGGGTTGAGTCACTAAGTTGCCCGGGCTGGATTTGAACTTGCCAAGGCTCCTGCCTCAGCCTCCCACGGCTGAGATTGCAGGCCTCCCCTGAGTCCAGCATATATTTTGCTTATTTGGTTGGGGCTTTGGACTAGAATCCATTTTAAATGGCCTGTATGATCAAAATGAGTTTTAAAATGTGTAGAGCTGAGGATACAGCTCAGGGGACAGCGTTTGCCCTGCGTGTGCTGAGTCAGGCTCTATCCCAGCATCACAAAAACAAAAAGAGGGACCAGCCTGGGCTACAGAGCAAGGCCCTGTCTCAAGAAAGGAAAAAGAGAGAGAAAAAAACAGTTGGCAGTTTGCAGAGGAGCTGTGGTCAGTCAGCTGAGGGAGAGGCTGGGAGTCCTGCTGGCCCAGGTAGAACTCAGCCCCTCTGCTGTCTTTCTCCCTGGCAGTGCAGAGAGCTGTCTCACTCTTCTCTCTGAATGACCCAGCCCTGAGCCCGGACATCCCACCTGCACACAGTCCTGTCCACAGCCACCTGAGCCTGGAGCGGGGACCCTCAACCCCCAGGACCACCCCTACCATGAGGTGAGAAGTTTCCCTGGGAATATCCAGGTGCCTGGTAACCCAGGTCTGCAGCAGGTCTGTGCAGGGAATGAGAGACACTGGTGGGAATGTCACCCCCTATTCCCTAGGCAGGAGATCCCTTTGCCTGACTGACTGGAGTCATTACACAGTGCCAGTCATGCCCTAGGGACCAGCGGTGCCCAAGAGAGTTTCCACCCCTTAGGAGCCACCAGTCCATTAGCTCTAAAGCAGCCATGCTGTAATAACTACACAACTGTTCTGCCTCCAGCATTGAAAAATGCTAAGTCGGGTTCGCTGCCTCTTGGCTCCCCGCCTCCCGTCTCACCGTCTGCTCCTTGGTCTCCTGCACGGGTCCCCGGGAATACAGACTGGCACCTCACACCGCCTCTTGCACCGTCCCTCCCCTAGGAGGCAGGTGACGAGGGCCAAGTCCTGCCCTGTGGAGGCTTCGTGAGGAGGGAGGGAGGACAGGGACGCAGACGTGTTTCCTGTCACCTCACGTGGTTCCTCACGTTGAGCACAAGGCACTGACTGAGTCGGGCAGAAAGTGAACTGGTGAAGAGGCAGGGAGGGTGGACGTGGCCCAGCTGTGCCTCGTTTTGAGTGCCATGTTTCCACGCATCCTCCCACCGTGGGGAGGGTCACGTCTATCCAGCAGGCCAGGCACAGTGCTCCAGGGCCAGGGGCGGCCCTTTCTGAGGAGTTTTATGCTGTTGTCTCAGAGCCCCACCTCTGCCAGGAGCAGCCCTGCAGGGTGACTCACAGCTGGTGCGGGTGAGAGGTCGGGACCAGCCCGACTCTTGGGCAAGAGAAGAGGCTGCAGCTGTGGCGCTGGGCTCACTCCTAGGCTGCCTTTTCCTCCAGGCTGGTGACTTCACCCCACCAGCCTCCCACCTTCCTCTGAGGCCACTAGTCCCTGAGACTTAAGACCAAAGAGGAGGGGCTGGAGGAATGGCACAGTGGTTTAAGTACTCATCTTAAGGCACGAAGACCTCAGTTCAGTTCCCCAGCACTATATAAAGCCAGTCATGGTGGCACACACCTGTAATCCCAGCACTCGGAAGGCTGAGGCAGACAGATCTTTCTGAGTTCAAGGCCATCCTGGGCTCCATAGTGAGTTCTGGACCAGCCTGGGCTACAGAACGAGACCCTGTCTACAAAAAAAAAAAAAAAAAAAAAGACCAAAAAGGAGTGAAGCCCTGGTGGCACAGGCTTGTAATCTCAGCACTCTGGGAGGTTGAGCCCGGTGCTGCCAGGACCCACCCACATCCAGAGAGGCACCCAGGTGGGCAGAGCGTGGCCAGGGGAAGGCTGCCTGTAGCTTCTCCTTCACGAACGCTTTTGGATTACAGCCAGAACAGGACTCGCCAAAGCTCCACCCGACCTCAGCTGTGGCCAAGAGCCTCCCCAGGGCTGGCGGTTCTTGGGCCTGACCTTGTCCCCTGTCTTTGCAGCGAGGAGCCAGGCCTGGACCTGACAGGCAAGGTGTACCAGCTAGAAGTGATGCTCAGACAGCTGCACACAGACCTGCAGAAGGTGAGGCCCGCACGTGCACTTCCCCCCACATATAATCATGCGTCTTGTTTCTGTAATACTGAAGAGTGAGGCAAAGGCTTTTGCACGGAGGATTGCCCTCACCCCTTATTAAGGCTTTCTTTGTTTGGGGTGGGGGATTGAGACGGGGCTCCCTGTGGTGCCCAGGTGGGACTTGAATTCGTAGTCCTTCAGCCTCAGCCTCCTCAGGATCACGATTACAGGCACACACCACCACGCCCACAGGACATCTTACTGACCCAGCGATTCCACCTGTGAGGATTTGTTCCTGAGAATCCCCCAAGCGGGTACAGAGAGACCGTGAGCCAGGGTGCTCCTGGCTTACTCTTGGCAGTAGGGAGAGGAGCCAGATGGCTGTCCGTCAGCCGGAGAGCGGCAGCGTGCAGTACAGGACAGTGTGCAGCAGTCGTCTGCAGCCAATTAAAATCACAAATCTATCTACTGCCTAGCACGCAAGAGAAGGCCAGCAACTCCAGTAAAAAAACAAAGCAAGCTGCAGAACTGTTTCCTAGAATATCATCATACATTTTTTTCTTTTGAGGTAGGATCTTGCTCTGTAGTCCAGGCTGGTCAGAACTTTCAATGGAGCCCAGGCTGAACTCATAGCAATGCTCCTGCCTCAGACTCCCAGTGCTGGGATTATAGGCATGTGCCTGTGTGGTGCTGGGGAACTGAAGCCAAGGCCTGTGCTTGCTGGGCAAGTGTTCTAACTGTTGTGCTATTTCTCCAGCCTCCTCATGCTTTTTTATTTTTATTTTTATTTTTTTTTTTTTTGAGGCAAGGTCTCATTCTGTAGTTCAGGCCCATCCTAAGTTGACTGTGTAGCCCACACTGGCCTTGAATTCAAAGTAATCCTCCTGCCTCAGCCTCCCTTGTGCTAGGATTATAGGCATGTACCACCATGCCAAGGTTGCTAGGGAATTAAACTCAGGGCCTTGAGCTTGCTACGCAAGCACTTTAACCCCTGAGCTATTCCTCCAGCCCCTCATCATACTTTTAAAAAAATAACAGCATGAATGGAGAGAGACATGTAGAAGAGGATAATTCACATGGATTTATGTGCAGAATAAGAAACAGATGCAGAGGAAATTTGGTTTGGTTTTTGGTATTGGCAATCCAACCCATTTTGAGCTACATTCCCAGCCCATTTTACTTTTGAGACAAAGTCTCAACGAGTTGCCCAACCTGGGCTCAACCCGCAGCCCTCCTGCCTTCGCCTCCCAGAGTGCTGCCCTTGCAGACCTGCGCCACTGTACCTGGTTTTTGTGTGTATAGACTGGGCTACGAGGTTAAAAAGGTAAGCTGGGCATGGGGCACACACCTGTAATCCCAGCACGCGGGAAGCTGAAGCAGGAGGATTGCCATGAGCTCAAGGCCGCCTTGGGCTACATAGTGAGCTCTGAATAAACCTGGACTACACAGTAAGGCCCCATCTCAAAAAAAAAAAAAAAAAAAAAAATGCGTCAGAGAGTCCTGTGTTCAGTCCTCAGGCACAGGACTCACAGGGCCCAAATTCAGCCCCCTAGGCCACCGCCTAATACGTGTGACTCTACCCTTGAGTGTTCATCGCCCGGTAGGGCATCTCCCACGAGGTGGAGGCGCCAGTTGGGTGGCCTTTCTGCAGGAGGGTTTGTTTCGTCTTCCAAGGAGATGAGGACAGTGACCATCTCTGGGCCCTCGGCTGGCTGTGGGGCAGAGTGACAGTAGTACTAGTGACATCTGTCAAGTGATTATAGTCAGCCTGTCTTGTAACATCTCTACAAACGTGACCCCAAGGGATCCCTCTGAAACAGCTGTCAGAGTTGAGGGAATGGCCCCATTCCCAGGAAGGGACTTGGCCAGGCTTACTCTGCCGGGAAAGCTGAGGTGAGGTCAGAACCCCCACAGCCCTGCTTGAATCGGGGCTCACAGGCCCCAGGAGCACCTGAGGCCACCCCACCTGACACCATCCCTCCCTCGTGCCCCACAGGAGAAGCAGGATAAGGCGGCACTGCAGTCAGAGGTGGCTAGCCTCCGGCAGAACAGCCAGCGGCTGCAGGAGGAGTCGCAGGCCGCCAGCGAGCAACTGCGCAAGTTCGCGGAGCTCTTCTGCAGGGAGAAGAAGGAGCTCTGAGGCGAGAGGCCCTCACCTCCACGCAGGCCAGCCACGGGCTCCTGCCCTCTCTCTCCTCCGTGGGCTCCTGGTCACAGGCATGGCAGGTCACCTACTACCCTGCAGCCTTCTGCATGGACGGAACCTCCGCCAGCAGTGGGCCACAGCGTGGGTGGCCTGTGAACTGCTCCTCCTAGGACCTCGCTACCCAGAGGTCTGGGAAGACGGAGGAGTCTGCACCCAAAGCCCAGGGCTCCTGGAATTCCCTGCCAGGGTGCTCAGCAGCTGGGCCCCACATGAACAGATGGCGGGAAGGAGCCCTGTCCCCGCACCCTAGAGGCAAGGACCTGTGTGGCCCAGACCAGGGCTCAGTCCCCATTGTGCTAGCTCGGAAAAGCATGGACATCTCCCCTCCTCAGCCCCTCCTTCCACAAAGCAGCCAGGAGCACTTTCAGAGTTTAAATTATTTTCCGGGGACCCTGGGGTGGAGAGAGGAAACTGCAACATCCAGACAGAGTCCAGTTCCTTGAGAGAGAAATATTTGTACAACCGGGACCATTTATATGATCTTTTTCTATCAGCTCCTCTCCTGCCAGAGGCCGTAGCGCCTGGGGTTGGGGCCCCCAGCTCCTCTGTCTTCAAGCTACTGATCCAGCCCCGCCCTCCACCCACCCCTCAGCACGACCAAGCCCTGACCGGCAGTCCAGAAGGCACTTCCACGGCCTCAGGACAGGGCTGGAGAGAAACAGCCTTCATCTCCTGTCTTCTTTCGTTTTCCTTAGCAAGGCTCCTGCCCCAGTGCAGCCCCTCCACACGCTCACTGTGCTCCCCAGGGAGCACTGGCTGTGCAAACCCCAGAGACACTGTTCTCTAAAGGCAATAAGGGGCAGCTCACCAGGCTGGTGTGGTACTACACTGTTCACCCAGGAAATACGAGTTCCTTTTTTTTCCTTCTTTAAAAACAAAGAAAAAATATATATATATATTTATTTTTTCATGTAGAGTTGCGCCAGAACAAGTCCGAATGGCCCAGTCTGTGGATTCCCCCAACCTCAAGCTGAGGATCGAGACGTGTGGCCACGGGCTGGGGTCGGTGGGCAGGGTGGGCCTGCAGGCCGCTTCCCGTTCTGAGAAGCACCAGGCAGGATGAGTTAGCAGCAGCTCGGCCCCAGCCCTGGTCCAGAGACCCCACCGCCTTCTCTTTGGGGCCAGGAACTCCAGGGGAGGGGGCTCTGAGACTGCTGGGGACGCAGGCACTGGCGGAGGTGCCAGGTACAAGGGGTGGGGCTGGAGGAAGGGCACTGCGCCCTGTGGCCAGCCCAGTCCTCAGCCCTGGCCAACTACTGTGATGCCTCTGCTCCCCGCCCTCCCAGGCGGCCCCAGACCCCAACCGCCCTTCCTCGGACCCTGACCTGGTAACCTGGAGCCTTTTTCGTTTTTCGTCTGTGTTGTTTTGTCTTTACATACTTCACATCATTCAGATCATTTTGGGGACCGAATCGTGTACATTGACAAATGTAAATTATGATTTTTGGTTTTGTTTTCTGTTTTGTTTTTTAAGAATTTTCTGCAAAAACCAAATCTATTTAATTTGAGGTTGGTGTTCTGTGTGATGGCTAAAGAGAGCAGCAGGCTTTTCTGGATGTTGATTTGTTTCTTTTTCATTATTATTATTCTTTATTGTCTTCTTTTTTCTGGCCATCCCTGTCTTGAGATTTTTCTGGCATGTTTCTGGAGGTTTCAAAGGAAATAAATGTTTCATAGAAATGACTTCTGTATTCACTAGCTAGGCAGCTGCCTGGGGTCGACATCCCCCCCCTTCCTGCCTTCCTGTCCCAAACACCCATCACCACCTGCACACACACCAGGCCTCCCGAAGAACCAGGGGACAGCCACATGTAGCCTGCCTGTAATGCTAGTTGTTCGGGAAGCAGACAGGAAGATTACAAGTGCAATGCCAGCCTAGGCAATTTAGACCTCTGTCTCAAAAAAAAAAAAAAAACAGAGGACACCAGCCTTGCAAACTTCTTTTCCTTGGAATCTAAATGACAAAAATGTAACCCCCCCCCCCCCCAGAATGTGAAAGCGCCGCTTCTGAGAGCCAGGCCTGGCCCATGGAGGTGGGCTGGATTTACAAAGACCACCCTGGGACTAGGGGTGTGACTCAGTGGTTAGAACACTCACCTGGTTTTGCTCAGGGCCCAAGCAGCACATAAAAATTAGCCAGGCATGATGGTGCACACCTATAAGCCCAGCACTTCAGAGGCTGAGACAGGAGGATTTTTATGATTTCGATGTCAGCCCAAAGATCTACATAGTGAGACACTCAAAACTGATTTCCCAGTGGCCATAGCTCTGTCCTGTTTAGCCAGACTCACAGATCAGGAGCCACGGCCTTCTCGGGCAAGTTGCTGACCTTATTTAACCGTACCCCTCTCCACCCCAGCTCACCTGCATCTCCAGCCCCTGCCACTGGTTTGTTCCTATGACCCTTTTCCCCTGTGTCTGTGTGGGCCAAGCAGACCTCCCTCTGCCAGTCATCAGATGGGCTATTGGGTGGATTGGGTTGAAAGCAGGCCCTGCTTCAAGCCAAGGGCCAGCGCAGTACAGCCACCCCTCCCAGCCTTGCACAGAAGATACACACCCCTGTGATCTCAGCCAGGGTCAGGCCTCCTGTGGGACCCTCCTGGCTGGAGAGGCAACTTAAACTCCTAGCCCCAGAGCTGCATCAGGTCCAGAATATGAGCATCTGGAGGAGGGGCAAAGGGATTTCCAGTTCTAGGAATTCCACACCGAGATCCCTGGCCGGTCTCAGGGAAAGGCCAGGTCTGGCTTCCTGCAGATCCCACGGAGCCTCCGGACAGGACTGTCCATCCAGGTGGCGGGGTCTTCTCACCCAGTTCTCTGCCATTAGATTCCCATCTCTGAGCCCAAAGCCCAAGCTTCCCTGACTCAGATCCTCTGTCCACCCCAGCTGTCTTTCAGCAGGGGCATCCACCCAGAGGAGGAGCGCCAGCCATACCCGGGCACCCAAGCATTGTAGAATTACCCACACCTCCCCTTTCTGTGCCCTCCTGAAGGCCCCATCCTCAGGCCTGGCTGCCCTCCCCCACCAGCTGGGCCAGGGGGTGGGAGACCTGGAACAAACTGTTCTCACATCCTCTCCTGGCACCGCCACCGGGAGCCACACCAGCAACTTCCAACACCCCACAGCTCACACACACAGGCGTGCCCGCCCTCCCGGTCCCCTCCCCGGCTTGCCCCAGTTTCTCCAGGCCATCTCTGTGGCCCCCCAGCCCCCACCCCCGTCCTCTGGCCTCCCGCCCTCTCCTCCCCTCCCCGTCTGACTCTCCCACCCTCTATCCCTCCCCAGCTCTCCTCTTGCACCCTAAATCCTGTGTCATTCACCCGCAAGTCCCCATCTCCCTCCTCATCCGGGTGCCTCTTGTCCCAGGCCTTGGCCGTCTGGGACCCTAACTCCGTTTCCCCCGCGGGCCCCCCTTCTTCCTCTCTGATACACGTATCCTGGCGCTTTGCCCCCCACGACCCACCCTTCCCTCCGCGCGTCCTCGGGCCCTAAGCCTCCTGCGCCGACCGCCCCCTCTGCCCGGTCCCTGCCCCCTGCTGAGGCTCTTTCTTGCTACTGCTACTTTCTGCCGCGGGATCTCGGTCCTCCTGGCCCCTCCCTGGGCTCCCCGGCCCGTCCGTCTCTCTCTCCTGATCTGCCCCTTTCTGATTTTATCCGTGGCTCTCCTGTCTTTCTCCTGGTCTCGTGGTTCCCCCTCCCGCCCCACCCAAATCCGTCTCCCCACGTCCCCGTGTCTAGCTAGGTCCTCCTGCCCTCCCCAGCCATCTTCCCTTCCTTCACCCCCTCCCCGGTGCTCCCGGAAGAGGGAGCCCGAGTGACAGCTGGAGTCCCCTCCTGCCCCTGCCCCCACCTCGCCGGAGAGGGGCCACCCCCGCCCGCCCTCCCGATCCCTCCCTTCCCCCGTCCTCTCCCGCCCTCCCGGCTGCCTCCCGCTGCAGCTGCAGCAGCCCGTTGCCAGGGCAACCACAGCTGGCAGGGTGGGAGCCCCTCCACCCATCCCCCTCTCCTCCTTCCCAGAGAGCCTGGGAGGAGCTGGGACATAGCCAGGGGGAGGCGGGTGCCGGCCCGGGACGAGGTGGTGGAGGTGGCAGCCGCGCGTCGCTCCTCCCCCTCCACGGCCCCGGCGCCCCTTCTCCTCGGTGACACCCCACACCCGGCTGGAGAAAGAGGCGGCCGTGGGCAGAGGCATCAGGCCCGGTTTAATACACAGAACAAGTTAATTCACAGCAGAGGCAGGCAATAACGGAGACTGGGTTACAAGGGAGGGGCGCTCCTGGCCTGGGGGTCCCCCAGACCTACCACCTCCCCCACTTGCAGTCTCAATTTCCCTTTTTAAAACCCGAACAAACACACACAACCACAGAAACAGCCGCACCCCCTCGCTCCCCCGAAAATGGCCAGCGAGGGTGGCAGGGGGCGCCCGGCCTGGCCGGAAGGGAAGAGGGCCGGGGAGCGGGGAGGGATGAGTCCATTGCAGAGTCTGTGCTTCTCGTTCCAGCGGGCGCCGGGCAGGGGCCCGCCGGGCCTGTGGCCACCCACTACCCTGGCCGGCACCAGTGGGCTCGGGGTGGGGCCGTCAGGGCGGGGCAGGAACAGAGTTCAAAACCATGGTTCACGTCATGCAGTATCCGCGTGGGCGCCAGGAGGGGCGGGCGGACACCTGCCCACCCGCCCCGGGCACGGGGAATGGTGCCCACCTTGGGGAGGCGGGCGAGCTGCAACTCCAGAAACGGGTACGGGTGCCAGGCAGGACGCTGGTATAGCAGGCACCCGCATTGGCTCAGCAAAACCCCCTCGACCCAACCAGTCCTCACAGGACTCTCTGTATATATTATTTTTTTTAACTTTTTGTCTTTTTCTTTAGAAAAAGTCTGTCCATGCCCCCAACTGGCATCCACTACCCCCCTGTGCCCGCCCAGAGGCGGGGTATGGCTTTGAGGGGAGCAGAAGCCCCTAGTGCCCATTTGCCAAGGGATGGGGCAAGGGGGGAGGGGGAAGGGCCTGCCGGGCCCACCGACCCCCAGGGGTCAACATTCCCTTTGCAGAGGGGACAGCGACCCAGCACTCCTCTGGGCGACACCCTCTGCCCTCCCACTGGCGCAGGGCAGGGAGGGGAGCCCCAGAGGCAGGCCGGCAGCACCACCCTGGAGTCCAGGAGAACACAAGCCAGGCCTAGGTGAGGGTGATGTAGGCAGAGGCCTTTTCTTTCAGGTGCCGAAGACAGAGGTGACAACTCCAGCTCCCTGCAGGGTTGGCCAAAGTGGGGAGTCAGGCTGGGTCCAGTGGGGACGCCCCACCCAGAGGACAGAGTCTGTGACACAGGAAGACAGCGCCGCAACCCGGCCCGCAGCCCATGCCTGTCCCCTCACCTTCTGGGGGCTCCGCCATGGGGGGGCTCAGGCAGTACATGTGGTAGCCGCGATCGCAGTCATCGCAAAACAGCAGCTGGTCCTGGGGGGTGAGACCCGCCCAGCTGGCACCCTGGGGGCACGGGCACCAGAGACGGGGTGGGGGGCTGGGGCAGGGGCTAGGTCAAAGGGGCTGGGCAAGTGGTCCCTGCTGAGACAGCACTGGCCTCGAGGGATTGGCTTGGTCAGGAAAGCCCCCTGTGGACAGGCAGTCTGCAGTCTGCAGGCCGGAGCCTGAGTTTTCTGAGTGACACTCGGAAGGTCTGAGGCCGCCTCTGGAAGCCAGGGGTGCGGGTGACCGGCTGCACCATGTTCTTGGCGGGGCGACTCAGCCAGGGGGTTTTCCCTGTCTGAGCTCAGTTTCTCTGTGAAGTGGGGTCAGGAGCACCTCCCTCACAGGGCGCTGGCAGGTGCCACAGAGGAGCAGAATGTCCCGGGCCAGACGTAGTTAATGACCACTGACCGCACCGATTAAGTGCACGGCCGATTACGTGCTGGGCAGGCTTTGGGCGCCACGCACAAAGGCGGAGGGGTGGGTGGGGGCAGCGGGGGTGTGTCGCGGGAGGCGGGTGGCCACTCACGTCATTCTCCGAGGTGCCGCACAGGCTGCAGGATTTGCACTCGATGCATTGCCAGCGGTAGGTCCGCACGGCTGCGGTCATGTTCACCGTGAACTGTAAACACGAGGGGTGTCCTGGGGGCCGAGGGCAGGGATGTGGTTAGGGAAGTCATCGTGCCCCTGGTGGCTCCTGACCCTGGGAAAGGACAGCTGTGACCCTGACTCCACCCTTATACCACGTTGCCCAGGAGGGTACTGCCAGCCACAGTGCCACGGCCACAGTCTCCCACCCCGCTGCCATGGCAACCACACTCTACTCCCTAGAATACCATGACAACCGCATTCCATTACCCACAGTGCTGTGGCAACCGCTTCCTACCACCTCCAACGCCGTGGCAACCAGTCTGTTAACCACCGTGCTGAGGCAGCCACATTCCATTACCCACAGCAGAATGGCCAGCTGAGCCTGTTAACCGCAGGAACGTGGCAACCACGGTCCCCCAGCCGCGTTGCCGTGGCAACCACCTTCCACAACAGGGTCTCCACACCTCGGTTCCACGTGGCCAAAGCCCATTCCACACCACGCCCCAGCGACCAAACTGTAACTAACAGTACTTGCAAAGCCGATGTAGTAGTCACTCCACTGCCCCAGCGCAAGGATGCCTACAGCCCCTGCCCAGCTGCCTGGCACCCACTGCCACTGCCCAACGCTGTGTGTCACCACAGCCGCCTCCCACAGCACCTGACGCTGACCCCTGCTGTAAGAACTGCATTCCAGTATATCATATTGCCATGACAACCACACACTACCCGTGATACCGTGGCAGCCACAGTTCATCAACCACTGTGCTAAGGCAACCAGCCTATTACCCATGAGTCCGCCACGGGAAGCCACACTCTGTGAACCACAGTCCTACAGCAAACACGCCCTGTGAGCCACCATGGCCGGCAGAAGCCATCCGTCCCTCCGTAGCTCAGTCCCCTGCCCACGATGCCTTTCCAACCTTCTCACTACTTGTTTTTTTCCCTTTTCGGCATGGCTGGGAACGGAACCCAGGCTCTTGCCTGTGCTAGGAATGTGCCCTGGGCTCCACCACTGAGCTGAGCCCCAGCCCCTCTCATTCCTCCTGATGACACACGCACATGGCACTGCACGCAATGCCATGACGGCCATGTCCCATCGTTCCACAGAGCCAGTTCCCCAAGTCTTTAGCAGCTGAGTCAACTCCATTGTCCACAGTGCCCTGGACGTGCTGGGTCCCCACAGTCCTGGTGGCCCACCCCCATTCTCCAGCTCTGGACTACGAGGTGTCCTTTCCACCCCAGGCCCCAGAAACCTCCGGTCGAGGTGTCACCTGACCGCCCACAGTCTGCACAGGAGATGAGGTCCTCAGGACACCCCGTCTTCTTGGAGCCGCCCAGGCAGAAGTCACAGTAGCCGTTGGGGATCACGGTGCCATCAGGTGCCTTCTTGGCTGGAAGACAGCAGGCAGGTCAGCCTGGGTGGGCAGGGGGACGCAGGGACAGGCTGCCGCATGGGAGGAGTGGAGGGAGGCATCCCTACCTGTGTGTTTCCTTTGTGCCTCAGGGACCCAGGCCAATTCTTTGTAAAACTCTGGGAGTGGGGGGACAGAGAGAGGGGCTCTCACCACAGGCCAGGCCCCACCTGCCCCCAGCCTAGCCCCTGGGGTGACCCTTGGTCCAGGTCCGGTGAGGTAGGGAGAGAGAGTAGCCACCCTAGGCTAAGGCTAGTAGTGAAAAAGGGCTGGGAAGGGGAACTGATAATTCTCATCAGGACTCCCCACTCTTTGGGGCAACTGACATGTTCTCTTTATTGGGTAAAAACTTGGTAAACAGGTACAGCCTTAGGAAGAGCCCCAGCCTCCCTTCCTGGGCCACACCCACCAGGCAGCCACCCCTAACTAAGCCCTAAAATTCAGTAGATACCTCTGATTAAGACCTCATTTGAAAAGAGACATTTAGTAGAACCTTTTGGGATGTGGGGGGAGGGTAGCTCAGCAGTTAAAGCACATGCCTAGCAAGCACAAGGCCCTGGGTTCAATTCCCCACCACCACACAGCCAGATGTGGTGGTGCTTGCCTGTAATGCTGGCACTTGGGAGGCTGAGGCAGGAAGATTGCCATGAGTTTGAGGTCAGCCTGGACTACACAGTGAGTACAGGACCAGCTTGGACTACAGACTGAGACCTTGTCTCAAGAAAGAAAAGAAAAGAAAGAGAGAGAGAGAGAAAGAGAGAGAGAGAGAGAGAAGAAACTTTAGAACACAGAGAAGAGATGCTGGAGATGTGGTGGGCCTGATGCAGGGATGCTGCCCTCTCCCTCCTGAGATGGGAGCCAGTCCCCTCACCCGCCACTCAGCCATCAGGGCTGGCATGGGAGGGCACTAGTAGGTGCCAAGGGCTCCTGGGCCTCCAACCCTATTCCTGGGTTAAAGTGAAGCAGGCAGGAGAGAAGGAGGCTCTGAGAGGAAGGGGAGTCATCTGTCACCCCCTCTCCAATCTCTAATTGAAACAATAAATCAGACCCAGAAATATTACGCCCGGCCAGGAGCGGGAGCAAGGAAGAGATGGTTGGTTGCCATGGCAACCCCAGAGCCAGCATCCCCATGGTTGGTGGGGGAGGGAACCACTGAGCTGGAGATTTTCCAGAAATGTCTAATATGCCCCCACCTCCTACCCCAGCTGCCACCAGGTTCCTCATCCCACCGTGCCCCCCCCAGGACCCCTCGCCACCCCAGCCTGACCCGGGGGCTCACGTTTGTGGTTGTTTTTCCGGTGGAAGGGCAGGGCGTGGCGCTCAGCGTGCTCCTCCCCCTCCTCCTCTGCCAGGTGGGTGTGGGTGTAGTGGTAGCTGAGTCCCGGCCTGTTCTTATACCGTTTCCCACAGACTGGAGGGTGAGCGATGGGATGGCCAGCCGTCAGCCTCCCCCATCCCCAGCGCCTCCACCCTGGCCTCCAGGATCGTGCCACCCGCCTCTGCCACAGACCTTCAACCCCCCACCCGGGCGGGGACAGGAGGGAGGGGCCGCCAGGGGACAGGTCTCGGGCCCCATTCTCTCTCTCCCCTTCTGCAGAAGGACTCACTATCACAGACATACGGCTTGTCTCGGTCCTCCAGGGAAGCAGTGTCCTGGCGTTTCCGGAGACCTCCGATGCCATATGCCTGTGAGGGGACCAAGAGAGAAAGGAAGCCGAGTTTTCATTGTTTTGGACTTGAAAGTCAAATTGCACAAAATAAAATGTGGCCTTCTGGGGCTGGAGGCGGGGCTCTGCAACAGGGAGCCTGGACTCCGTACAAGACCCTGTGTCCAAACCTGCAAACTTCCTAGCTGCGGAGGCCTGGACCTTTTTCTCTGAGGCAGATTCATCTGTAGGACACGTATGAACATTCTAATCCTCTGAACGAGCTCCATTTTGCTAATGCTTTAAGCTACATGAGCCGGGGTCCTTATCTGTCAAAGGGGTCTAAGCCCCAACTCTTTCAGATTGCCCTGGGGATTACTGAGGTCACACAGTGGGTGGGGCAGGCCACTGAGCATGCTCAGTAAGAGGATCTGTCGTGGAGGGTGGGGCAGGCAGTACCTTTCCTTTGGCCCTGTTCTTCCTCCTGGGAATGTCGTCCTCCAAGTCTTCCACCTCGAGATCATGTGGAAACTCTAGCAGCTGCTGTTTCTGGGCACCAAGAAAGAAGGAAATTGGGGTCAGGCATCTGTTGTTGTGGGAGGGCAAGCTGAGGGCCTAGAAAGGGGAACAGGTCTGGGAGGATGGAGCAAGGCTTCAGAGCAGAACACGGCTGCAGGTGGCAGGTGGGAGCGCCACAGCTGAGACCCATGGGACTGGCCTACCTGACAGTCCATAATGGTCTCCTCCTCCTTCAGTTCCACCTTCTTCTCCCCTGTCTCAGCACACAGCAGAGCCTCGAGGACTGGCCCTTCCGGGAGGCCACCCTCCTTCTTTAGGGGGGCCTCACAGTCTGGGAACAGGCATGGAAGGGGTGTCAGATGAGGAGGTAGTCCCCAAACCACCCAGGGTTAGAGGGCCGTGATTTCTGTGGGAGGAAGAGACTTTCCCACACTCGGCCAGCAGCCACACGGACTCAGCCACACATGCCAGTAAGGATCCCTGACACACGCAGAGCAGATGTGGGCAGAACTCTGGATCCACCAGAGACTCTTAGGACAACACCGGCTTTCAGATATGCCCAGATCCTTACCAGTGTCCACACGCACATGTGGGGGACACCAGCCGGATCCTCAGATATGCCCAATGAGGGACAGACACAGGCAAGAAAATAGTAAACCCATGAGCATATACAGGGGAGATACAAATTTTCCAGAAGAGACACAAGAGGCAGGGGGCATAGCTCATTGGTGTGGTACTTGCCCTAGCATGCACAAGGCTCTGGGTTTGATCCCCAGTGCCATGGCAAAAGAGACACAACCACTCTCAGATATACCTAGATACCCAGAGGATACAGCCAGACTCCAGGGTACCCTCCCACACGTGGGGGAGATGTGTCCAGACCCCTGGATAGATGACAGATACTCTGACAGTCCCGTACACTACACCTGCGTGGGAAGACAGCCAGGCCTCCTATGCTACACACAGACATGTACGGAGAGTCACACAAAGAAACACACAGACATAGAGGGGAACCCTGCCGCCGAAGCAGACATACAGCCAGGAGAGCATCCACTGCTCCCAAAACACAGATACACCCAGGTGGGGAAGGGAACAGCCAGCATCAGGATTTTTTTGTTTGTTTTTTGTTAGTGGTGTTTTCCTTTTCTTTTCTTGAGTGTGTGTGTGTGTGTGTGTGTGTGTGTGTGTGTGTGTGTGTGTGGTACTGGGGCTTGAGCCCTGGGCCTTAGTACTTTAGGTTTTGAGACAGGGTCTCACCAAGTTGTTAAATTGCTTAGGTTAGGCTCAGACTAGTGATCCTCCTGCCTCAGCCTCCCAGAGTGCTGGAATTAAAGGCCTACGCCTCCAGGATAGGTCTTTTGTTAGTGGTAGTGTTTTGAATTAGGGTTTCAGTTTGTAGTCCAGGCTAGTCTTGAACTCACTATGTGCCTCAGGCTGGCCTAGAACTCACAGCCATTCATATCCCTCAGCCTCCCAAGTGCTAGGATTTCAGGCGTGGGCCACCACACCCAGCAGCCAGCATCTCTGGACATGTTTGTGGTGCTAAGTCCAGAGTACTTCATGGAGAAACACACATGTCATACGCCAGACACTGGCGGGAAGAGGGGCTTCCAGACACTGGCGGGAAGAGGGGCTTCCAGGCACTGCAAAGCACCTGGACACACAAGGAAAGACAGCAGGCCATGATGTCATACCCAGAAGCACTCCGGAAGAAGAGGACGCTGATAAGGCAAACATACGCATGAAATGCACCTGTGATCCACCTGGACACACCTGGAGACGGAGTGACCCATTGCGCTACAGGAGTTACAACCACACACTACCACGTCCACACACGGTGCAGGGGGGGCAGGTGGACACCCTCGAGCACCCACAGAAGGAAACACAGCCAGGCATGGGTGTGTCCCAGCGCACAGGTGAGGGCAGACTTCCAGAGATTCCGTATACCCAGACACGCGTGACAGACAGCACTAGCCCCTCCATTCGCGGGGGCAGGGGCCCACGCGGAATCACAGTGGGAAACTCAGCTCAGTGAGTCAGAGAGCTGTAGAGCCTCTGGAATACAACCGAGGCACACGGACGGCCTCGGGACACCCGGGAAGATAGCGGTGACACTCAGACACACACGCGGGGCAGGCCGGGGACCTCAGCGGGTCCTGCGCTGGCGCAGGGCCAGCTGCACCCACCAATCTTGTACTCGCAGGGCCGCAGCCTGGGGTCCTCCAGGATGTTCAATCTCCGCTTCTTCCTCCAGCAGCGGGCGGGGTAGGTGTAGATCTGCCCCGGGGCCAGACCTGGAGGGAGAAGGGCGGTGAGCGGGCGCCCGCCGGCCCGTCCGCCCCCGCGCCACCGCCCCGTCCGCCCCGCGGTACCCGGCCCGCGGTGGATCTTCTCCATCCAGATGTAGCAGTTGTTCTGGGCCACGCCGGTCTGCGAGTCGAGGAAGGGCAGGCGCAGGCTGCGCTCGGCGCACAGGCGCGCGTTGTAGCTGCGGCAGTGCTCGATGGCCTCGCGGTAGAAGTCCTCTCCCAGGCTGCGGGGCGAGGGCCGGCGCGGGGGTCAGCGCGACGCGCGCAACCGCCCGCCGCGCGGCCCCCGACCCCGGCTCTGCGCTCCTGCCACTCCGGGACAAGGGGCGGGGGAGAGGACCCAGCCCGGACCTGGGCAGGCCGCCAGCCAAGGAGGGGATGCACACACCTTCCAAACACAAACACACTCGGGGACCCATCCGTACGGGAAAACAGTCAAACACACAACACAAAACACACCAAGTCACACGGGATTCACACACAAAGAGACATATCCCGCCACTCACAAAGGAGAAACTGACAAACCTCACACACGTGCACACACGAATATCTCCCCAAAGACACAAATGTTCCCAAGTTACACAGTGTGGAAACAGACCACAAACATCCACGCGCCGGGTACACATCATACATCCAAAGACACAACATAAATCACTCACAAAGACCCACAACACGGGGACAGCTCACAAGCATGTACACATCATGCACCCGAAAGCAGTTAGACAATTGTCAGAAGACTGGGACAAGAGAAACAAATTATCCACATACACATCACATCCAGACACACAGTACAAAAAGCATAGATTTACACAGGTACACAAACACAGAACACACACAGTCACAAAGACACACAACAGAGAAACCAGTATCTACAAATACATAGGCAAACACAAGCAGATACAGATATAAAAATAAATATAAGAACAGTCACATTTACACCCATAGTTACACAAAAATTTACACACAAATGCAGGCATAGCTACAGGTCCAAAGACACACAGCACAGGCCATTGGTGTACAGCTCCAGAGGCCACGGGCACACAGCCAGAGACCCAGATATCCAAAGATATGTACAGTAACAGAAATCACATCCACATCCACACTCCTCTCCAAAGAAGAGAAAGCAGAAAAATTCAGACACACACTCAGCATCCCAAGACGAGGAGCGTGTGGTCTCCACTCAAGTTTACCAAGGCCGGGTGTCCCCAGGCCATTCACCCTCTCCCAGAGCCTATGGTCGTGGGGCGGGGAGGATGACCCCCTTTCCCCAAATGGACCAGGAGTCTCCCCACGCCCTCCGCTCCTGCAGGAACAGCGCGCCGGGCACCATTCTTGCCAAAGACTCATAACCACACATACCCGCACCCTCGCGAAGCTTGGCACACGGTGACAGCCCCCCTGACACCCCATCGGCCCCACCCCCAGCCGCCACACACACACACGCCCGCGCAGATCGGCCCGCGCACCCTCCCCCGCCTCATGTTGGCCCGCACACCTCAGGGGGCTGGGGATGACCGTGGCCATCTTGCTCCCCGGGTCCTGCCCCCAGCAGGTCCCCGCCGGGTCGGTCCTCCCAGCGGTCGGGCGGGCGCTGAGGCCGCCCATCCATTCATTCCCGGGGGGCGGGCGCACGCGGTCGATAACCAATCATGGCAGCGGGGCAGGCCGCCGGGTGCATGCTGGGAGTGGTAGTCCCGAACGGGAGCCGAGGACCCCGGGGGAAGGGAGCACGCCGAGCCGCTCCCGGCGGTCCCAGTCCTGCGTGCACACACGCATGCATGTACAACCTGCCCAGACCCGCACAGGGAACTTGACACACACAGACTCACATACTCGCAGCCTCCCACACACTCCCATCCATACACCTTCACACGCACAATTACACGCGCGCAAACTTTATACCAAGAGACTCAAAGCTTCGAAGCGCTCACGCAGACTTCTTCGCCAACACAGCCGCGCCGACGTCTGGCTCACTGCCCCCCGCGTTACCCCAGCCCCTCCTGACTGCAAAGGACCCTTCCCTGTGCTAGGACTGTCACCTAGCCACACTCATAGCAGCCTGCTCGGCTAACTCCAACAGCTGGCCTGATACCAGAGGTGATGATAAGGACGCGTAACCACGCCTCCTAGGTTCCAATATTCAAACACAAATCCTAGCTAGGCCACTCGATGGCAGCTGACCTTGGGCAAGTGACCTCAACCTTTCAAAGCTCCTCATTTACAAAATATCACACACCAGGCACGGTGGTGCACTTCTGTCATCCCTGCAGCCTGGGAGGCTGAGGCAGGAGGATCTACAGTAGAGGCCAGTCTGGGCAACACTGTTGGATAGACAGTTTAAGGCCAGCCTGGAACATCGTGAGGCTGCCTCAAAATAAATAAATAAATAGAGACCGGCCCACTGGGGCAGGCCTGTAATCCTAGCACCCTGGAAGGCTGAGGCAAGAGGATCATAATTTTAGGCCAGCCCAGGAAACATATTAGCCTAATGATACCTATCTCAAAATGGAAAATAATAAGCCACATGTGGTTGCAAACGCCTGCAATCCCAGCACTCAGGAGGCTGAGACAGGAGGATTGCTGTGTGTCCAAGGCCAGGCTGGGCTCCATAGTGAGTTCAGGACCAGCCTGGACTGCAGAGCGAGACCCTATCTCAATAAAATAAAATAAAAATAAAAATAAAAATGGGCTGGGGGTGTATCCCAGTGAAAAGACCCAAGGTTCAATCCTCAGTATCATAAAAATAAATGGATAGATAGGATCATAGCCGGGCATGGTGGCACAGACCTGTAATCCCAGCACTCTGGAAAGCTGACTCAGGGGGAATGCAAGGGAAAGCCTAGTCTAGGCCATGTAGCCATTTAGCAAGACTCTGTCACTACATAAAGGACTAGGGCACAGCTCAGTGGCTATAGGACTTGCCTACCATGCACAAGGCCCTGGGTTCAATTCCTAGCACCACATAAACTAAGTGCAGTGGCATACATCTCTAATCCCAGCACTGGGGAGGCTGAGGCAGGAGGATTGCCATGAGTTCAAGGCCAGCCTAGGCTACATAGTGAGTTCAGGACCAGCCTGGACTACAGAGCGAGACCCTGTCTCAAAAAAAAATAAATAAATAAGAGGCTGGCGGAATGGCTCAGTGGTTAAAGCACTTGCCTAGCAAGCACTAAAACAAGCACTAAGTGTCAAGTTCTATTCCCCAGCACCACATAAATCGGGCATGGTGGCACATGCCTATAATTCCAGCACTCTTGAGACAGAGGTAGGAGAATTTCCATGAGTCCACAGCCAGCCTGGGCTCCATTGTGAGTTCAGGACCAGCCTGGGCTATAGAGCGAGAACCTGTCTAAAAATAAAATAAAATAAAAAATAAAATAAAAAGCACTTATGCCTAGCAAGTGCAAGACCCTGAGTTCAGTTCTCTACCATCACAACAGACAGGCAAGGTGGCGCACACCTGTAATCTTGGCACTCTAGAGGCTGAGGCAGGAGGAATGCCACGTGTTTAAGGCCAGTCTGGGTTCCATAGTGAGCTTAGGACCAATCTGGACTACAAAGCAAGACGCTGTCTCCAAAAAAAAAAAAAAAAAAAAAGGTACTTGGCAAGCAGGTGCTGGTGATAGAGCTCAGAAATAAAACAAGTATACGTTCTTTCTTTCTTTCTTTCTTTCTTTTTTGAGACAAGGTCTCACTCTGTAGTTCAGGCTGGCCTCAAGTGCATGGCAATCCTGCCTCAGCCTTCCTAATGCTGAGTATACAGGTGTGTGCCACTGTGTCCAGTGCCCAGCTTATGTGACATTAAGGAATCAATCCAGGGCCTTGCACCTGCTAAGCAAGCACTCCAACCACTGAGCTGCACCCCTCACCCCTAGAGCAAGTTATCTCAAGGCCTTGGATTCAACTGCCCAGCATTAACAAACACATACATATATACATACGTAATAAAACATACTGAGCAGGAGGCAAACCCGTTCCCTTTAGCAGAATTTTTTATCCCTCTGCCCTTGTTTTCAAAATAAAACTATCATCTTTTCAACTAAAAATTAAATAAATACATAAAACCAGCAAGAGCCAGGTCAGGTTGCATGGGCCTGTGATCCTGGCAGTGAAAGGAACACAAAGCAAGACCCTATATCAAATAAAATAAAATGTAATGTTTTGCTGGTACTAGGAGAAGCCCAGGTCCTTCACACTGAGCTATACCCTTAACCTTCTTCTTCTTTTTTTTTTTTTTTTTTGAGACAGGGTGTCACTCAGTAGCCCAGGCTGGTCCTGAACTCACTATGGAGCCCAGGCTGGCCTTGGACTCACAGCAATCCTCCTGCCTCAGCCTCCCGAGTGCTGAGATTACAAGAGTGTGCCACCACACCCAGCTAGTCAAACCAGGGTCTTGCATGTGCTAGGCAATTACTTTGACCACTGCACTACACCCCAGTCCTAATTTCCTAGGCTGTGCTCAAATTTAGGATCCTCCTGCCTCAGCCTTCCAGAGATGGAGCTGGTGATATTGTTATTAGAAACAAAAATGTCAGGTGGGTGTGACTTGGGATTAGAGCACCTGCTATAATGCTCAATGCTCTTAAATTCTGGGTTCATTAGCAGCCTCAAGAAAAAGAAAACAGATGGAAGTCTAATTACAACAGCTCACAGTACTCATCTACAATAAATGTTTGTTGAATGAATAAATATAAGCACTCACTATGTGCCAACCACAGTTCTGTGAGGTGAAACATCCCCATTTTCCAGAAGAGGAATTGGAGGCACAAGGTGGTAAATTTACACGCCTGGTGGTTCCTGAAAGGCGGGAAGGCGTCACAACCCCCAGAGTCCATTCCCTCAAGTCCTCACCTTCTTCTGCCTTTTCAGGCACACAGATCCAGAGAAGGTGCAGACTTACCAAGTCTGTCGTAAGGTCCAGCACCACCCACTCCAAGAGTTAGCGAGCCCACTGGAGTGGCTGCACGACTGCCACGCCCACGATACGCCCTTGGCCACCAGGGGGCCGGCAACCGACCGGACGTGTTGGGAGACCTGCTCAGGCCGCCCAAGTTCATTGTCACCTCCGCACAGACTGCACAGGTGCCCCAACCAGGCCACCTAAGGCCTCGGCCTGTCCCTGTCCCGTTGCAGGAGGGGCGAGTGTTCAGTTCACTTCCAGCCCAGAGGGGTGATGAGATGCTTAAGTGAGCGACGCTGGCACCCCCACAATCACTCCAGCCTCACGGCCCCCACAGTAACTGGATGTGCCACCCTCCTCTCTCACCTCTCCCCCTCCTGCCACCTGCTCTCCTCCCCTCTGGCCCCAGACACGGGGCTTTCCCACGCCCACCCCAAACCCAGCCGGCAGCACTGAGGTCAGTGGCACTGAGTGCAGATACTCCGCCGCCTCCAGGTGGCTCCAGAGGGCTCTCCGTTCTTTCCCCCCCTCAGCCATCCCAGATCCTCTCCCACCCTTCCTCTGGGCAGGCACCCTCCCTGCCTGCTCTCTTCCACCCCAACAATCCTCTTGTCCCCAGTCCCAGAGCCCTGCGTGGGAGCTGGCCTGTAGCAGAAACCAACACCGATTCATTAATATTCACACTACTATTAATAATCACTACTGCTTTTTGAGACTGGGTTCCACTCTGTAGTTCAGACTGGTCCTGAACTCACTATGTAGCCCAGGCTGGTCTGGAAGATATGGAAATTCTGCCTCAGCCTCCCATGCGCTGGGATTACAGGCACCTGCCACCACACCCAGTTTATGTGGGGCTCGGGAATCGAACCCTTGCACTTGCTAGTTAAGTGGTCTAACTCTGGGCTATTCCTCCAGCCCCAGTAATCACTATCTCAGGGTCAGGGTGTGTATTAAGAATTTTACTAAGATCAAAGTCTAGCTAGGGGTTGTGGTACATTCCTCTAATCCCAGCATTCTGGGATGCTGAAGCAGGATGACCCCAACTTCAATTCCAGCCTGGACAACAAAGGGATTTAAAGAGACTCTACCTCAACCTGAAAAATTAAAAAAAGAACTGAGGACACAGCTCAGCGAGAAGGCCCTGGGGTGAATCCCCAAGACAAAACAAAATAACTTAGCTACAATCTTTAAACCTCATTTCCGGGGCTGCAGGAATGGCTCGGCGGTTAAAGCGCTTGCCTGGAAAGCGCTACGTAAAGTTTGATATGCCAGCACCACATAAACGGGGCACAGCGGTGCACACCTGTAATCCCAGCATTTGGGAGGCTGAGACAGGTGGATTGCTGTGTGTCCAAGGCCAGCCTGGGCTCCATGGTGAGTTCAGGACCAGCCTGGGCTACAGAGCGAGACCTTGTCTGAAAAATAAATAAATAAATTTACCTTATCTCCTTTCTACCATGAGGGAATACGAACTATTTTATTGTTCCCCAGTTCACAGGCGGTAACACCGAGGCTACGGGAGGAATGGCTCCAGCTGCACAGTGAATTCAGGCAGTGAGAACTCCTCAGGACTGGGGGTTTTGGCTCCCAGGCTGGCCTCAAACTCAAGACCAGCCTCCTGAGCGCTGGGATTACAAGCATATATGCTACCACACACTCTAGTTTTTATGTGATTCTGGGGAACTGACCCTGGCCAGTGCTTGCCACTGAGCTAAACCCAGGCCCTGACCCAGAGGTCTTTTAAAAGCATAGCTGTCTCCGAATTCACCCCTGCAGAGAGGCATTGCTCCTCCCACTCTGGCTGAGCCTCAGAGCAACAGGACCCCACCTGCTCCAGGGGACCCCAAGCCCAGAGTCCCCAGCCTGCACGGCACCCTACTCCCGCGCATTTCTTCACAAGCACCTGTCTGTGTGTGCGGCTTAAGACGCAGGCAGAGAAGGTGTCACCACAACCCACCTGGCTCACCCTGACCCAGACCCAGGCGTCCCTCCCAGCCCTCCTCTCGCAAAAAGCCACCTGGGTAGGCGCGTGCCTGCAAGTCCCCACCCCTGGCTCCTTCCTCCCCTAACTCCCACCCCCAACCAGAAAGCGAAAGTAACTGGGGGCCTTTGGGTCAGGCGACCAGACCCAGCCCTTCTCCGGGGTGGGTGGGGGCGCAAGCGTGTCCCCCTCCCGCCGCCCCGCCACTGAACCCCAGTCACTGAAAACTCAAGGTCAAGGCGGCGAGCGCTCGGGGTGGGAGGCAGGGCGGGAGGTCGCCCCGGCCCCTCGGCCCCTTTGTGCGGCACCGCGGAGGGCGGGGGCGGGGACGGGGAGCGCCGCGCTCGCTGCCGGGGACAGAAGGCGGGAGCAGCCCTGCGCCTGTCACTCGGAGCCCGCTGTCAGCGCCTGGGAAAGGCGGGTGGGCGCGCTGGGACTTGGGAATCCTGGATCGGAAGAGGGAGCGAGAGGGTGATGGGGGTGGGGGGAGCCGAGGGGGGAGCTCAGGATGGCACACGACGGGGAAGGGACAGGAGGGCCGGGCTCGGTCGCACCCGGTGTCCCGGCTCCCAGCCACTGCGCCGCGGGGGAAGCGGACACCCAGAGGGAAGGCGGAAAGGGGAGGGAATCCCCGGGGACCCAGGGCGCTCCCCGCACCCTCTCGCGAGTCGTCGTCCCCGGAGTACAGGAGGTGCTGGGTTAGGTGTGTACCGGCGGGGACAGGGATGCCACGGTCCACGCGGACCCACGCGGCGCGGCTTCGAGGACCGCGAGACCCGGGACGCGCAAAAAGGGAGTCAGGGGATCAAACGAGGGAGCCAGCGTTGCCTTCCGCGCTGCGGGCCCCCGGAGAAAGGGGGTGAAGAGGAAGGCGCTTCGATGGGGGCTGGAAACCCGGAGCCCGAGGTTCAGACGGGAGGTGTCGGTGCCTCCAGCCCCGCGGGGCCGGGCCTGCACCCCGAGACCCTGCAGGGCGGAGCCGGAGGAGGGGGCGCCCCTACCCCCACTCGGGGTGGGGAAACGGCCTCCGCCACCCCCTGGCCCCGCCACATTCCTTCAGTGACAGCCACAAAGAAGAGGCGCCCCCACGACCCTGGAAGGGCTCAGGATCCTAAGCCCAGGGGCGTCCGGCGGCGACGGCCCCCAGGGGCGTGGGGCGCGCTGGGGCCCCATTCAACGACCATCTGGGCGCTGCGCCCCCTCCCCAGCTCTAGGGAGGGCGGGGGAAGGGACCCTCGGGAAGGGGGGTCCTGCTGGGGGGGCCGACGGGGACACTCACGACTTGAGCGGGTTCTGAATGGCGGTAGCCATGGCCCGCTCGGCTGGGCCGCCTCCGGCCCGGGGCGCCGCCGCCGCCGTGCGCGGGCCCAGCCCGGCCTGCGCCGCCCGCTCTGCCGCCCAGCGCGCTACGATTTCATTCATTCTTGGGGCTGCGGCGCGAGCGGAGCAGGGCGGGCCGGGGGCGGGGCTCAGCCAATCGCCGCGCCTCCCGGCGCACGACGGGACGTGGAGTCTCGGGGCGCGCCGCGGCGCCCGAGGGCGCTCCTGCGGGGACTACACGTCCCAGGGGGCGTCGGGAGGACCGCAAGCCTATTGGCTGCAGGGGATACAGGGCGGGGCTGGACGCTCCCCCGAGCATCCTCCCTGGGGGGTGCCCTGTTCCCAGCTGGGGCTCCCTCCCTTCCCCTGGCACCATGGGCGCGGGGGCAGGTGGTCCCCAGCTTCTGGATCTCCCCGGGGTATGTGAATGACCCTATTCTCGCCGCCTGCCTGTCTGAGTGTCTCTAAAGGGTAAACCAGTCCGGGAATACACACAAAAGTTAATCAGTGGCTTTGTTCATTTATAGAGTGCCTGCCGTATGCCCCATACTCTTCTAGGCGCTGGGGATATAGCACTGACCAAAACGAAGTCACTATTCTAAAGCAGTTGACAATCTAGTGGAGAAAGAAGGATAAAGAAAATGACATACGATCATTTCAGAGTGATAAATGGTACAAAGAAAATCGAATGGAGAGCTGGGAGCACGGCTAAAGCGCTTGCCTAGCAAGCCCAGGATCCTGGGTTCAATTCCCCAACACCACCTCAACGGGGCATAGTGGCACACGCCTGTCATCCCAGAACTTGGGAGGCTGAGGCAGGAGGATTACCGTGAGTCGGAGGCCAGACTGGGCTCTATAGTGAGTTCAGGATCAGCCTGGGCCACAGAGCTAGACCCTGTCTCAAAAATAAATAAATAAATAAATAAATAAATATTTAAAAGGTGGCCTGGATGTTGCACAGTGGTGCAGACTATAGTCCCAGCTACTCAGGAGACTAGGTGGGAGGGTCACTTGGTGCCGGAAGTCTGAGGTCAGTCTGTGCAACAGCCTAAGAACTCATCTAAAGAATGAAACATGCGGGGCTGGAAGAATAGCACAACGGTTAAAGCTCTTGCCTAGCAAGTGCCAGGCCCTGGGTTCCATCCCCTAGCACCACATAAACCAGGCACTGGGGCCTGTAATCCCAGCACTCGGGAGGCTCTGGTTCCCTCCCCATCTGTCTCTGGGAGACATGCACCCAGCAGATGGACAGTGAGATGCTCCCCAAGCTGTCCCCTCACACATGGACTCAATGACAACCAAAAGTGGAGCAAGAGTTGGCAGCTTTGTTAAGGACATCTCACACCAGAGCGTGTAGAGCTACAGCTTCAAGGCAGAGACCTGGGAAAGCTAGCAGGTGTGTTCACTCATTCCTAGAGCACCATGGCCCCAGCCCTGGGTGGCCATGCTGAGCCAACCCCAGACTCTGCCTTAGGCTCCCAGTGCAACAAGGTGACACTGAATGATAGCCCAGAAAGATCAGGGCAAGGATCAGGGAGACACGGGTGACTGTGGGATCCCAGAGAGGCTCTTAGCTGCCTGGCATCAAGGAGGCCTTTCTGGACAAGGGGACATCTAACCTGAGTCCTTTTGAATGCCAACCTTCTGTCCTACCCCAACAAAAAGCAGGGGCCTCTCCATGACTTCTTGGGTCCCTGATGCCTGATCTTCCTATCCCCTAACTCTTAAGTCTCTAAGCTGGATATGGTGGTGCCCACCTGTAGCCCCAGCACTTGGGAGGCTGAGGCAAGAGGATTGCCATGAATTCAAGGCAGCCTAGGCTATACAGTGAGTTCAAGACTAGCCTGAGCTACACAGTGAGACATTGCCAAGGAAAAAAAAAAGTCAGTCTCAATATTTGGGCATTTCATTTTTGCTGAGGTCCCAGGCAGGCACCTCTATGCTCGGCTATTATGTGTGCTGGGCACTGAGCCTGGGGCCTGAGCTTCCCAGGCAAACACTCTGATCCGTGAGCTAAGCCCCAGCCCCACCTAGCTATCTAAATTTTCTTTCTCTTTTTGCATTACTGAGGATTGAAAACAGGGCCTTTGCCCTGAGCTACATCTCAGCCCCTTTTATTGTTTATCTCAGACAGGGTCTAAGTTAACTAAGTCGCCCAGGCTGGGCTCAAACTTGCAATCTTCCAGCCTTAGCCTCCGTCCCAGAGCGCTGTAATTGCAACCTGGATTGCCCGGCTTTGCTTATACATCACTCCTCGTCCTGGAACCGAAGAATATGGCCAGAAGAGGGCACTGTGGCCCAGTCTATGTCTGGCAAGAGTTCCCTACAAATTCTTCAACCCAAGAGGCTGGGGTGCTTGCCAGTAATGCAGAAAGCCCTGGATTTGACTCTCCACAGCTGGACACGGTGAGGGTACACCTGTAATCCCAGCACCCAGGAAAGAAGCTGAAACAGGCAGATTGCTGTGAGTTAGAGGCCAGCCTGAGACACGTAGTTAATTCAGGACCAGCCTACTGGAATACAGAGATGAGGCCTGAAACAATAAATAAATAAGGGCTGGAGGAGCACAGCACTTGGCTAGCGAGGGAGGCTCTGGGTTTGATTCAGTAGCACTGCATATACCAGGTGTGGTGGTGCACACCGGTAATCCCAGCACTCAGGAGGCTGAGGCAGGAGGATTGCCTTGAATTCAAGGCCAGCCTGAGGCACATAGTGAATTCAGGACCAGCCTGGACTATAGAGCAAAAACCTGTCACAAAAATAAGTAAATACTGGTGCAGGAGGTGCTGGGGGAATAGCTCAGCAGTTAAGAATGCTTGCCTAGCGGCTGGAGGAATGGCTCAGCCGTTAAAGCACTTACCTAGCAAGTGCTAAATCAAATGCTAAGTACTGCAGTTTGATTCCCCAGCACTACATAAACCTGGCGTGGTGGTGCACACCTGTAATCCCAGCACTTGCTGCTGAGGCAGTAGGATTGCCGTGAGTCCAAGGCCAGTGTTGACTCCATAGTGAGTTCAGGACCAGCCTGGGCTACAGAATGGGACCGTTTCTCAAAAAAAAAAAAAAAAAAAGAGTGACCATGGCCTGGGAATATGGACTCAGGTTTCCCCAAATACCACATTCCAGTGAGTTAGCAGTTACATGCAATGCATACAGTACTTATAATTACAGAAGAAAGTCATAAGTCAGAGCCCTAAAGGGCACTAGCTGTAGTGGGTCGTTCTGAGGCAGGAACGTGTCCAGGCCTCAGATGCTGTCTGCTAGCTAACACTCTTAGCTCTGGGCTGGGGGAACCGTGGGGGGTCTGCTTTTACATTTTAAAGGAGTACTTAGTAATTTAGGACTGTTGCCTGTCTGAGGATTTATCACAGGATGTTAAGTCAGATACAGAGAAGGGGGACAGCAGGCGTGGCCAGGAAGAGGGTCAAGGCAGCGGGGCGTAGGGCGTGCCCAGCTCCACAAGTCTCAGGAAGCCAGTTAGCTGATCAGAGTAAGCTCAGTGCAAGTGAGGCTGCTTGCAGGGAACCTCAGTTCTCACGGGCATATAGGCCCTTAGAGACAAAGAGGTTCCCCAGAAATGGAGAATTTACTAGAAAGCAAGATTAATGGGAAATTTTACAGAAAGAGCAGCGGGCTACAGCTCGTGACTGTCTGAGCAACCCCCAGGCCTACGGACGCCGCATGTTAGCTGGTTCAAAGACCATCGCCGGGAGGAGCCAAGCGCGGAGGACCTCATGGAGGACCTGAAAGCCGCTTGAGGAGGAAGGACTTCAGCAGCTGCTGGCGGGTGGAGAACATAGCAACCTGCCTTAGCAACCAAGCTGTTGGCGTGGGACAGCCCTCGTACCAGCTTGCCAGTAAAAACCCCTAGATAGACAGCCACTTGGCAACCCACATTTCCAGGTCCTCTTCGTCCCCTTCTAAGTAAGGCTTTGTTAATTTGTGGGCATTTTCCCCTGTTTTATTGATAGGTATAAGTTCAAGACATAAAATTTCCCTTGATCTCAAGTATTCTGTGCACATACATATTATGGCAAAGTTACAAATCCTTCCCTTCTCTCTTTTCGACCCTCCCTCCTCCCCTACAGTTCCCATTATTCCCCATATTAAGTTCTATGAAATAATTGCGATCTAAGTTTCTTTATTTCTTTTATTTTTTATTTTCTTCTTAGAGACAGGGTCTCGCTCTGTAGCCCAGACTGGTCCTGAACTCACTATGGAGCCCAGGCTGGCCTTGGACTACCCAAGCCTCCTGTCTCAGCCTCCAGAGTGCTGGGATCACAGGAATGCACCGCCACACTCAGCTTATGTGGTGCTGGGGAATCGAACTCGGGTACTTAGTGCTTGACTTAGGACTTGCAAGGCAAACGCTTTAACCACTGAGCCCTACACCTTGCCTGGTTCATTTGTGAATTCATCCGTCGATAGGACAGCCCACTTACATTCCCAGGAGGAGGGATCGCGCCTCCCTGGGCTGCGCTTCCACATGGTACGTCTTTTGCCTTTTAGCATACATCCTGCACACAGTTCACCTGGCTTTAATATTCATAAACTTTCATGCCTGTGCATGGTATGTGTTGTGGTTAGGATCTGGAGTGTCCCCCAAAAGTCTCATGTATTTTAATGGAACCATGTGATGTTGGTGGATTGGGGTCTGGTCTGGAGGGGTCGATTACAGTTAAGTTAGGATTAACAATGTGTAGTGGCCACACCTGGATGCAGGAGGGACTGGTTACTGGGTGGAGACCTGAAAGGGTACATAAGCTGCACCTGCCTTCCTGGAGGGTGGGGACTAGTCTCAACTAGCCTCAGCTTGTCTTCCTGTTTGTCCGGGGAAGCTGCCTCCACCTCTCTCTCTGCCATGTACTTTGATTGTTGCCGGCCACCCCTGAATGGACTGTGACCTTCAAGACTGTGAGCTAAAATAAACCTTTCCTTTCCTAAGTTTGTGGGTGTCGGGTATTGAGTCACAGCAACGAAAAAGTAACTAATACAGTATGTTAATAATATTGCTGTGATACAGGGGTCAATTAAGGACACACTGTCTTCCCTAGTATACCTGTACTGGACTCAAGAAAGTCAATAATTTATTCGTTCATTCATTTATTTTGAGACAGAGTCTCACTTTATAGTCTAGCCCAGTCTTGGACTCACCATACAGCCCAGGCTGGCCTCAAACTCACAGCAATCCTGCCTGGGTTTATCAACTGCTGGGATTACAGACATGTGCCACCATACCCTGTTTATGTGGTACTGGGGAATCTAACTAAATAAAGGCCTTGTTCTTGGAACTAAGCTCCCAACTCATTCTTTTTTTTTTTTTTTTTTTTTTGGAGTAGGGTCTCCATCTGTAGTGCAGGCTGGTCTTACCAGCTCTCACTTTTTTTTTTTAAGATCAGTGAGCTAAGGTATTTTGCATAAAAACATTGAGTTCTCTGAATCTTCTTTTTACTTTTCTCTTATATTTTTCTTTTTTTGAGACAGGGGCTCTCTCTGTAATCCAGGCTGATTCTGACCTCACTATGTAGCCCAGGCTAGCCTCAAACTCAAGGTAATCTTCCTACCTCAGCCTCCCCACTGCTGGGATTACAGGTGTGCACCACCACACACAGTTTCTGTGGTGTTGGGGAATTGAACTCAGGGCCTGCAGCTTGCTAGCCTCTAACCACGTACTATTATTCCTCCACATCCCAATTTTTTTTTTTTTTTTTGAGACAGGGCCTCACTCTAAAGTCCCAGTTGATCCTGAACTCACTATGTAGCCCAGGATAGCATGGTGAGTTCAGGACCAGCCTGGACTACAGAGTAAGACCCTGTCACAAATAAGAAAAAAAAAAAAAGCTATCACATTCTGTTCTGCTGTTCTCTCTCTCTCTCCCCATCTCTCTTTTCTGAGACAGTCTTGCTTTGTAATCCAGTTCTAGTCCTGAACAAGCTCTATGTCAAGCACTAAGTACCCAAGTTCCTTTTCCCAGCACCACATAAGCCGGGCATGGTGGCACATGCACTCGGGAGGCTGAGGCAGGAGGACTGCAGTGAGTCCAAGGCCAGCCTGGGTTCTATAGTGAGTTCAGAACCAGCCTGGGCTAGAGTGAGACCCTGTCTCAAAAAACAAAAACAAAAAACAAAAAAACATATTGCATCCCTTTCCCACCCATACTTTCCATTTCCCTCTCCACAAAGTCAATCTTCTTATTTTCTTCCATCCCTCTTTTACATTTTTTATAGTTTCATTTTTTCATATTAAAGAAACCATGTAATATTTAACCTTCTAATAGCTGATCCATTTTTCTAAGAATAATGGTCCATTTTCCTACAATGACTCAAATTTATCTTTCTTTATGGGTGAGTAATATTCCACTGGGTAAATACACCACATCTTCTTTATCCATTTATCTATTGTTGGACATACTGACTTTTTCCAAGACCTGTTTTTTTTTAAAATAAATTGTGCTGCTATAAACATTAGTCTGCATGTGTCACTCTTCTTTTTTTCTTCTTTTTGAAACAGGGTCTCACTCTGTAGTCCAGGCTGGTCCTGAACTCACTGTGGAGCCCAGGCTGGCCTCAAACTCACAGCAATCTTCCTGCCTCAGCCTCTCAAGTGCTGGGGTTACAGGCATATGCCACCACACCTGGTTTTTGTGGTGCCCCGGAATCAAACTAAGGGCCTTGTACTTGCTAGTCAAGCACCTTGACCACTGAGCAACGCTCTCAAACCAACATTTTATTTTATGATTTTATTTATTTTGAGACAGAGTCTCACTCTGTAGCCCAGGCTGGTCCTTAACTCACTGTGTAGCCCCAGCTGTCATCAAACTCACAGCAGTCCTCCTGCCCCGGCCTCCTGAGTGCTAGGATTATAGGCATGTCCCACTATGCCAAGCTTCTGGTCCACTTTGGTCCACAATAAAAATTCACTGATATTCTGACCATCATGAATCTGTGACTAAGGGCCTGTAGGATAAGGGGTTTTGCACAAAATGTCAACAACCCAGTAGAACACTTGCTACTCATCTTCCCCAAACCCACCACAAAAAAAAAGGACAAGGAAAAAAAGAAAAGAAAAGGAAGAAATAGTTGGGTCTCCAGTTCAGTACAAAGGCCTTGTTTCCACCCCTCTTTACAACTGAGGGAGCAGTGGAACCAGGCTGCGGGTTCCCAGAAGAGCTGCTCTGTGAGGTTCCGCCAGCCATGGGCAAGGCCCCAGCAGGAAACAGGAGACGGAAGGCCAGTCACATGCTGATAATTTGGGGACAGGGTTGTAGCCCAGGACTTTACAGGCTCAGGCTATATGAGGTCCTGAGTTCAATTCCCAAACAGAAAAAAGAGCAACTGAGTAAACTGGGCCTGGCAGCACAAGCCTCTAAGCCCAGGACTCTGGGAGGCTGAGGCAGGAGGATCATAAACTCAAGCCAAGCCTGAGCCACTCCGCAACTTAAGCAGGATTCTGTGTCAAAGTCAAAAATTTTAAAGGGCTGGTGGAGGAATGGCTCAGCAGTTTAAGCGCTTGCCTAGCAAGGGCTAAGTCAAGCGTTAAGTACCCGAGTTCCATTCCCCAGTACCACATAAACTGGGCATAGTGGCGCGTGCCTGTAATCCCAGCACTCAGGAGGCTGAGGCAGGAGGATTGCTGTGAGTCCAAAGCCAGCCTGGGCTCCATAGTGAGTTCAGGGCCAGCCTGGGCTACAGAGCAAGACCCTGTCTCAAAAAAAATAAATAAATAACAACAACAACAAAAAAAACTGGAGTGGGGAATGGAGCAGGCAACCAACCCATGCTTGAAATAACTTCTGTGTGTCATGCGAATTCCTGACCTGTAGAATTATGAGCATAATGACACGACTGGCGCCATGTCCCTCCGAGGCAAAGGGCAAGGTGCTCCCTGTGTGCCTGTGTGCCGACACGCCTGGCTGCCCTGAAGCACCTTGTCTCCGCCCAGCCCAGCGTTCCCTCCACCCAGCTTGGGGTCCCCATGAGTGCCCTGAATACTCTTGCCCCAGCATCACATGACCCACCTCGGTGGACTAATCCCACCTAAGCCGGGCCTGGGGCTGACGGCACAGGCCTCTGATCCCAGCAGGTTCACAACCTTGAGCCCAGCCCAGCAAGGCAGTGACTCAGCCAGATTTTGTCTGGAGATAAAAAAGATCTAAGGAAACAGCTTTGTGCAAGAGCCCTGGGGCTCATTCTCCAGCACTGGGCGTGGAAGCAAATGGCCTCACAGTTCCGGAATGGGTCTCATACACACCTGTGATCCCAGCACTCGGGAGGCTGAGGCAGGAGGATTGCTTTGAGTTTGAGGCCAGCCTGAGCTCCATCGTGAGCTCGGGACCAACCAGGACTACCGAGTGAGGCCCTGTCTCAAAAACAAAATAAAATGGGTCTCAGGGCCAAAATGAGAGTGCAGTGACCGCCATGCTCCTGTGGACACTGCATGGCAGAGCCCACGCCCTTGCCTTCGCCAGTGTCTAGACTGTCCACCCCCTTTGGCTCGTGGCCTCTTCCTCCGTCTGTGAACACTTCGCACAAACTTGTGACTCTGATGTCACATCTCCTGTCTCTCGCTCCGCCCATCTGGCCTTCTTGAAGGGCCCATGGGATTATTTCTTAGTCTTAATTTTTTGTTTTCTTTTTTGAGACAGGGTCTCCCTCTGTAGCCCAGGCTGGTCCTGACCTCACTAGGGAGCCCAGGCTGGCCTTGGACTCACAGCAATCCTCCTGCCTCAGCCTCCCGAGTGCCGGGATTACAGGCACTGGCCACCGCGCCCGGCTCTGGAACCTGTTTTGGGGATCAAACACCCAGGGACCAGCCCAGGGGACTTGGCCATACGCCCCGCTTGGATGTCGTTTAAAACCAACGCAGGTTCCGGCGCAGCCACGAGGGGGCGCGCGGAACTCGCGCCGCGCCAGGGAGACTCCGTGCGTGAACCAGCGTCGCCAGGGGGCGCCGTTGTCGGCCGAAGACCTACTCTGCGTCCTGCGCAGCTCTGGACACTGGGAGCACAGGTCAGGTAGGGGCTCAAGGGCCAGCGTCCCGCCACATGCCCATCACCCTGAAGCACGAGGCAGCAAGGCCAGGTGTCCTTCCGGGAGGATCCCGGGCGTGGGAGGATCAGAATCGTGGATGGAGGAATGGCAGGGCGGCGCTTGCCTTGCAAGGACACGGCCGAGTTTCATTCCCCAGCACCACATAAGCTGGGCATGGTGGCCCACGCCTGTAACAATCAAATGGACTGGGGATATAATCCATGTGAAGGCCCTGGGCTCGATCCCCAGTACCACAAAAAATTAATTAATTATTTATTTAAAAATTAAACAGAGGGATGTAGACAAGGAACAGGGGCAGAGCAAGTCTGTGCCTCACCAAATAAAAAGCTCAACTGGAAGGTCTTGGGTTCAATCCCCAGGACTGCAGGAAAGTTTTTTTTTTTTAATCAAGTTGTTAAAGTTGCAAAATCTGGGAAAACAGAATGTGTATTCTCAGGGCTGGGACCGCTCGGCAGTGACAGCGTGACTCCCCAGCACCACACAAACCAGGTATGGTGGTACCTACCTAGAATCCCAGCGCTCGGAAAGCTGAGGCAGGAGGATTGCCACGAATCCAAGGCCAGCCTGGGCTCCATAGTGAGTTCAGGACCAGCCTGGACTGCAGGGCAAGACCCTGTCTCAAAACAAAAAAAAACATAGATTCTCACTCACTGGGTTTTGCAGAAAGGACTTCTGGAAAAATACCAGGACATGGATAAAAACGGTGACCTCTGGAGGAAAGAGGAACAGGGAGGGCGGGGGGACAGACCTGGGGAGCTGGAGAGGAGTGTGAAAGAGTGTGGACTGGCCCGGCTGTTGCGTGGGAAGCCAACCACAGACCGGGCGGGGGCCGTGGCGAGGGACGTGTGGCTGGAGCTCGGCGGCAAGTCAGGCACTCTGTGTCCTTTGGGACTTGCTAAACATCAGAAGGCCCAAGATTCGGGATTCCCAGGGGCCGTCCAGTCGGCCGGGGAGGACGGCCGTAGGAGGCAGGGGCCAACCTTCTCCTGAAGATGCGGCTGCTAACCATTCCTGGAATCTGCCTGGCCCAGCCCACGCCCCTGCATCTCACAACCTTAGGAGGCAGGCACTGTTCCACTGAAGAAAAAAAAAGTGGGTGCTGACGGAGAGGTTAAGTGACTTGCTTAAGATCACGCAGCCAGGAAGTAACAAGAATTTGAAACCAGACAAAGGTCAAAGGCCACGTTTTTTTGGTTTTGGTATGCATGTTTTACTGGGGATTGATCCCAAGGCCTCAGCACGGAGCTGTCACCCCATCCCCGTTTTTATTTTTGTTTTATATATTTATGGAGACAGAATTTCACTAAATTGCCCATGTCCTGTCTCAGCCTCCCTGAGAGCTAGGATCACAGGCCTGCGACACCATGACCAGTTTCTGTGGTGCTGGGGAACTGAGCTCAGCGACTTGCCCTCGCTAGGCAAGTGCTGTAATTGCTATGCTGTTCCTCCAGCACGCCCCAACCCCTGCCTTTTTTTTTGAGACAGGGTCTTGCTCTGTAGCCCAGGCAGGTCCTGAACTCACTATGGAGCCCAGGCTGGCCTTGGATTCATGGCAATCCTCCTGCCTCAGCCCCCTGCCCAGCTTATGGGATCTGGGGAAACCAACTCAGGGCCTTGGCACTTGCTAGGTAAACACTCTAACCGCTGCACGGTTCCTCTGGCCCTTAGCTAATTTTTATTTAGAGCTGGGAGATGGAATACGGGGCTTGTGCATGCTAGCCATGCTGTAACCACTGAGCTACCCCTCCAGCCCTCTATATCCCACCCCTGTACTGGGTGGGGATTGAACCCAGGGCCTTTGCACTGAGCTACGTCCCCAGCCTACATTTTCATTTTTTTGATTTTGAGGTAGCATGTATGTCACTAAATTTTTCAGGCTGGGCTTAAACCTGTGATCCTCCTGCCTCAGCCTCCCAAGTGCTGGGACTATGTGACTGCACCACCAGCCCTGCAACGACACGTTCTTAACCGTGATAGCATGCTGCTGCTTCTTCCTTGTGTCGTGGCCGTGTTTTCCATGATTTGTGTTGCCCTTTGGTCAGAAACTCTAAGGGCTGTGAGCAATCACTAACACTTTAGTATGAATCAATCAATCCCTCCACACCACTAAAAATAACCACTGTTATGATTTTTATAGGGCACCATCTTGTAGGAATTAAATAGTTGGATCTGGAGTCATAATCTTTACTTTTTTTGATACAATCTTACTCTGTATTCCAGGCTGGCCCTGAACTCACGGCAATCCTCATGCCTCAGCCTCCCAAGTGCTGGGATTACAGGCATGCACCACCACACCTGGCTTACGTGGAGCTGGGGAATCGAAGTCAGGGCCTTGAGCAAGCGCTCTAACCGCTGTGCTATTCCTCCAGCCTCCCATGAAGTCTTGCTTTAAAGCCCAGCTCCACCACTTCCCAGTTCTATGACGTGGAGTGAGCAGCATCACTAAACCCAGTTTCCTCATTGTGAAGTTCCCATTTTCCAGGTGAGGACACTGAGAACCCTCACACACAGAGACCCAGGAGTTAGGGCTGGGTTGTGCGCACAGGCTGCCCCCACAATGAAGAGGAACCAAAAACAGGTTCTATGAGAGGGAAGTGAGTTTCCTGGCCCAGCAGGGTATTCTGGGACGTGGGCCAGGTGACAGGAGGGGGCGTGTGACTCATTTATCTCTACATGGCCATTCCACACGGGGACAGCAAAGCCGGGCTCTGGCCAGGGCTCTCCTGGCGCCATGTTCAGGGGTGTCTTCACAGATAACTCAAATGGGTGCCCCGTGCTGGCAGGCCTCGGTGGCCTGGAGGAAGAGCACAGCACATGCCCCGCAAGCAAAAGGCCCTGAGTTTGACTTCCCAGCAGCACATAAACCAGGCGTTGGTGGTGCATGCCTGCAATCCCAGCACCCGGGAGGCTGAGGCAGGAGGACTGTTGTGAGTTCCAGGACAGCCTGGGTTGCACACTGAATTCATGGCCAGCCTGCACTACAGACTGAGATCCTGACTCAAAAATAAATAAGCAAGCCTGGAAAATGGGAGCCTTCCCAAATACGCCACATCTGACCATGCCCCAGACCTGAGCCCCAGCCTGCCTGTCTGGCTGTACCCAGATGGGACGTCCAGGAAATTCCGCCCTGTTGTTAAAATTTGTTAAACACAACTAGGTGTGGTGGATCATGCCTGTAATCCAGCGTCTGGGGAGCTGAAACAGGAGGATCGTAAATTCAAGTGTACTTTGGGTGATTTAGTGAGATCCTGTGTCAAAAAAACGAAACAAAATTATGGCTGAGATATAGCTCAGCGGTTAAAGCACTTGCCCAGCCAGCTCAAGGCCCTAGGTTCAGTTCCCCAGCATCACAGAAGCTAGGCATGGTGGCACACACCTGTAATCACAGAACTCAGGAGGCTGAGGCAGGAGGATTGCCTTGAGTCCAAGGCCAGCCTGGGCTCCATAGTGAGTTCAGGACCAGCCTGGGCTGTACAGCAAGACCCTGCCTCAATAAATAAATAAAAAATAAAAAGCGAGAGAAAGAAAGAAAAAGTGCTCTGGCGATGTAATTTAGTGTGCAGGCTGTCCTGGGTTCAGCCCTCAGTGTCACAAGGTTAAATTTTTTTGTTTGTTTTTTGAGACTGAGCCATGGCAAACTCACAGCTGCCCCAGCTTCCTGAGTACAGGGAGTCCAGGTATGTGCAACCACGCCTAGCTAGGCTAGCTAATCTTTATTAGATGCTAAGGAATGGCCCCAGGGCCTTGTGTGCTAGGCGAGTGCTGTAACCACTGAGCTAGGCCCCTAGCCCCTGCTTGCTCAGGAGCCCCCAGCGGCCCCCCCCCTCCCCCTCCAGGTCGCCCTAAGCCTCAGCATGAAAAATGAACATGCCCCTCCTGCTTCAGCCCTGCTGTCCCTTCTGATCGGAGGAAGGCCCTGCCAATAGGTAGCATTTTCCCCGGCTCTGCACCGCACATTCACAGTCTGCACATGTGGGTGGTGCCCATTTAATCCAGATCCCTCAGCATCCTCCACAGCCCTGACTAATGTTGCTTTCTACAAGAAGCCCTCAGGGATTTCTTCACTACCCAGGAAAGAAGGGCTCTGGGCACCTCCCAAGTCCTGTGAGCCACCCAGCACACCTGGCTGGCATCCTCTGCACTCTTGGGCCCTTCTCCCCACGAGGGTCTGAGCCCAAAGTGCCAGCTTCTGCTCCTCAATTCCAGCAGCCATCACAAACATACAGGATGATGGCCCAGGGGACTCCACGGACAAGATGAAGGACTTGTGACCATGTGACCACTGGTGTTGAGGTGACTTAGGCGACGCTGGGTGCACTCTCCCGGGCCCGGCATTCCCCGGTCTATACAGCCAGCCCACAGGGGCCTGCTGGTTGAGACAGAGCGGGGGCAGGGGAGGTGGACAGACAGGAAATGAGCCTCAGGGTGACCACAGGGTCGGCAGGGCGGTTCTCGCGCTCTGGGTGGAGAAGGAGCGATTCTCAAGTCTGTGGGACCCAGGAGCCCCAGGAAGACAGAGGGGCGCTAGGGCCTGGGGAGCAGGACAGAGGGAAACCAGGCACGCAGTGTTATTGTTACAGGCCATTAAATACAACTTATACACAAACTGAAGGGACAGGGACGGAGAGCAGGGGGCACAGAGGCTGGGGGGGTCACGGGGGTGCAGTGCGGGCCCGGTCCTGACTGGGGCTCAGGCTGCCGTCGTCCGAGGGGCTGGGATGGCGGAGGCCCGGCTGCTTGTGGAGGCCCCGGAGTTTGGCCAGCAGCTCCTGGATGAAGTCCTGAGGACAGGGTGGGGTGCTGAGAATGCAGGGAGGGGTCCCCCATACCCTCCTTCTGCCTTGGGATAAGTGAGGGGAGGGAGGAAAGAGAGCAGTTGAAAATAGGAAGAGAAACACAGGGAAGGAGAAAGGGAGAAGCTGGATATGGCGGTGTGGGCCTGTAATCCCAGCACTCTGGGAGGCTGAGGCAGGAGGATCACATATTCAAGTCCAGCCAGGACAATTTAGTGATTTAGCCAGAACCTGTCTCAAAATAAAACATTTTTAAAAATGGGCTGGAGATGTAGCTCAGTGAGAAGGTCGTGACTGGGTTCAATCCCCAGTACCACCAGGAAAACAGAGAAAGGCAGAGATGGAGGGATGGACAGACAGGCTGACACCCAGACCCAGAGACAATGGCGCAGACGTAACAGGAGAGGGAGGAACATGGGAACCATGGAAATACTTCTCCAGCTGTGAGATGACAGGGGGTCCCCAGAGACAGGGCCCCCCGGCTCCAGGGCAGGCCCACAGACACATGGTGACGTCTGTCCCTTGGGCAGCCCAGGGCCAGTTGGAGAAAGATGAATATTTTTCCCTTTTAAAGCAGAGAAGGAAGTGGGAGGGGTTGGGTGGCCCAGACTCGGGGCTGGAGGATGGGGCCCCCCAAGAGGTGGTGGTGGAGTCAGCTGCAGGGGGGACAGGCGGGACAGACAGGGCGGGGGCCCAACGGGGGCTGACACCAACCGGTGGCAGATGGGAACAGGGAACAGAAGGGGCAGGGGCGGGAGGGGGACAAAGGTCACCACTGAAACGTGGAAAAGAACTGCAAGATGATGTCCCCTCGACCTGTCATGCCACGGCCACCTCCCTCCTTCCCCAAGGGGTGCAGGCAGAGAACTCACCTCCGTGGGGCTCGTGCATGACTTCAGCAGCCCCTAGACAACCCCCAGAACACAGCAGATGGTTAATACCTTCTCCTCCTGCCCCTCCCGCTTCCCCGGCAGAGCCCCAAGACAGCAGGACAAATGAGGTCAGAGGCAGGTCACCAGCCCTAATCCCAGCACTCTAGGAGGCTGAGGCAGGAGGATCACAAGTTTGGGCCCATCGAGGCAACTCAGTGATTTCCTGAGACCCTGCCGCAAAATCCAAAATAAAAACAGGAGGGGGGCATAGCTCAGTGTGAAGGCCGAACCCCAAAACCTCAAAAGCAAGTCAGCCCTAGGCAGGCTGCTCCCCTGGGGAAGGGGAGAGGAGACCTCAGGGCGCCCTCTGGAGTCAGGGCTGAGCCACCAGCTCCAGGGTGCGAGAAAGTCACTCCCTTCCTGCCTCTGGAAGAACTGCTGATACAAGGAAAGGGCCCAGTAGCTACACACCTCCTGGGTTGGCACCCCAGCTCTGCTCTGACTGAGCTGTGTGACCCTTGGCAAATTACTCAACCTCTCTGGGCCTTATGTTCCTTATCTGGAAAATACAGAGAGTAACCATGCCTACTTCACAGGGTTTTGTAGGGATGAAAAGGGTTAGTAACAGTAAAGCAGTTAAGCCACCGTCACGTGTGCTCATGAAACACGTGAGCTGTGGGGATCAAACCTGGCACCTGCACACTGGGCTTATATCCCCAACCCATTTCTTGATTTTTTTTAAATTTTATTTTGGGGCAGGGTCTTGCTAAGTCACTAAGCTGCCACCCAAGCTGGGCTCGAACCTGTGATTCTCCTGCCTTAGATGATAGGCCTGCACCATGATGCTTGGCGGGCTACTCATTTTAAGGGGGACACAGAGTAAAGAATGGGGGCGCCCCCCTCCCCCAGCCTACCTGGATCTTCCGGCTCCTCTCCTCCTCACTTTCTAAGTCTAACAGCTCGTCAATGTTGACCTCATCGGGCATGTCTCCCTCCTAGAGGGGGAGAGCAGGGCTCAGGGTCCCTTCCCATCCGCCCTGGCCTTGGCCCAGGGCTTTGGAGGAGTCCCGGCTGGCCCCAGGGCCCAGCTGGCAGATTCTGGAGCAATCATGTGGCAGTCAGGGACAGCACCGCCACGGAGGGACAGCTGGGTGCTGGGGGGAGGGGTGGCAGATGGGTGGTGGAAGCCTGGACCCTGTACAGCCCAATGCCTGGGTCCACGGGCCCTGGGGGCCTCAGGGCTGGCATGAGTCTCTCTCCTTGGCCGCAATTCCCACTGTGGAAAACAGGCCTGGTCCAGTCTTGGAATGTGATTCTGGGATTCAGGATAGGGGCTGGCTTGTGCCCTTTCAAGGAAAAGTCTTAGCAGTAGGTGCGGGGGGAAGGGAGCCTGCGGGGGCGGGAAGGGGCGAGAAGCGGGGGCAGGGATCACTGAGGGGTTCTGGGGCCAAAGTGCAAGTAGCCAGGCCCAGGGTGATGACCACCCCAAGATGGGCGAGTCACCCCAGCTATCTCAAAGCAGCCAAAGTGGGGCGGGGGTGGGAGACGCACAGAACTCAGGGCAGTGACACTCCTGTCACCAGGGACAGGAACCTGCTGTCCCCGCAGGAAGTCCCTGTGCCTACCAAGTCTGTACCCCCCACCCACCCAGAGTCCCACCCTCCAGATGAAGGCCGTGCGGGGCACAGAGAGCTCAGCCGAGTCCTGGAGCATCAGTGAGTGTGTCGTTACACACCTGTGAGTCTGTGCCTGAGCCCGAGCCTGACACCAGGCTCCAGGGCTGACTGAGGGGCAAAGTATGTGGCTCCCCTGAGGGGTCCCACAGGGCCAGCTGCAGTGCCACTGAGGATGCTGCCCATCCTGTCAATCTGATTTGTCCGCTCAGCTGCTTGTGCCCATATGTGTGTCTGGGAACGGAAGGATCTTGAGTCACCGTGAGCAGCTGTAGCTTCTACCGCCATCGTGAGGTGCCTGGAAAGCTTTATGGGTGGGAAATGGTGGTGTAGGTCTCTATCCACAGCACTCCAGGAGGCTGAGGCAGGAGGATTTTTTTTTTGAGACGGGCTCGCTCTAGTCCAGGCTGGTCCTGAATTCACTATGCAGCCCAGGCTGGTCTTGTACTCAGGACAATCCTGCCTCAGCCTCCTGAGTGCTGGGATTACAGGCGTGCACCACCACACCCGATTTATGTGGTGCTGGGGAATCGAACTCGGGTACTTAGTGCTTTAACCACTGAGCCATTTCTCCAGCCCAGAGGATTTTTTTAAAGACAGTGTCTCACTCTGTTGTCCAATCTGATCCTGAACTCAACTGTGTAGCCCAGGCCTTGAACTCAAGGTAATCCTGAGGCAGGAGGGTTATAAATTCAAGCCTTGCACAGGCAATTTAGTGAGACCCCGTTTCAAAACTTAAAAAAGGGACTGGGGTGTAGTTCAGTGCAAAGGCCCTGTGTCACACCTGGAATATCTCACACACACACAAAAAAAAAGACTCCTTGGGACTTGTGTCTGGGTGTACTGCTATGCTCATCAGGGACTGTGACTATGCTCCCAAGTGTGTGCGTGTGTGTGTGAGTGTGTGTAGAAAGTGGGACTTCCAGCAGACGCAAGCGCTGAAGCCCCCCGCCCCCCACCGTGTGCCTGTGGCCTGTGTGTAGGTGTGTGTAGCTCTGGCTCGTGTCCTTGTGCGTTCCAGGGCAAGCACAGCCTATGTGCCCCTACAGCTTGCACACCGGTGTGACCTGGCTTCGGTGGCTTTGCCCACAGCCTGGCTGCTGGCTCTCATTTTGTCTTCAGAAGGTGACAGATGGGCCCTCCTGTGTAACCTGAGCTGCTTCGTGGCCGCAGGCCCCCCCCTGGAGCAGGACTGTCTGGGAGCCCGCTACACCGATTGTATCTGAACGTGTAACTTGAGTCGTCTTGCCTGGAGTGCCGTCCTGGTGCGTGCGCATACGGTCGCGGCCAGGCCGCGTGTCCCTGGGGGCCTGAGGCTGGAGCACAGCCCCCGACCGACCTGAGTCCTTCTGAGAGTGTGCGGCGGCCACATCTGCCACCGCCGACAGCGGCTCCGTGCACATCCGTGCACACGGCTGCTTCCTTTGTTGTGTGGCTCTGTGTGGTCCTATCTCCCCTGCCACCATGTCAGCGTCCGGCCTGCATACGCTCCCTTCCGCCACCCTCTCTTCAGATACGGTGGCTTTTTCGGGCTTTCCAATTTTGGCTCCTGCTCTCCCATGTACTAACGTCCCGGGCCCCCAGGGGTTGAGACGCGCCTGGAGCGCCGCGTGTATGCATCCGTGTGCGCCGGCAGAGCGGCGTGGGTGCGCACCCCATCGGTGCCGGCCCGGGAGGCTGCGCCGGCACCGCCCGCGCCCCGCGCCCCGCCTCACCCGGCCGCGGTACAGCTCCTCCACGCGCTCGTCGATCCACTTCTCCACGTCCAGCCGCCGCTGCAGCTCCCGCCGGTCGTACTTGACGGTGACGCGCGCGTGCCGCTTCTGGAGCCCCCCGGGGCTGCCGCCGGGCCCCCGGGCGCGGGCCGGGGACTGCAGCTTGCTCAGCACCCGCTTGCCCAGCCGCTGCGCCGCCATCCCCGCGCCGGCCCCGCGCTGTGCGGCTCCGCCGGCCCGGGCGCCTCTTACGGGCCGGGGCGGGGCTGGCGGGGGCGGGGCGAGCCCCGCGGCGCCCGCCCCGCCCCTCCGCCCTGGCCTCAGTTTCCCCGCCTGCAGCGGCGAGGACGGGCCGCAGCGCCTCCCGGCGCGCCTGGCTCGGCTGTGGGCTAGCCCGGAGGCCCGCGACCCCTGGCCCGGAGCCCGGGGCGGGTGCCTGGCCCTGGCCACGCCCTCTGGAGGTCGCGGGGGACTGCAACCCCCCACCCCGTCGGCTTCCGTGCTAGGGGTCCGGCCATCGTTTGTTCCTTGGGTGGTTCATTCCTTCACTCATTCAGCTGGCTACCCCTCCATCTGCTGATTTATTTACTCTCTCTGGTCAACAAATGTCTACTCATGAAGCCGGGCCTGGTAGCTCAGGCCTGTAGGCCCAGCGCTTGGGGAGGCGGGGGCAGGAGGAGCACAGGTTAAGGACCAGCCGGGGAAACTTGGCAACTCAGTGAGACTCTGTCCCAAAAAAACAAAAGGTAGGGCCTGGAAGAAGGGCACAGGGCTTAAAGCGCTTGCCTTGTAGGTTCAGGGCCCTGAGTTCGTTCCCCAGCACCACATAAACTGGACGTGGTGGCGCATGCCTGTAATCCCAGCACTGGGGAGGCTGAGGCAGGAAGATTGTCCCGATTCCAAGGCCAGCTTGGGCCACACAGTGAGTTCAGGACCAGGCAGAGCTACAGAGCCAGACCCTGCCTCAAACAATAAATGGATATAAAGGGGGGCTAGGAGCATAGCTCAGTGGTAAAAAACGCTGGTTTACCAAGGACAAGGTCCTGGGTTTGATTCCCAAGCACCAGATATGCCAGGTGTGGTGGCACAGGCTTCTCATCTCAGCACTCAGGAGGCTGAGGCAGGAGGATTGCTGCCTCAACCTCCTGAGTGTAGCATCTTGGGCTACATAGTGAGTTCAGGACCAGCCTGGGCTACAGAGCGAGACCCTGTCTTAAAAAAATTTTTTTTAAAAAGAAGAGAAACAAGAAGCCCTGGCTGGCCTCAAACTCACAGCAGCCCTCCTGCCTCAGACTCTGGAATGCTAGGATTACAAGTGTGCTCCACCACACCCAGCTTACGTGGTACCGGGAAATGGAATTCAGGGCCTTGTGCTTGCCAGGTAAGCGCTTTAACCATTGTGCTATTCCTCCAGTCCCTTCTTCTTCTTCTTCTTCTTTTCTTTTTTAGAGACAAGGTCTTGCTCTGTAGCCCAGGTTGGTCCTGAACTGTGGAGCCCAGGCTGGCCTCGGACTCATAGCAAACCTCCTGCCTCAGCCTCCCGAGTGCTAGGATTACAGGCATGCACCACCACACCTGGATTTATATGGTGCTAGGGAATCGAACTCAGGGCCTTGAGCTTGCAAGGCAAGCACTTTAACAAAAACACTGTGCCATTCCTCCAGCCCCTTGTTCCTGTTTTTAAGACAGTCTTGCTCTGTAGTGCAGGCTGATCCCAAATTAATTATGTAGCCCAGGCTGTCCTCAAACACACAGCAATCCTGCCTCGGCCTCTCAAGTGCTGAGATTATAGGAGGTATGTGCCACCATGCCTGGCTCCCCTTTATTGTTTATTTGAGATAGAGTTGTCCAGGTTGGCTTTGAACCTGTGGTTCTTCTGCCTGTGATCCCCACTACCGAGTGCTAGGATTACAGCCTGTGACACTGGGCTGCTTTTTTTATTTGAGATAGGGGATTGTTGAGTTGCCTAGGCTGGGCATGAATCTGTGATCCTCTTGCCTTAGCATCCCAGGAAGAGCCACCATACCTGGATTTACCCTGTTTCAGAGATCTCAGCCAGGCAGGTGGCACAGGCCAATAATCTCAGTACTATGGAGGATTAGGCAGGAGGATCACAAGTTCAAGCCCAGCCTGGGCAACTGGGTGACTTAGTGAGACCATGCTCAAATCAAAATTAAGAGGGCTGGAGGAATGGCACAGCAGTTAAAGCACTTGCCTTGCAAGTGCAAGGCCCTGAGTTCAATCCCCCAGCACCACATAAAGCTGGATGTGGTGGCACACACCTGTAATCCCAGCACTTGGGAGGCTGAGACAGGAGGATTGCCAAGTCCAAGGCCAGCCTGGGCTCCATATGAGTTCAGGACCAGCTAGAGCTACAGAGTAAGACCCTGTCTCAAAACATATTAAGAGACTTCAGGACAAGATGGCAGCTGAGTGGGCGTCCTGCTCAATGGCTCTTTCCAGGCTCACTCAAAGAGTTGAGAAACAATTTAAAAACTACCTGCTCAACTTAGCATGGAGAAGGAGGTGAGCTCCAGGAATTGAGAAGGCTGGAAAACGTTACAGATGCATCAGAGGCTGAAGAGCATGTCAGCCCAGGAAGGCACCCAGTCTTCTTGGGAAGGGCCTGGAGCAGCAGAGAAAAGCTGGCAGCCAGATTGTCATATGCCTAGAGCCGGAAGCTGAGGGAATGAACAGCAGCCAGCAGACATGACCTCCAGAAACAAGCCTGCAGGTAGTGCAAACTACAAACATACTGTAAGTTTCGCCTTGCAAAGGCCCCCCTACAGCATTTTATTTTGGGGGGGCACAGTCTCACTCTGTAGTCTACACTGGTCCTGAACAACTATGTAGCCCAGCCTGGTAGTCCTCCTGCCTCAGCTTCCTGAGTGCTGAGATTACAGGCAGGGGCCACTATGCTAGACTGACTGGCTGGCCTGACTGACGAAGTCCTGTGTGTTGAACGTGGTGACCACACATCTACACTTGAGCTATGATCTAGCCCTCGTGTGACATTTCAATATAGGTGCTCAATGTGTAATAATCAGATCACAGCAATTGGCGTCACCATCACCTCTATAAACTGAGAAAAAATTATTTTTGAGATAGGATCTTGCTCTGCAGTCCAGGGTGGTCCTGAACTCACTATGGAGCCCAGGCTGGCCTTGGACTCACAGCAATCCTCCTGCCTCAGCTTCCTGAGTGCTAGTATTACCAGAGTGTGCTATCATACCCAGTTTATGTGGTACTGGGGAATTGAACCCAGGGTTTAATTGTGCTTGCTAGGCATGTGCTTTAACCATTGGGCCATTCCTCCAGACATGTTTTGCTTTTTGAGACAAGGTTTCGCTCTATAGGCCAGGCTGGCATCCAATACACGGCAATTATCTAGTCTCAGCCTTCTGAGTACTGGGACCACAGGTATGCACCACCACCCCTAAGTTTTGGCAGTCATACTAGCCAAACTCACCAAAAAAAGGAAAGAAAGCACTTAGGAGGCTGAGACAGGAGGATTCCTGTGAGTCCAAGGCCAGTCTGGGCTGGCTCCACCCTGAGTTCAGGACCTGTCTGGGCTACAGAGCAAGACCCTGTCTCAAAAAAAATTATATTCCAATAAATTCAAGAGCCCAGAAGAAATGGAAATTTTCCTGGACACATACAAGACCTCAACATTGAACCAAGCTGAAGGAATGGCTCAGCAGTTAAAGCGCTTGCCTAGCAAGCACTGAGTCATGCACTAAGTACCTGAGTTCGATTCCCCAGCACCACATAAATCAGGCATGGTGGTGCATACCTACAATCCCAGCATTCCAGAGGCTGAGAGAGGAGGATTGCCATGATTCCAAGGCCAGCCTGAGCTCCATTGTGAGTTCAGGACCAGCTTGGGCTGCAGAGTGAGACCCTGTCTCAACAAAACAAAACAAAATTAAACCAAGAAAACCCTTAACTAATAGGCCAATAATGAGTGATGAAATTGAGACAGTAACATAGGGTCTACTAACAAAGAAAAATCCAGACCCTAAGTGGATTCACCACAGAATTTTGTTGTCTTGTTTTTTTTGAGACAGGGTCACTCTGTAGCCAGGCTGGTCCTGAACTCACCATGTAGTCCAGGCTGGCCTTGGATTCACGGCAATCCTCCTGTCTCAGCCTCTAGAGTGCTGGGAATATAGGTGTGCGCCACCACACCCAACTTGCATGGTGCTGGGAAATTGAACCCAGGGCCTTGATTTTGCTGGGGAGTCACTTTAACCACTCTAGTCCCACTACAGAATTTTATTAGAACTTCAGAGAAGAGTTAGAGACAATGCTTTTCAAACTTTCCCACAAAACTAAGATAGAAGGGATATTACCTAACTCCTTCCTGGAAGCTAGTACCACCCTGATCCTAAAACCATATAAAGACCCAACAAAGAAAGAAAACTACAGGCCAATTTTCTCAATGAATATAGACACAAAAATCTTTATCAAGATTCTTGGAAAAAGAATACAACAAATTATTAAAAGATCCTGCACCGCGACAAAGTTGGTTTCATCCCCAGGGGTGCAAGGGTGGATCAACATATGTAAATTAGTTAATGCAATATACTACATATCACTTCTAAGCCTTTTGGCTAAGATCAAGTATCATACACTACATAAACAACAGCAAGGACACAACCACCTGATCATGTGAACAGATGTCGAAAATGCCTTTGACAAATATAACATCTTCTCATGATATAAACTCTGGGGCTGGGGGCACAGATCAGTGATTAGAGTGCTTGCCTAGGACTTGCAAGGCCCCCATGTATATATGATCTGGGCACGGCGGCACACGCCTGTAATTTCAGCACCCACAAGGCTGTGGCAGGAGGTTTGCCATGCATTCCAGGCCAGCCAGGGGCTACACAGTGAGTTCAGGACTAGTGTGGACTTCAGAGTGAAATACTGTCTCAAAAAAAATAATAATATATATATATATATATATATATATATATATATATATATATGGATCTTACCTCAAGCTGGTAAAAACAATTTGTGACAATCTTACAGCCAACATCATCCTAGATGGGGAAACACTGAAAGCTTTCCCCCCAAACTGGGAGCAAGACAGGGTGTCTACTCTCGCCCTTCCTTTTCAACATAGTGCTGGAAATCTCAGCCAGAGCAATCAGGCAAAAGAATGGAATAAAGACAATAGGTATAGGAAAGGAAGATGTCATATTGTCCTTACCTGCTGTTGACATGATCTATTACAAAGAACACTCCCAGAATTCCAACAGAACTCTTAGAACCAAATTCAGACAAACTCAGCCAAGTTGCAGGATATAAAATCAGCACACACACCTCAGTAGCCTTCCTTTAGAGCAACAACGAAAACAAAGATCAGAAAAACAGTCCCATTTACAGTAGCCTCAAAGAAAATCAAATACCATGAAATCTACCTACAAAGGAAGTGAAGGATCCCTATACTGAGAACTATATATAGTACTCAAATTTTGGCAGCTATATTAGCTGCCAAAAGATAACAAAGTGAATATTAGAAAATGTAAAGACGGGGGCTGGAGGAGTAGCTCGGTCTCACCACGCATTGTCCATCTTCATACTTTCTCTCTCAACCTGATGTCAGCCACAGAGCCTGACGACAGCTATGGGATTCAGCCAATGACACTTGAAGAGCGAGATTCAGGCCCTGAGTTTGGTTCCCCAGCACCACATAGCTGGGTGTGGCAGCACATGCTTGTAACCCCAGCACTCAAGAGGCTGAGGCAGGAGGATTGCTGTGAGTTTGAGGCCAGCCTTGGTTACATAGTGAGTTCATGACCAGCCTATACTACAGAATAAGATCATGTCTCAAAAAAAAAAAAGAGATGGGAGAAAGTAAAGAAAGTAAGAAGATCCCCTTTGTGGAAGGAAAGGGAATGTGAAGGAGTTTGAAGGGGGGATAGGAAAGAGAAATAAAAAAGATTAAGGTGCAACATGTAAGCACACAAATTTCTCAAGCTGATTGTTATGATCATGTATCACAGGTACATGTTAGAAGAAGAAAAAGTACGCACAGTCAGGCCTGGTAGTGCCAGCCTGTGGTCCCAGTACCCTGGGAAGTTGAGACAGGAGGATATCAAGTTTGAACCCACCCGGGCAATTTAGCAACTTAGCAAGATCCCATCTCAAAATCAAAACCAGAAAAATAAAAAGTCAGGAATGTAACTCAGTGTGAAGGCCCTGGGTTCTGTCACCAGCACCACATTAAAACTAAATAAATATAAGCACAGAGACTCTTATGAAACCAATCTCTGGAATTCTTTTCATCTTGCAAAACCGAAGCTATCCCACCAGCCTCTGGCAGCACTCTCTCTATGGATTTGATGGTGCTAGGTCCCTTCTTTAAGTGGAATCTTCCAACATCTGTCTTGTCAAGACAGCCTCGGTGGCTTGACCTGACCAGAATGTCCTCCAGGCTCCGTGACCAGAATGTCCTCCAGGCTCCCCCCAGTGGTGGTTTCTCCTCCTCCAAGGCCAAATCAGAGCCTACTGTATAGATTCACGGGCCATACTGTGTTCCCGTGCTTATCCACTGCTAGGCACAGACTGGTTCTACTGTGTGTGTGTGTGTGTGTGCGCGCGTGTGTGATATTAGGAGTTGAACTCAGGGTCCTCTCCACTGAGCTACTGAGCTACAGCCCTAGCCCCTAGTACTTTATTTTATGATGCTAGGGATGGAACTCTGGGCCTTTGTGCTGAGCTATATCCTCAGCCCATACTTTGGCTTTGTTTTTTGTTTGTTTTGTTTTGAGACAAGGTCTCATTCTGTAGCCCAGGCTGGTCCTGAACTCATTATGGAGTCCAGGTTGACCTTGGACTCACAGCAGTCCTCCTGCCTCAGCCTCCCAAGTGCTGGGATTACAGGTGTGCACCACCACGCCCGGGTTATGTGGCACTGTAGAATCGAACTCAGGTACTTAGCACTTGCTAACTACAAGGCAAGTGCTTTAACTGCTGAGCCATTCCTCCAGCCCCTGCCTTTGATTTTGAAACAGGGTCTTGCTGATTCACCAAGTTACCCAGGTTGGGCTCTATCTTGCAATCCTCCTGCTTCAAAAGTGCTGGGATTACAGGTGTATGCCACTATGACAGGCTTGTTTCCACCTCTTCGGTATTATGAATAAAGCTGCTGTGAATGTAACCATAAAGAGGAAGAAAGAAAGAAAGAAAGAAAACATAAAAGCTGGAGGAATTTTGAGACAGGGTCTTGCTCTGTAGCCCAGGCTGGTCCTGAACTCACTATGGAGCCCAGGCTGGTCCTGAACTCACTATGGAGCCCAGGCTGGCCTTGGATTCATGGTAATCCTCCTGCCTCAGCCTCCCGAGTGCTGGGATTGAGTGCTGGGATTACAAACGTGTGCTACCAAAGCCGGTTTATGTGGTGCTGGGGAATCAAACTAGCACTTGACATAGCACTTGCTAGGCAAGTGCTTTAGCTTTAACCACTGAGCCATTCCTCCAGCACAAAGAGTATATTTTATTATTGTTGGCTTTGCTCTATTCCTTGCCTGCCACTCTCTTGAGTTCTCTCATTCTCCTTTTTCTTTTCTTTCTTTCTTTCTTTTTTTTTGAGACAGGGTGTAGCTCTGTGGTCCAGGCTGCTCCCGCCCATGGAACCCAAGGCACTCGGTAGGCAAATGCTCTCAACGCTGCGCTAGTCTTTCAGCACCTCCCCCTTTCCTAAAACAGGGTTTTGCTCTGTAGCCCAGGATGGTCTTGAATTCACTATGTAGCCCAAGCTAGCCTTGGAATCACAGAGATACTCCTGCCTCAGCCTCCCAAGTGGGATTACAGGCCTGCACCATCATGCTCGGCTTTATGTGGTGCTGGGGAATCGAACTCATGGCTTTGTACTTGCTAGGCAAGCGCTTTAAACGCTGTGCCATTCCTCCATCGCCTGAAGACAGCTCTTACAGCTTCTCTGGGTCAGGTTCCGGCCTCCTGGCTTCCTCCCTCCAGGTCTGTGATCTTTGGCTTGCATGGGTCATGTCTCCCTGTGGCTATCTGTTGAACTTGTCTTCCTGTTTTTCCCGGGAGCCCTGGAGGCAGGTTAGGGGCTGCTGCTCTTTCCCGGGTCCATCCCCTCTTTCAGGAAGCCCACCGTGGTCCTCTCAGGTTAGACAAGGAAACTGTCTGGACTCTGTCTTCCACAGTCCCAAATCCTGAGCACCCGACCTGGGGCTTCCTCGCAGCACTTCTCATCACGCTGCCCAGTAGTCGTTCCCGCCGTTACCACTCCAGGCTGCCCTGCTCCTGTCTGGTGAAACCAGTCCGGCTTGGCCACAGCTGGGTCCCTGGCATTGCGCCACCAGAGTAGGCGCTGGTGAATGCTGAATTCAGGAAGGAAGATGTATGTGCCCTGTCCTCAGAGGCAGACTAAAGGAAGGCGGACAGAAAGGCACAAGGGTACCAGCATCTGTGTCTTTCCCGTCAGACGGTGCACGCCTGCGATCCTAGAACCCTAGGAGGCTGAGGGTCACAAGTTTCAGCCCAGCCCAGGTGACCTAGCAACCTAGAGCGACCCTGTCTCGAAATAAAAAAATAAAAAATGGCTGGGGATGTGGCTCAGGGTGAAGGACCTGGAATCAATATCACACACAGAGAAACGTATGTCTCCCACCCTGAGCTCTGGCGAAAGACATGTTCGCCAAAGCCCACCTAGAGTGGCGGAACCCCATCGCTCAGCTTGGCTGCGCCTCCGCCTGGCTCGGCTGGACAGGAGCCAACGAAACCGGACTCTCCTCTTGACTTGGGGGCGGACCCAGGTGCCCCGAGGGCGGGGTGGGGGCGGTCGCGCAGGTGCGGGTCCTTTGCGCTTGCGCCCGGCTCGCCCCGCCCCGCCAGGTGCGCCCCGCCCCCTGCTGCCTGCCACCTTCTGGCTGCGTACGAGCGTCCGCCATTGGTTCGGGCACCCCCTGGTCGTCTAGGGTTGTGGCGCCGCTCTGAGCTGAGGGGACAGTCGCTGAAGTCGCCTAGGGCTGCGGGGTTACGGGAAGAGCGACCAAACATAGCCGCGTGGCCGCACACTGACGCTCCGAGAAGTTCCGGCACCTCGCGGGCCCGCGCGAGTCGTCTGCACCTGAGCCCCCCGCCGCCTCCAGCGCGCGTGCGCGGCCGGGGTCTTCCCGCACCTGATCGCGAGACCCCAACCGCGGGCCGCTCCAGGCCTCGCGCGCGCCTTCCGGGGAGCCGGCCATGGCGCAGCTGTGTGGGCCGCGGCCGGCCTGGGCGCTCCTCGCCCTGCTGGCATCGCTGCTCCTCTGCGGGGCCGAGGCGGCCGACCAAGTCCGACAAGTCCACGGTGAGGGCTCGCGGATGGCGGAGGCCGGGAGGGTCAGGATCTAGGGAAGGCAGGTGGGCTCTCTGCGTGGAGAGTCGGGAGGGAGAGGTTGGGGACGATCTCGTGACGCCTAGGGCATGGGGGCGAGCCAGGCCGGGAGACCGAACCTGGAAAGGCGGTTTGGAAGCGGGAACGCGGGCGGAGGAGCTTGCTTTTAGAAAGTTTGTTTGGGGGAGATTGAAGAGGAGGGTATTTCCCAAGGGGGAGTGGCCTGCCCCTTCCTGTGGCAGGAAGGGGCCGAGGAGCCCAAAGCTGTACTCTTCCGGGCAGCGGGGCAGTTTCCTTGGCCGGAGAAAGCCCGGGTAGGCCAGGCCCCAGAAGGTGTGGTCTGGAGGTGCCCTGATGGCAGTTTGGGCTTCAGAAACAACCCCATCCCCGTGTCTTACTGGGCACCAGCCTGCGGAGAAACCTTCCCGGTTGAATTACTGTAGAGTAGGTAGCAGAGAAGAAAGGATTTCCCTAAGACCCAGAAGAGGGAGAAGGAAGGGAACAGCTGGGGTTGCCTTCTTCCAGCGCTGGTATGACCTTCCATCCTTCAAGCACGGGCTAACGGGTTTTGAAGAGAGCTGTTTTCTAGAAAAATTCACTGATTCAAACGTAATAAGCCTCTGCTGTGTGTAAGGGAACAGTGCTGGCGCCGTGTTAACCTAAGTTAATTCAGATCAGCTGAGTTCCTGCGTTCGCATAACTATAGTCTGGTGGGAGTAGCAGTGAGTGAACATCTCAGCGAAGGGTCTTGGCCACAAGATGAAATGACCGAGAGGTAAATGAACAGGTTGATGGAAGGTGGTGGTGGCTGCTTAGCTCAGGTGGCTGGGAGACTTCTTTCTCTGGGGGGTGATGTGAGAATCCAACCAGGAAGAATGAAGCAGGCAGCCACAGAAAGACCATTGTCTAGCCAGAGGTCATGAAGTATGAAGACTTGAGACCAGAACAGGCTTGTTTGTGCTTGAGGAAGACAGAGCAAAGAGGAAAAAAAAGGCAGGATGTGTCAGGTCAACCCAAGGGATAACTTAAGGAGAATAGTTAATTCCCTGTGCCTGAAGCAGGGAAAAAAAAAAAACCGGCAAAACTAGACTCGTTGGAAACTTGGCAGGAGGGAAAGCTGACCTCTAGGTAGAAAACCCAGAACCAGAAATGCAGGTGTTGACCATTGTGGTCTGAATCAGAATTTGATGGCTTTCTTGGGCTTTTCTTGGTGAAGTAATTGTATTAGGATGGATCTCCAGTTACCTGCCCTGTCACTATATCTGGTTACAGGTTACTTGGTGTTCACCAGGAAACAACCTATGATGCCACAGGCCTTGTAACAGATAAGACCAGGCCTGACTGTAGAGGCCTTTTCTGCTCACAGTGGCCCCCTGGTTCTGCTGTGCCTCCCTGGACCTTCTGACCTTTCACTAATACTACTGTCTGGCTGGGTGAACTACTGCCCTCACTTATCTGAAGTGCTGTTTGTTTGAAAGCTTGAACAGCTTTTTGATTTATTTTTTACCCTCTCCTGATTGCTTTGGTGTTCTCACAAAGCAAGGTCATCTGCTAAGACTGAAGTGTTTTTTTCTGGCACTGCAGCTGTAGAGGTGCTGCTGGAGAGAGCCTGTACAAGGGAATGATTGTGATAGTTGGACGTGGAGACGCGAAAGGGGGCTGCGTGTCTCTGGAAAGGTGGTAGGGGCAACAGGTTGTTGGAGTTGAGGTTCTAGAGGGGATAAACTACGAAAGTGGGTGTCATGGGCAGTGAGCGGAGGTGATGAAACTGAGGTTCTGCCGATGGGATCAGAAGAGGGGAGGCTGTAGGGACAACAAGGTCAGCAGGAAAGAATGCCAGGCAACCATCTGCCTGGATGTGGAAATCACTGAAGGTGCCAATCTGAGCAGTCTGAGATGGAGGGAACCCAGATAAGAGATCAGGGAGAAGAGAGGAACAGGTACCTGGGTCAGCAGATGACTCACAGAGCTGGCAGATTGCTAGGATCTGCAACTGAAGGTTTAAGAGGGTCGAAGGAGAATGTTCTGGAAGCAGGAGGGATCCACCTTCTTGTTAAAGAAGGGTGACAGAATGCTTAGGGAAGAGATTAAACAAATATGATTTTGCTAAAGACTTGGTCATTAGTTCCAGAGGGCCCAGAAACTGGGGGTATGGCTTCCAGAGGAAAGCATTTTATATAAAAATTTTGGTTCATGGATTTGCCTAAAAAATAAGAATCTGACCAGAACTCAGGCCTATTCCATATAGCACTCATGGGCTGGGCTTATTACCTTTTGCACAGGATGTTTGCTGCTGCCTGGTTGGTTATTTCACGTTCTTTTCCATTACCTGTCTATGTAGGCCTTTAGGTTGTGTGTCTCGCCCAGCTCCTCCAACAATGTGTGCTCCATTGAGTAAAGGAAGGCAGATAATACCTGCTAGCTCTTTCAAATTGTACAGTACATCGTGGCTCTAAGGGTGGGAGGAAACCTTCATCAGGTGACTGCGTGTGGGTGTGACTTTTTCCCTTCTTGGGATAAAGCCTGATATTTGAAGGATCCCAAAATATGTAATTTTGGTCAGTGTTAGGCTAGATTAACGTATTTTCAGCATAGGATGTTGAAAATCACACCAGGAGCAGTCAGTTGAGGATAGTTCCTGCTGCCAGTAACCCCACCCCCACCCTTCCAATAACTTTTTGCGAGCCCTTGGGCATCAGCTCCGTGTTAATGGTTACTTGGCTTTGATTTACAGTTCTTTGGCTCTTTGTTGTTAGCTCTTGGGAATTTCCACTGAGGCCAAGTAGGCAACACATCCAGAGCCTCCACTGCACTTTGAAACAGTCTTCAGTTTATATTACTCTCTTACGTTCCCGGCTGCTTCCCCATTCCTTTAACTATTAATACAAGGTAAACTTTCCAGCAAATTGTAAGCTAGCATGTTGCTAGCCATCACTTTTTGTTTCCCTTTCTCATTTCCTGTGGTAGTTGTGACCCTGGTCAGACAGTGAGAAGGCAGTTCTGGAGTTAGTGGGTGCTTAGCTAGGGGTTCTCCGAGGTGGTGTTTGCCCCTCCCTGTCTCTGCATTGGAGATAGAGCTCAGGGTCTTCCACTGAGCTACACCCTCAGCCTTTTTTTTTTTTTTTTTAATTCTTTTAGATAGGATCTTGCTAATTTGTCTGGGCCAGGCCTAATTTTGGGACCCTTCTGCCTCGCCTCCCAGAGTGCTGGGATTATAGGCTTGCACTAGTGGGCCTGGCTCTTAGGTAGTATCTTAACATTTTTTTTTTCTTCCTTTTTTTTGGAGACAGATCTTGCTATGTGGCTCAGGCTGGTCCTGAACTCACCCTGTAACCCAGGCTGACGTTGAACTCAGAGCAAACCTCTGCCCCCATCTCTAAGAGCTGAGATTCCTGTCATGCACAACCATGGCCAGCTAAACTTTATGTGGTGCTGGGGAATCAAACCCAGGGCCTTGTGCATGCTAGATAAGCACTTTAACCTCTGGGCAATGCACCTAGCCCATCTTAACATTTCTCTTTTTCCTTTTTTTAAATAGTACTGAAAATGAATGCAGGTCTTCACACTGAGCTGCATCCTCCCAGCTCTACCCGCCACTTGAACTCACTTTTAAGGGTTTTTCTTTTTCTTTTTTCTTTTTTATTTATTTATTTATTTTTTGATGGTACTGGTGATTGAGCCCAGGGCCTTCACTCTGCGCTCCTTCCCCACCCCTTTTTGTTTGATTGAGACAAGAGTTTCACTAAGTTGCCCAGGCTGGGCCTAAACTTGGCCGTCCTGCCTCAGCCTGCTAGAGCTCTGGGAGTACAAGCATGCTACCCCATGCCTGGCTCCTGGCCTTAGCTTTGAAGAGAGAGAGAGAGACAGTGCAGTAAACAACGGAACAGGTGAATATATCTGGTGAAGCATGCCATGAAGAGGAAGGTGATTGTCAGTGTGGCCTTGGTACTTGAAAATGAGCTTTAGGGCTCAGGTGATAACAGTTCCTCCAGGATGATGACATTTCCTGTAGGTCACAGACACCCCCGGCTCTGTGCATCATTTTGGAGCTCAGCCTGGATGGAGAAAGCAGACTCTTCCTCTTCCACTCTCCCCCTTTGTCATTGTACCCGTGACCTGAGTCATTTACACACTCAGGCTGGTCTTAAAGTGGTTGGCCAGGCAACCACACCCTGTTTGCTGGTCAGAGGAGAGGCCAAATAAGGGATGAGTGGCCTGTGATTCATCCTAGGGGTAGGAGGAGTTCTAGAAGGATCACGTTGAAGTGACTTTCTTTTTTGAGACAGGGTCTCTCTATAGTCTAGGCTGGTTTTCAACTCATTATCCAGCCCAAGCTGGCCTCAAATTCATGGCAATTCTTCTGCCTCAGCCTCCCAAGTGCTGGGATGACAGGCTTGCACCACCATGCCCAGTTTATGTGGTGCTGGGGAATCCAACTCAGGGCCTTATGCTTGCTAGGCAAGTGCTCTAATGCTTCCCCAGACCCATATTTATTTTTTATCTTGACCTTTTTCTTTTCAGGGATAGTCTTGTGTTGCAGCTCAGGCTGTCCTTGAACTCACATCAATCATTTTGCTTCAGCCTCCTGAGTGCTGGGATTAGACCTGTGTCACCATGCCCAGTGTATTTGGTGCTGAGGAATCGAACCCAGGGCCTCTGCTTGCTAGGCAAGCACTTTAACCACTAAGCTACACCTCTAGCACTTATTTTCCATTTTGAGATAGAATTTTACAGAGTCACTAAATTGCCCAGGCTGGCTCGAACTTGCAGTCCTCCTATTTCAGGCTCCCAAAGTACTGTATCACCAGAACTGGCTTGACCAAAACCAAAAAAATATATTTATTCATTTATTTGTATTTGTATTTATTTGTTTGTTTGTTTGTTTTTGAGGCAGGGTCTTGCTCTGTAGCCCAGGCTGGTCCTGAACTCACTGTGGAGCCCAGGCTGGCCTTGGACTCAGGGCAATCCTCCTGCCTCAGCCTCCTGAGTGTTGGGATTACAGGTGTGTCACACCATGCCCATCTTTATGTGATGCTGGGGAATTGAACTCAGGGCCTTATGTTTGCAAGTGCTTTAATTGTGGTGCCATTCCTCCAGCCCCGGTTTATTCACTTTGAGGCAGAGTCTCATTTTGTAGTTCGGGCTGGTCCTGAACTCAGTATGTAGCCCAGGCTGAACTCAAATTCCTGACAATTCTGCTATAGCCTCCTGAGTGCCGGAACTGCACATGTGTGCCGCCACACCCAGCTTTATTTTTGTATTTTTGACACAGAATCTGCTAATCTTGAACTTGTAGTTCTCCTGCATCAGTCTACTGGGTAGCTGGGATTACCAGCTTGGACTACATAGTGAGAGCCTGTCTGAAAAAAACATCAGGATGGGCATCAGTCTAGGGAGCTGAGGCAGGAGGATTGTGGTTTCCAACCTAGCCTGAGCTACCTAGTGAAGCCCTCTCTCAAAATGAAAAATCAGGGACTAGGAGAATAGCACAGTAGTTAAAACTCTTGCCTAGCAAAATGCAGGGCCCTAGGTTCAGTTCCTCAGCACCATATAAGCTGGGTGTGGTGTGTGCCTATAATCCCAGTACCAAGGAGGCTGAGGCAGGAGGATTGCCATTAGTGTAAGGCCTACTCGGGCTCCATAGTGAGCTCAGGACCAGCCTTGACTATAGAGTGAGATCCTGTCTCACAAAAAAAAAAAAAAAAAAAGAAAGAAAAGAAAAAAAATTAAGGGCTGGGGTGTAGCTCAGTGTGTCAGTGTGAAGGTCCTGGGTTCAAACCGTGGTACTACAAGTAAAAGCAAAATTGCTTTGCACAACCCTAAACCACCTGGCAGGGTAACCTTATCTGTGTTTACTCTTTGGCCCTTCATAGAAGAAATTTGCTGACCTTTGGTGTGGAGAAGCTGATGGGCCAGAGGAGGCAGAGGAGCACCTCCTAAGTGCCTTCAGGCTGGTGAGGCGGTCGTGCCATTCAGGCTGTGGTGTAGAAGACCCTCTCCTGCAGTTTATTGCACACATGAGAGTGAAGCTGTCAAGGACTAAAATCCTAGGAAAGTTAGTTTTGCTTGTTTTAAAAGTAAACTTCAGGGGCTGGGGATATAACTCAGTGGTACATCATAGGCAAGGCCTTGCGTTTCATGCTGAGCAGCCTCCCACTTAAAAAAAAAAAAAGTACTCGTAAAGATTATAAAAACATGAAGTAAAGAAAACACCAAGTTCAAGGTGGTTGTTAATTTTGAGAGGAAGCAGATGCTAGGGAAGTAAGGTATAAACAGAGGTTTTTGGCTCTAGCCATGTTTTAGTCCTTTAACTTCTTCTTAGTGTTGGGGATCGAGCCCAGGGTCTTTGCGGTAAGCAGCATCTGCAGCCCTGCTAACTCTAGGTCTCACTAAATTGCCAAGGCTGGATTCCTATGTGCAGTCCGTAGCCCCCAAGGAGGCTGGGCTTGCAAGTGTGTGCGCCACTATGCCCAGCTTGTTTTTAGTTCTTTTAAATGGTTGGATTTGAGGGGCTGGAGGAATGGCACAGTGGTTGAAACACTAGGCCCTGAGTTTGATTCCCCACCACCACATAAAGACGGGTGTGGTGGCACATGCCTGTAATCCCAGCACCTGGGAGGCTGAGGCAGCAGGATTATTGTGAGCCCAACACCAACCTGAGCTATATAGTGAGTTCAGGACCAGCCAGGGTTGTAGAGCAAGACTCTTGTCTATAAAAAAAATAAATAAGTGTTTGGATTTATAAAGCTGCGACATAAATGTACACATGCTTGTGTTTTCTGTATTTTTTCAGCATATTCAAAATAGCCTAAAGATACTTTATTTCTAGATTTACCTTGCAACAGTGTAAGCACTGCTCTACACCTGTGTGTTTTAGAATGAGCAAGCGTCATCTTCTTAAGGCTATAAAATTAAGTGATGTTGGTTGTGCCTGGGAACCTAGAATGTCTGTAATGTCCTTGTTACTAGAAGGTGACAAGAGGACCTTCCACTGGCTGCCATTCCTTCAGCCCTGAAATGCTTATTAAAGAATAATTTTCTGAGCTGGAGGAATAGCTTGGTAGCTGAAGTACTTGGCCTAGCAAGCCCAAGGCCCTGGGTTCAGTTTCCCAGCACCATATAAGCTGGGTGTGGTGCTGTGAGTTCTCTGCGTTCTAGGCCAGCCTGGGCTACGTAATTAGCTCAGGACTGGCCTGGACTACAGTATCAAAATAATAATAATTTTCTGAAAGAATATCCGAAAATTCTCCCAAGCCTTACTTAACAGGGGTGGGAGGTGGGGGGGGAGTGAATTGCTAGTTCTGCTCAACATTGGCCGCTTAGCAAGACCCTGTGTCAAAATAAAAGGACTAGAGAAATAGCTCAGTACGATATTTCCCAGTACTTGGGGGGGGGGGGGGGCAGCAAAAGAAAAGCAGCCTTGGCCAGTGCTTTTGGTATGTTGCTGTGGGTGACCCTGTCATTAAGTGTGACTGAAAACAGAGGCCTTGTAGAGGCCTCTAAAGAAGGGAATTGGCCTCCAGGAGCCCTCTGATGGTGATAAAGTCTCTGAGGAATGTTTTGGCTTTTAGGCAGCTCAGTTCTGTGTTTTTCCCACTGCCTGGTGATAAGTAGCTTTTTTTTTGGGGGGGGGGGGGGTTGTTTTGCTTTGGGTTTTTTTTTTTTTTTTTTTTTTTTTTGAGGCAGGGTCTCCCTCTGTAGGCCACCTGGCTTCGAGCTCATGGCAATCCTCCTGCCTTAGCCTCTCTAATTCTGAAATTACAAGTGTGTGCCACTGTGCCTGGTTTATGTAGTGCTGGGGAATTGAACCCAGGGCCTTGCACTTGCTAGGCAAGTTCTCTAACTGCTGTGTTGTTGTTGTTCTCCAGCTCTCCATCGTGGCTTTCTGAATGCAGATCCCAGCTCTGCTGTTGCCTCACTTTAACCATCCAAGCCTCCTTGTCCTCATTTGGAAAGTAAGGGTGTTTTCCAAGGATCAGTTTTATTGTGACTGAAATAGTACATGTAATGTGCCTGGCATATTTCATAGGAGGGAGAGATGAATGGAATGTCAAAAGATAAATTTTATTTTAATCCAAATCTGTCATAGTACTTTTTTGACACCATCTTGCTATGTGGCCTAGATGTTTGAGACTCAAGATCCTCCTGCATCAGACTTCCAAGTGTTGGGGTTACAGGCGTTCATCACCATGCCCAGCCATAATGCCTTTCTTGTTTTGTTGGTAGTAGGAATTGAACCTAGGGCCTCATGCATGCTAGGCAACTGCTCCAGCGCTGAGATACACAGCTATATTCTCTCATTTTATTATTATTATAATTATTTTTATTTTGAGACAGGGTTAAATTGCACAGACTGGCCTCTGTCTCCTGCTACCACCTCCCTGGTAGCTGGGTTACAGACAATACCTAATATGGTGCCATCTTAAATATGAAAATATTTTTCTGTGTTTTATAAAAGCTTTTTGTAGAGCAATGGTATTATTTGTAGTGGAAGTGAAGACTATGTGTTTCCTGAAGAAACACTGCCTCCTTGAACACAAACATACAAAAACAAAATTGCTTTTCATAACCTTAGTTCTCAAGTCTAGAGAAAAACAGTTTACGCTGGATTAACTTCAAGACAATCAAGTTAGCAAAGCGTGTGACAAAAGGAGATTGTGTCCCTTCGTGCTGAAAGGAGTCTTCTAAGGAGTGAGGGTATGGTTTAAAGTTAGCCTTGATTAGCCGGGTATTGTTGACCCATGACTGTAGTTCTACCCCTTGGACAGCTAAGGCAGGAGGACTGCCCCAAGTTCAGGACTGCATACAGATCCTGTCAAAAAAGAAAGGTAATTGGAGCTAACCTCAACCAATTAGTCGGCCAAGAAGTCTAATTAACCTTGAATTAAAAAGAAATTAGTATTTTGTTCAGATAACAGTTCACTGTTGTGGGAAACAGCTCAAGGGGTTCATCTGCACAAACAAGGGACAGACATTGAAGTCTTGGCATACACAAGTATGAAGTTGATTCTCCTTTGCCAAAGGGGTGAGCTCCTGAGCCAAGCAAGCAGAGAGTGGCACACCAGAAAGGCAGTTTTATTTCTGGGACCCCAAGCTCTTTCCTCTGTCTCCTGCCTATTGGCAGAGTGCTGGCTCTTTAATAAGATCCAGGGTGATTGGTTTAAAGTCAAGTAGATCTTGGTAAGGTGGTCTTTTTTTCTCCAACCCCCTACCTCCTTCCTCTTTGTCCCTTTTCATGTTGGGTGGTAATGAGGGAATGGAGAGACTGCCATTCCCATGCGGAAACGTGCTGCTGCTGCCTTTAGGTGGCGTTTACACTGTGTAACGTCGGCTGGCCTAAAACCTGAATCCCCTGTGCCTCAGCCTCCTGAATGCTAGGATTATAAGCATGTGCCACGTTACCTGCCTAGAAAGAATTTTTATTTATTTACTTATTTTTGGCACAGGGTCTCTGTAGTTCAGGCTGTCCTGATCTCACTGTGTAACTCAGGATGGACTCAAACTCACCTCAATCCTCCTGATAGGTTTGTGTCACCCTGCCCAGAATCAGACATGGGCGTTGTACTGTTCTTCCAGCCCTCCCCTTCGTCCTTAATTCAGGCATTTCTGACTTCCTTTGGGGAAACTTTCCTCCTTTCTTACCCAAACAGCCTGAAAATAAGACTGCTTTCTGGTTCTTAAACTGTAAACTTGATGTGTGATCATTCAGAGCAGAGAGCAGATGAGGGTTCAGAGAGAATGGCCTCCCTGGCTTGCAGGCTGCAAGGCTGGAGCAGTAGCTTGGGGGTTAAAGCCCTGGCCTAGCAAGTTTGATTACCCAGCACCACATAAGCTGGCTGTGGAGGCACACACCTATAGTCCCCGCAATCAGGAGGCTGAGGCTGGAGGATTGCCACGAGTCCAAGGCCTGCCTGGGCTACAGAATGAGACCCTGTCTCAAGAAAAGAAAGAAAAAAAGAGCTTCAGCAGAATGTGTTGACACAGGCCTAATCTTTGCACTCCAGGGAGCTGAGGTAGGAGAGAGAACAAATTCAAACCCATACTGGGTAGTTTAGCTGTCAGCGCCACCTAACGGTAGCAGTGACACATTTTTCAAATAAAGATGGTGGATTTTTCAGTTTCACACGCTTTTTTTACCTGACCAGGTAACAAGGCAAAGAGGAGAATGGGGTGGAGGAGGGATAAAAGTCACACCACTTGACCCTGAGCCAGTACCTGAGATCATATAGGGAATAATGTGCGTTCTGCCAATAAGAAAAGGCAGGGGCAGGGACTTGCTGTCTAGGGATTTAAAATCTTTATCCACCATACTTTCAGTGTGCTTTCTTCACCATGTGAGGAGAAGTCACTTTTTGCAAAAAGATAAAGGCTCGTACTTCTGTCCTGCATTGCTCCCATGTTCATCCTTTGTTTGAACAGGTGAACTGCGAGCTGTTTCTAGCTGTTTCTGTCTCAAAATTAAAAGGCTGGGGGGACACCAGGATGACAGGATGGCCTCAATCATACTAGCGAGTGAAGAAACTCATGGGTGTTAAACTAGGGGAGCAGCCCAACTGCATACCGATGCGGGGCTCCATGCCTAAGGCTGTGGGAGTGTTTCAGAGAGGTTGTGGCTGGTAGTACAAGATGTAAATGAATGTGAAGAGTGCTGGCAGCGTGTGTGCTCGTCAGCTACTGTCTGTCGTTGGGGAACGTAAACAGGAGCAGCGATGTAGTCATGTACCACTGCAAAGGCCAGTGTGGAGGGCGCACTCTGGATTCATTGCCCCGTGTAGCTCAGTCATGGCTGAATAACAATAAAAATGGAGTTGAAGATATAGAGCTCATTGCTGAGGCCCTGGGGTTCATCCCAGTACCACAAAAGCCAGCAAGCAGGCAAAAGGAACTTGTAGCGCTTGGGTGTGTAGCTCAGTGGTAGAATGCTGCCTAGAATGTGCAAGGCTCCGGGTTTGATCTCATCACCTGCCAGTGCTCCTAAGGTACTGTCTGGAGACGTGTGCTGAGTGCTTGTACTCTGCCTGGTGGGTCCTGGTGTCACGTGCAGTCCTAGAATTACCCCTTGAACTTCCTCATTATTGCTCCCAAGCCACCAGCTGCACTGAAGTGTGGTTTCCCAGATGTGTGCTGGTGAATCAAACGCCTGACGACTCACCTGACAATGAATTTTCTCACTGTAAGCTAATCGGCTGGGACTCAGGTTTCCCGTGTCATCCTGTGTGCTGGCCTGAGCCTTCCCACAGCGCTGGCAAGAAGAGGATGTGGTTGAGCCTGTAAGATGAGGGCCAGATTCTGGTCTGTGTGAAACTTACTGTTCCCTAAAAAGAGCTTTGTTCTCTGCATCTTTACATACCTTCAGACTTCTGTCCTCCACACAGTTACTGGTGCATGCATGTGTGTGCCACCTGTGCTTCGAAAAAGCCACCAAATTCTACTGTTGTAACCCTCTCTACTGTGAGATGGCTGTGCATTGTACTGCTCAACCATCTGGTGTCTGATGGCTCCCCCCAACTTTATTGAGTTTTGTTAAGCCCTCTCTTTGGTCTGAAATGTAATTTACATACTATAAAATTTACCCTTTTTTGAGATAGAGTCTTTTAGGGCTGAAGGAATAGCACAGTGGTTAACCCTGATTTGATTGCCCCAACAGCACATAAGCTGGGCGAGGTAGCACATGCCTGTGATCCCAGCACTGGGGAGGCTGAGGCAGGAGGATTGCTGAGTTTAAGGCCAGCCTTGGCTACATAATGAGTTCAGGAACAACCTGGGCTACAGAGTGAGACTGTCTCAGAAAAGAGAAGGAGAGAGCAACCGGGTCTCAGTATGTTGCTGAGTTGCTTAGACTGTCCTGGAGTTCATGATCATGGCTGCTTCAGCTACTCAGAGTGCTGGGACTATAGGCATATGGCACCATGCCAACCCAGTTAAGGTGCACAGTTGTTCCTCTGAGTTGATTCAAAAATTACAGCAGAGGGCTGGAGGAATAGCGAAGTACCCGAGTTCAATTCCCCAGCACCACATAAGCTGGGTGTGGTGTCGCACGCCTGTAATTTCAGCACTTGGGAGGCTGAGGCAGGAGGATTGCCATGAGTCCAAGGCCAGCTTCAAACTCGTGGTCCTGCTTAGCCTCTCCAGTGCTGGAATTATGGTCATGCCCCACCGCTGTGTGTCCATTTGATTTTGTCGTGTGTGCCTATGGTACTAGTGATTGAACCCAAGGCCTTGTGCATGCTAGGCAAGCGCTCCCAGCTGAGCTACTTCCTCAGCCCAGATGCTGTCCTGTCTAGCATTGTTGTCTCTGGCTTTTGAGAGCTGTGTGGGATGGCTACCTCAGTGTTCTGTGTTCTCTTGTATGTTTTCTCCAGACCTGTAGTTTGTGTATTTTGTGACCTTTGGCACACTATCAAGGATACCTGATGCAGGTGTACACCAGCTGGTTCTAAGTTGATATATTGTGGGCAGAAGGTGTCTGGTGCCCGATCCTGCTTTGTTTCCCAGGCTGACATGAATTCCTGGGCTCAAGATACCCTCCTGCCTCAGACTCCTGGGAGCTGAAACTGTAGGTGTATGTCACTGTACCTGACCCCCTATTTTTTTTCTTAAATTTACATTTTAAAACAATTAAAAAATTTAAAGGGGAATGGAGAAATAGCACAGTAGTCAGAGTACTTGCCTAACTAGCACAAGATCCTGACTTCAGTTCCCCAGCACTTCATAAGTTGGGTGTAGTGGTATATTCCTGTCATCCCAACACTCTGGAGGCTGAGACAGGACGATTGCTGTGTGTTTGAGGCTAATCTGCTCTACATCGTGAATTTGGGACCAGTCTAGACTATGGAGCAAGACCCGGGCACATTCCTGTAACCCCATCTGCTAATGAGGCTAAAGCAGGAGGATCATAAATTTGAGGCCAGCCTGGACAATAGTGAGTCCCTGTCTCAAAACAAAACTAAAAACAAGCAAATAAGGGCTTAGGGGATAGCTCATTGGTCCAGAGTACTTACTAAGTGCAAGGCCCTGGGTTCAATTCCCCAGCACCATATAAACTAGACATGGTACATGCCTATAATCACAGCACTAGGGAGCCTGAGGCAGGAGGATTGCCTCAGGCTACTGCTTGTGGTACAGGGTAAGATCCAGTCTCAGAAAACAAAAACAGGGGTGGAAGAATGACTCAGCAGTTGAAGCTTACAGCACTCGCTTAGCAAGCACTAAGTGCTAAGTACCCTAGTTCCATTCCCCAGCACCACATAAGCTGGTCATGGTGGCACCACACCTGTAATCCTAGTACTCTGGAGGCTGAGACAGGAGGATTGCTGTGAGTCCTAGGCCAGCTGGGCTCCATAGTGAGCCCAGGACCAGCCTGGGCTACAGAGCAAGACCCTGTCTCAAAAGAAAGAAAACAAAAACAAAATTACCCATTTTAGGTATATTGTCCAAGGATTTTTAGTACATTTTATGAAACTCTGCAGCTGTTACCCCAGCCCAACTTCAAAACACTTTGATCATCCCCCATTATCCTTTTTTTTTTTTTTTTTTTGGTACTGGGGATTGTACCCAGAGACTTTATACTAACCTGTATCTCTAGCCCAGTTTTTGCTTTTTATTTTGAGACTGAGTCTCATTAAGTCACTAAATGTCCAAGACTAGGTTTCTCTTACAATCCTGCTGCTTCAGCCTCCCAGATTTTACAGCCCTGTGCCATCGGGCTGGCTTTCTGTGTCCTTTGACTGATACTTCTCATTCGCATCCCTGCACTGACTCACTGATGCACTTCCTGTCTTGGTAGTTTTGCCATTTCTGTACAACTGTACGATTTGATTCATATGAAACATCCAGATAAGGAACTTTTTTTTTTGAGCCAGGATCTTGAGGGCTGGAAGAATGGCTTAGTGGCTAAAGCTCTTGCCTAGCAAGCCCAAGGCTGTGGGTTCAATTCCTCAGCACCACACAAGCTGGGTGTGATGGCGCACACCTGTAATCCTACCACTTGGGAGGTTGAAATATTGGATTGCCAAGGGTTCCAGGCCAGCCTGGACTGCAAAGTAAGACAAAAACTGAGAGTGAAGGGAGAGAAAGCGAGCACCAGGGTCAGGTATAGTTCAGGCTGGTCCTGAACTCATTGTGGAGCCTAGACTGGATTCAGACATACAGCATTCCTCCTGCCTCAGTCTTGCAAGTGCTGGGATTATAAGCATGCGCCACAGTTCGTACGAAGGAATCGAATTCAGGACCTTGTGTTTACTAGGCAAGTGCTCTAACCACTGTGCTGTTCCTATAGCCCCTCTCCCCTGACTCTGTTTGTTTTCTGAGAGAGGGTCTCACTGTGTTGACCAGACTGGCCTCGAACTTCAGCCTTCCAAAGTGCTAGGATTACAGGCTTGCTCTGCCATTTGCTAGGCACGCCCTTTGACCTCTAAGCTATTCCTCCAGGCTTGATAAGGAACTTTTTAACTGGTGATTTAATGGATGATTGCTTTTAGCTGATAACTTCCTGCTTCAGACTATATCTTATGTGCTCTTTTAAGTTCCCTGGTGTTTAAACTGCCACCTGCAGTTGTCCCAGGGAGAGCTGATGTTTGTCTTGCACAGCAGCAACTTTTCCGTCCATGGACTGGTATTTGAGAAACATCTGGTTTCATGACCACTTCTGTGCCATATTTTGGGAAACACAACAGATTATCTCCAGTAGATAAAATACACTTGATCTTAGCCGGAAGGCTGAGAAGTGATCCAGTAGGTAAAACAAAACCAACAAATATAGAAACATTATGATTAAACAGCCTATGAGCAAGTGTGTGCCTCTGGGATGCTTATATTTGAGACCTGCTTATCAGGCGCCGTGGAGTTTGGATCTGTGGGGCCTGGGCTTCAGGGAGGGCCCTTACCGGGGAGGTGCAGGGCAGATGAGGATGCACCTGGTCAGGTTTTTCACTTTCCACCTGTTCAATCCTGGAGTCCTGAGAGAAAGCTCCTTTGATGCAGGTGAGTCCTCTAGGCTAGGTACCTGTCCATCCTGGCCAATCTGTAGCCTTTTGTATGGAAACACTTGTAACTTTTTGTTTTCCTTTGACTAAAGAAGGGGCAAATTTTGGGTCTCCCTAGAATCCAGGCTCATTTCCCTGTGCTCAGATGGAAATCATACAAAGTCTAGAGCCAGGGTGTGACCTGCATTGCTGGTAGGGGTGGGGGAACTAGAAGTGGGAAAGTTGTTTCTAAGGTTCCTGTCACTTGAAGTTCCTGTCACTTGAGTGGGGAGTGGCCTCCAGGTGGGGAGGCACCAGAAAGGTGGGGAAAGGGGTGTTGAGGTGCTGTGCTCAGTGTCAGCACACAGCCACATTTGTCCCTTTGGGCATTGCAATTCCAAAGTGTCCGTGACCTGATTGGAGGTAGCAGCATCCAGAAGAGTACTGCAGTCTTTTCTGCCTTTTGTTTGTTTTGTTTTTTTGAGACAAGGTCTTGGTTTGTAGCCCAGGATGGTCCTGAACTCTTTTGTAACCCCAGCTGGCCTTGGACTCATAGCAATCTTCCTGCCTCCTGAGTGCTGGGATTACAAGTGTGCGCTTTACGTGGTGCTAGGGAATTGAACTCAGGGCCTTGTACTTGCTAGGCAAGTGCTTTAACCACTGTGCCATTCTTCCTTCCCCATTTTGCCTTTGAAAGTTACATTTCTCTGTTGGTTTTATGTCCTTTTGATTAAAAGATGTGCTACCATTGTCCACCCTCTAAAGGGCAAGGTCCTTGCGTGTGCTTCCAAGATAGCATAGAAATCGTGAACTGGCAAAGTGTAGCTTTATTGGTGTTACAAGCTCTGATCTCTGAATACCAGCGGCTGTCAGTATGTCATCTGAAAGGCTGCAGCATGAGGGGGAACAGCCTGTAGACTGAATCCACTTATGGCCTGGGGAGGCAGCTCATACAGGGAAAAGATAGGCCCGCTCGTGACCCGTGCCAGGCTTTCTGCGGTCATTGTGGGAGGGGGCTTATGGGGCCTAAGGGTTGCAGAGGAGCAGGTCGTCTGGGATAGACCCATATCCAAAGCTGACCACAGCCAGAGAAAACGTCTGTCAGAAAAGCCATCTCATATACTGTAACGCATTCGGGGCGCTGTAGGAGAAGAGTAACAATCTGGGGAGTCCTGGGTCCTTCTCTGTTTCATGGTGAGCTGGACCTCGAGGCTCTGGTTCTCCTGTTAGGGATTTAGAAGATTGTGGGCCTCCTCCCACAAGTAGGAGGTGCAAGCCCTTGACCCCAGAACCGTCCCCACTAAGCCACTTGGGCTTTTGATTTGTTTTTCAGACTTTTGCAAAGCTCCTAAGGTGGTGGGGAGATGCCGGGCCTCCTTCCCCAGGTGGTGGTACAACGTCACGGACGGGTCTTGCCAGATGTTTGTGTACGGAGGCTGTGGAGGAAATGACAACAATTACCAGAGCGAGGAGAAGTGTCTGGAGAAGTGTGTGGGCGTTACAGGTGAGAGCTGGTAGCTCAGGGTTCTGCTGCTTGGAGGAAGTTACTTAGTGGACCGGGATGCTTTATTCTGTGCATGGATCCTTTATATTGGAACCTTAGGTTTCAAAAGCAGAAGACATAGGCTGATGGACAAGTCCCTGGGGCCCATAGGAGTTACAGGTACTTCACCTCTCATACCAGAGCGACCAAACCTTCCACCTCCACTTCTGAGGGCACATGCCACATTGAACAGCCCAGGAGCATGTGACCTCTCAGTTTGTTTGGAGAATGCTGCCTCTGTGGTCCCTGGGCACTTGGGTTATTTTTGCATCTGAGACAAATGACCTGATGAAAAGCTCATGCAGCCAGGTTACAAGTTATCACTGGAAAATCTGTCCTAGGATCCATGTTTTCCTAAGTCTTTGTCTCAGGGGACTGCAGAATCAAGATAACATTGACCCTGACAGCCATACCCTTTAAATTCCGAAGCCCCACAGCCTGTTCTGGCTCTGATTGCAGCTGAGAAAGACTTCTAAGAGCAATGACAGGAAGGTTATGGCTGCTGGGATGGATCCTTCCTACGTGTCCCAGAGGCCTGGCAGTGGTCTGTCCAAACCCTCTTACAAAGATTTTCAGTGGCACTGACCTGACTCTTATCATCTGACTTCATTCAGTTTTTCTTGGTGACTTGGCATTGAGGTGACTCTTCAGTGCCTACTCTGGGTTGCCCCCCCTCGTGCTACCATCACCTGTAAGTCCACCTGCCACTTGTGTCTTTGGGTGGTGGCTTTATGTTGTCTGATCTCTCCTTGCCTAGAATCCATCTCTCTCGGCTTTAAGCTGTGCATTCAGAGATCAGATAAAGTTGTTTAAATTGTGTGTAAAGAGGAGATAGCAGTGGCCTTGTCTGTGACCTCTGACAAAATCATTGCTGAAGCATGCGGCTCAGCAGTGGACTGAGGCCTTTGGGACCTTTTTTTGTGTGGTTTGTTTTGTTTTGTTTTGTTGTTGTTTGAGACAGGGTCTCGCTCTGTAGCCCAGGCTGGCCTTGGACTTGGCATTCCTCCTGCCCCAGCCTCCCTAGTGCTGGGATTACTGGCGTGCGCCACCCTGACCAGCTTTATGTGGTGCTGGGGAATTGAACCTGGGGCGCCTTGCGCTTGCTAGTCAAGTGCTTTAACTGCTGTGCCATTTCTCCAACCCTCTCACAAGTGCTTAAGAGCAGAAGAGCAGCCTGTGGCTTTAGATTACACAGGCAAGTCCGTCATCTCTTGCAGGTAACTCTCAAAATGGTGACTGGGGAAAATAGTCATTTGTTGCAGTTCTTCCTTTATTTATTTGTTTGTTTTTGAGACAGGGTCTCATTGTTTAATCCAGGCTGGTACTGAACTATGTAGCCCACATTGGCCTGGAAATTACAGCAGTCCTCCTGCCTCAGCCTCCTGAGTGCTAGGATTACATGCGTGAGCCACCAGGCCCAGCTTAAGTGGTGTTGGGAAATCGAGCTCAGGTATGTAGCACTTGCTAGGCAAGTGCTTTAACCACTGAGCCCTCCTTCCAGCCATGTTGGATTTTTTCAGCAGCAGCTGTGATTCGAAGTTGGAGAAGAGTTGGGAAATATTGGTCCCCCTGTGGTATTAAGACATGAGTGTAAATGGAGCATCACTATGTGAGACCAGGGCTGTGCTTCGCTGGGAGAAAACAGCACTGTGGTCTCCCTAGAGGTGGTCCGGAGCCGGGCCGAGAACACTTACTTGTTGGACCTCTGGTTGAGTGTCATGGGAGCCTATAATGGCAGCAGGAAACTACCAGAAGAGCTGGTCCCCAGAGTCCTCTCCTAGGCATGCAAGCCCCTCAGGGGGTGCAGCTTGTTAATTTATAATGAGAACTAAAAACATCCCGGGGACAAGTCCCTAGGCCTGCTTTTGGGTCCACCAAGGCAAGCCTCTTAGCCAAACTGCCAGAAACCTGCTGGAAAAAGAGAGGTGGGCCAGGCCTGGTGGCTCAGGCCTATAATCCCAGCACTCTGAGAAGCTAAGATGGGTGGATTGCAAGTTCAAGCCCAGCCTGGTGTCAAAGATAAAGGGGCTGGGGATATATCTCAGTGCAAAGGCCCTGGGTGCCCTCCCCTATTAATCAATCAAAACCAGTTTAGTGGTATTAAGTATATTTATACTGTTGTGTGCCCCTTTTTATTTATTTTGAGACAGGGTCTCACTCTAGCCCAGGCTGGTCCTGAACTTGCTATGTAGCCCAGACTGGCTTGGAACTCATAGCAGTCCTGCCTATGCCTCCCAAGTACTGGGATTACATGTGTGTGCACCACCGCACCTAGCTTATGTGGTGCTGGGGGTTGAACTCAGAGCCTCTGCTTGCTAGGCAAGCGCTGTAGCTGTTGTGCTATTCCTTCAGCCCCCTCGTAATTCTTTATATAATATACATACAATTAAACAGATGCTTTGGCCCTGGAAGCTCTTCCATCTTGTAAGTCAAGCGCTAAGTGTCCCAAGTTTGATTCCCCAGCACCACATAAGCTGGACCTGTAATCTCAGCACTTGGGAGGATGAGACAGGAGAACTGCCATGATTCCAAGGCCAGCCCGGGCTCCATAGTGAGTTCAGGACCAGCCTGGGCTACAGAGCAAGACCCTGTCTCACAAAAAATAAAAAAAGTTGGAGTTGCCCACAGGTGCACGTGGTCCGCTCAGACCTGTCCTGCTGTTCTCTTTATCAGCAGCCTGGAGGTGCCCTCTCTCACTGTACCCTGTCTGTCCCTTTGCAGAGAATACCATTGATGATGCGAGCTCTGGAAGGAGTGGAATGCATTCCTCTGGTCCAAGTGGTAGGTCCTAAAAAGACCAAGGTGGAGCTAGGGTTGCCCAGATGGGTAGTTGTGAAGGGACACCTTGTAGTTTGAGTACTGTAAAGGGTTTCCGCTGCTTGGTTCTCTAGGCTCAAAACAGCAAACCAGGCTCTTCCTGGGCAGCCAGCCAGCTGCTGGCTGAAGCATTCTGCTCTCCAGGAGTTCCCTTGTCCAGCTGCCAAGAGAGCCCCAGGTCAGCTGGGCCTCCTAGCTGCCCAGCCTCCTGAGGACGTAGCCGCTGCTCCTATGGCCTGGGCCCTGCCTGCTTTGCCATGTCCACTGTCCTGCCCTACTTCTGGCCTGTTCTGCCTCCTTTGTTCCTTGTCCTTGCTGTTTCCCTCCGCCTACTAAAAGCTCTCTGTCCTCTACCGTGCGCCTTCCTCTGCTGCAGTTCTTGATTTTGAGCTTTGTGTTAGCTTGCTTCGTAGTGCTCACAGCAGCCGCCCTACTCCTTTATACTTAAAGGACTCTGCAGCAGGAGCCTGGGTGAGTGGTCCCATGCACCAGCCGGTGCACCCACGCTGATGCACTCTGGGCCCCGACCCCCGACCCTGCCACCAGGACCCTGCCAAAGTGAGAAGTTAGTTCCGTGGCTGCCAGGGGTCAGCTGGCTTGCAGAATGCCAGAGTTAGGCTAGAGTTACTTTCCAGTTGTGCTGGGCCAGGAGTCCTGTGACTGTCCTGGCATTGCTCTGCTTGGCTCCACTGTTGACTCCCTTGCTGGCCTTTCCAAAGTCATTCAAAGCCCTGTGGCCCTGGCCTGGTCACTCTGGTTTCATCCTGCTTCAGAAGAAAATTTCTTCGGGAGAGATTGCTGGCTGTCAGAAACAAGATTGTCTTCCTTGCTGGGCACAGTGGTATAGGCCTATAGTCCTGGTTATAACTGGTGGCTGGGAGGCTGATGCAGCAGAATCTCAGGTTTGAGTCCAGCTTGGGCAACTTAATGACTTGGCAAAACTGTCAAATTCAAAAAAAAAAAAAAAAAAAAAAGCTGGGGATGTAGCTCAGTACAAAGGTCTTAAGTTGGATACCCAATTCCCCAGCCACCCCTAAATCAAACTGTCTTCTTGATCCCACCAGAAATGTGACTGGGCTTATTTTTTGTAGTAACCCCTGAGGTGGTGGGGCCTTTTCCTCCGTGTCCATTGTGTCATGGGCGTTATAGCACAGTCGTCACGACCCACACCCTTCTACACTGTCCATGTTCCCTCAGTGCCCATTTAGCCCCAGTCTCTGCTAGGCCACGTGTTCTGTGTCCATCCCACCTTCCTTGATGCCAGTGTTTGTGTTTCAGGTCCCAAAAAGCAGGATTCTGATGACCTCTCCAGTGACAGCTTCAATTTTGAAGGTATAATTCTAAAAAAAACTATGCATGCATCAGCTGTGGTGTTACGGACCTATAATCCTAGCACTCTGGGAACTCCAGTTGGGTGATTTAGTGGCTTAGTGAGATACTGTCTCAAAATATTAACAGTGAGAAGAAGACTGAGCAAAGGCGTTAGGTTCAATCCCCAAAACCAATAAAAGTATATATATATATACATGCAGCAAAACATGATTTCTTACTGTGGATGGAGACACACCTACAGGTTTCCACTAAGGGAATTGCAGAGCGGGTGTCCTGGCCTTTCCCAAGCAGTGACACTTCGGTTAACATCGCCTTAGTAGATGCCCCAGGTTGTCGGGAAGCAGAATGTGCCGTCATAGACTTGCTTGAGAGGCAGCAGTGTGTGGTGTGTGGCTGTGAGCAGCCCTTACCTGGAAGTTTCTGTGTGTGAACCAACGGTCCCTACTTAGGCCCGTGGAGGCTGAGTCAGTACATGCAGAGTTCCTGGCACCATGTAATCTAATCTCCATGTGAGCAGTCTTGGCTGTAAGAAGGGCATCTAAAAACACAGGGCAGTGGGGCAGCCGGGCCAGACTGGTAGAAGGCTCCATACCAGGGAGCCGCTGCCCGTGGTTGCCTGCGCTGGGTCTCCTCAGGCGCATCCCAGCCCAGCTCAGCGTCTCCTTGGCCCTGCTCATTTGTGATCCTCACGGGCTGCTTCCTCTTTTTCCAGAATATTGTGCTGCCGAGGCCATCACGGGCCCCTGCCGTGCAGCCTTCCCACGCTGGTACTTTGACCCCAAGAAGAACTCCTGCGATAACTTCATCTATGGGGGTTGCCGTGGCAATAAAAACAGCTATCTCTCCAAGGAGGCATGCATGCAGCGCTGCTTTGGTAAGTGTCAGACCGTGTCCCCGACATGCTAGCCTTTTGTCCTCACTGGAGTGGCATGGCCTCGGAGTCCCCAGAAGAGCTGGAGGAAGTCCCTCAGCAGAAGCGCCCTGTGAGGCCCCAAGCCTGACCGAGACCCTGGGTTGGCCGCTGGGAAGGGACACGACCTGACCCCCTGGTTGCACTTCTCTTCCAGGCAAGCAGATGTATCCTGTCCTGGCCCCTGTCTCCAAAGGTACGTGGCCCCTGTCCCCTTCCGGCCACCCTCCTTCCCTGGCTAAGCTCAGCTCTGCCCCACTGTTTCTGCAGGCTCATGTTGTCTTGGCCACCTTCTACTCCACCGTACATGTCTTCATGGTAGAAAGCTTGTCTGACATGAGAAGGAGAGGGCCGTGTTTCCCCCCACCCTGCAGAAACGGGCTGAGCATTAGTCAGTAACTCCCAGGTCCGTCTTGCCCAAGCAGCCAGGGAGTGGCTGTTGACAGGTTCCTGTTGTGAGGCCTGCTGTGCATGGGCTGTAAGCTGACCTGAGGTTCTGAGGAAGCTTTACTGCTGCAGGGTCTAAAATGGTGGTCATGGTGACTGCAAGGAGGGCCACGTGAGCCACAAGCCTGCAGTGTTGTTTTGAGCTGTTGGGCCTGACAGCTGCTTTGTTTTAAGCCTGAGCACAAAGGACCTGCCACACTGGTTTGGCCTCTTTCTTGACCTGTTTCCCTCTAAGGAACTGTGATCTGGCCTGCAGGTTTGCCTCTTCTGGAAGCAGAAGCTCAGCTTCCCAGGCATGGGGCAGGAGCTGGACAGAGGTTCCGCCAAAAGCTGCTGCTTAAGTTCTTATGTGCTACTGGGGATCCAGCCCAAGGCCTTCTGCCCAGCTACGTCCCCAGTCCATATATTTACTTAAAATTTTAAAAATTTTGACACAAGGTCTCACTAAGTTGTTAAGTTGCCCAGGCTGGGCTTGAACTTGATACTCGTGCCTCAGTCTCCCAGAGTGCTAGGATTACCGGCCTAGACCAGCAGGCCTGGCTTGTTTTTTGTTGTTTTTGGATTTGTGGTTGTTATTATGTTTTGTTTTGAGACAGGATCTGCTCTATAGTCCAGGCCAGAGGCTGGTGCTGAGCTCATGGCGATCTTCCTGCCTCAACCTTCTACGAGCACGGCCATGTCTGGCCTTGGCTTGGTTCTTAAGTTCTACAGCCAGAGGAGGTGGGGCATCAGGTGCCTGCCACAGGAAGTCACATGCCTGAGAGCCCCACCTGGAAAGAAAGCATCTTAACTGACTAGTGGGACTGCTGTGGGGCAACTACCATTATATTTTCCTGGCAGTTAGGAGGCGCCTCCCCCCTCAGTGGTGCACACACATCCGAACCTTCACCCAGGCTCACTGTGCAGCCGCCTGCAGGGTCACAGAACTCGGTTGTTGGCAGGAGATGGGAGTGGACACAGAATCTTAGGGATTCCATGTTGACACGTTAGCCACAGCTAGGAGTTTCGCAGCTTGTCTACATTTGTTGGCCTGTCAACTTCCTCACAGGTTGTCCTGAAAGGAGGCAGGGAACACAGTTGAAAGTGAGACTTTGGGATCATAAAGAGCCACTCTGCACAAGGCAGGGCACTTCCTTTATTCCAGGGATCTCCTTGGTGATTTTCCTGGCTGGCTATGTCTCCCCAGCTGTAGTTCTTCAAACTCTTCCAGGTTGGAGAGGGGCCTCTGGCCCTTGCTTCAGGCTTAATTGGGCTGCCCTGTCCTCAAGGAGCCACCCTGCCGGTCCCCAGTGGCTGTGTGCTACCCTGCCTCACCTGTCCCCTCTCTTGTCCCCAGCTCTGGTCCTGGTGGGGCTGTTCATGATGATCCTGATCCTCCTCCTGGGCGCCTCGGTGGTCTGCCTGATCCGGGCAGTGCGGAGGAGGCAGGAACGTGCCCTCCGCACTGTCTGGAGCACCGAGGATGACAAGGAGCAGCTGATGAAGAACACAAATGTCCTGTGAAGGCCTTGTCACCAGGAGACCTGGGGCAGGGAGGGAAGAAGGTGAGATCTTTAGGGCTTTAGTTGGCCCGGGCCTGAGGAGGGCTTTCAGGTCCCTGCTCTAAAAATCAGGTGACAGCCCAGCACCTCCTCCTCAGTCTCTCTGTCCCCCAGCCATGGCCTTCTCTGCTCATGTCAAACCCTGTTGCCTCCTTACGTTACCTACCACAGAGTAATGTGTTAGTTTCCTGTTTGTGTGATTGTTGTTTTTTTTTAAGTAAGTAGAAACACAATTTTTTAAAATTAGGATTCTAAAAGGAAGAAAATAAAATGTACAAGTTCAATAAAAAGTACCTTCCCATTTAAAATATACTTAAGCATGTGGTTTCTTTCTGCCATCGGACTACTGGTTTACACTTTTACCAAAATCATCTTAGGACTTGATGTGAGGTGTCCCATTCTAGAAACAAAACCCTTGAAGTAGTGTCTTTTGGCTCTTTTTGGATGACGTGAAATTAATTTATATGAAATTCCCTTAAGCAGCTCTCAGCCTGTAGACAGCTCTGTTTTCTCAGTCTTTTTCATGTTTTAAAAGTTATGAAGATTTGAGGTATAGCTCAGCAGTTAAAGTGCTTGCCTAGTGTTCACAATGCCCTGGGGTCAGTTCCCTAGCAGCACATGAAAATTACCTGGGTATGGTAATCCCAGCACCTGGGAGGTTATGGCAGGAAGATTGCCACAAGTTTAAGGCCAGCCTGGGCTACAGAACAAGGTGCTATCTTAAAAACAAAATGAAAAATCTTGGCCACTACCCAGTGAATTGGTTGCTGTGACCACTAGGGACTATAACCCACTCCTTGAAAGACTGCCTGGCCAGGGTAAGGTACAGGAGGGTTGGACAAGAAGCAGCTTCCCAAGGAGGACCCTCTTCGTTGGAGTTGTTTTGACCAGTCGCTCTGGCATCTGATTTTGATTTATTTTTGAGAGAGAGTCTTGCTTTGTTTCCCCCAGGCTGGTCCTGAACTCACTGAGTAGCTAGGCTGGCCTTGAACTCATAGCAATTCTCCTGTCTCAGCCTCCCAAGTGCTAAGATTACGCCTGTGGTGCTGGGGAATGAGCTCAGGGCCTTGCGCTAGCTAGGCAAGTGCTTTAATCACTGTGCTATTCATCCAGCCCCATGGCATCTGATTTTAGTCGCTGGTGGTTCTGCAGCCTGCTAGCCCTGACACAGGATAAGAGCAGACCCCAGGCAGGCCTCGCACTGCCCTCACCCACTTCCCTGTCGCTTGTTTCCCATGCATCACCCAGGTGTCATAGCCTTGAGGCTAGACCCTGTCCTGCTGCCTATGTGTGGGCTTCCCTTCAGCCACCAAAAGCCCCTCTTCCTGTTCCACTCAAGATGGTCCTGAGGTGGCACCTGGGCAAGTCTGAGGTCAGTGGTAGCCTGGGCTCCACCTTCCAGACTCAGACTGAGCCTCAGGCCTGGGAGTGGCTGGGTAAGCCCAGCACTTAAATTTTTGGTGTGTGCGTGTAGCTGTGAGATCTAGCCAGGTCTTCACACTGAGCTACATCCCCAGTCCCTTTTTTTATTATTATTATGTTTTATTATATATTTGAGACAGAGTCTTGCTAAATTTTCCAGACTGGGCTCAGGCTTGAAATCTCAAAGTGCTGGGATTACAGGCCTGCACCACCAGGCAGAGCCCAGATGTTGCTTTGTTTTCTGTTTTGTTTTGGAGATAGTCTGACTTTGTAGTATTCCGGGCTGGTTCTGAACTCATTATACAGCCTAGGCTGGCCTCAAATTCAGGTGATCCTCCTGCCTCAGGGTCCCAAGTGCTGGGATTACAGGTGTGCACCACCGCGCCCTATTGTACTGGGAGGTTGAACTCAGGGCTTTGTGCATGCCACATAAGTGCCTTAACCACTGAGCTGTGCTCCAGGCCCCTAGATGTTGCTTTGAACTCTCCCTGGAACAGAAGATCTTGGTACCCTTCCTAGAAATCCTTCAGGGCTTAAAGAACAAGTCCAGAAGCAAGTTGGGCAGATACCCTCCTTGCAACCTCCCTTACACATGGGCTCTGCCCTCTAGGCAGTCATCCTCGTGGCTCAGAGTTGGTGGGCAGGTGGGAGCTGCTCCATGTGTCACCAGATTCCAGCCCTAAGGCTTTCTGTTTAAGACAGGGTCTTGCTCAATTGCCCAGGCTGGGTTTGAATTCACCATCATCCTGCCTCTGCCTCCCAGAATTGGATTACAGGCCTATGCCACTGAGCCCAGTTGTAACATGCATCTTGAGAGAAAAGGTATATCTCCCTCTGGGACAGAGAGTCGGTGTGGCATGATGTGGAATTCCCCCAACGCCGTGCAGCGCTGAGGATGGGTGTCCTCGTGCTAGGCACACATACCACTGCAGAGCTAGAGCCCAGTCATTAATGGTCCTCTTTGCTAACATAAGCCACTGCCTGTGCAGCCATCCGCCTGGGCCCCCGACTGCACTGTGGGCGGGAACCAGCGCAGATGCTGACGCTCTCCTGCTCCCCAAAGAGCCTCTGACCCCAGGAATCTCAAGGAATCGGATGTTTTTACAACACTAACAAGCCCATTCATCTACAAGTACAGAAAGCAATCCTAGACCCACAGTCAGCTGGGTGAAGCCAGCTTGGGCCTCCCCAGCTGGGTCGTCAGCCCCCTGGCACCTTCCCAGATTTCCTGATTATTAGTATCTCCGGACATCAAGGGCTAGGGCAAGACTGGCAGTGGTGAAGAGGTCAGCACAGGCCTATGTCTCATGGGAAAGGAAACAGCCCTGCATACTGTGTGCTTAAGGACATCCATCTGCTGGGATGTGGTTGATCTCGAAGCAAGCATTCCACAGCAGGGATTATAATGTTTATAAGACCTTCTGTTCATGGAAACTGCAGGCAGGCTTAAGGCAGGCCTGGCTGCAGCTGCTCCTCTGATCGGCCGTGTTGGCTCCCTGATGCGCACACACCCACACACCCGAGACCCTGTGGAGGACTGTCCCTCCCAGCAACCTGCCTCTCCATCCTACAGCAGCTTGGCTGCCCTGCCCACTGAAGCTGGCATCCAGAACCCCCTTCCTGAGTCCTCCAGATACTCTGGGTGTCTACAGAAGATGCCAGATTCCACTCTGGAAGGCTTAAGCAGGAGGATCACAAGTTTGAGTACTTGCTAGGCAACTTAGACTGTCTGAAAAAGATGGGGGGAAGGGCTAGGGATGTAGCTTAGTGCAAAGGCCCCGGGCTCGATTGCCAGTACCACACACACACAAAAGGCAGATTCACGGTGGTGGATGGGGTGAGTAGGACTTCTTCCCGTGCCCACTCATCCCCGCTGAAGCCAGCAGAGCAGTGGAGTGACTGCCCCTGGGAGGTCTCGCATCGCTGCTCCACAAGCTTGCTAGCCTGGTGTCCTTGTGCAAGCAACTTCAGGCTCAAGTGCCTCGCACAAAACTTGGGGATTCTACTGCCAGGATTTTGTTTTTCCCCTTAAGGTAGAATTTCATTATATAGTCCTGGCCAGCCTTGAACTCAAAAAATGTAGCCCAGGCTGGCCTCAAATTTGTGATCCTCCTGCCTCAGCTTCTTGAGTGCTGGGATTACAGATATGCCCACCCTGATTGCCAAGTAGATGAGGAATAAAGTGTTTGTAAAAAAATAAAAGCAAGCCCAGGGGCTAGAGCACCTGCCTGGCAGCACAAGGCCCTGCATTCAGTCTCCCAGAATAATGTACAGCAGGCATGGTGGTGCCTGTCTGAAATCTCAGCACTCAGGACACTGAGGCAGGAAAATTGCCATAGTTTGAGGCCAGACCGGGTTCCATAGTGAGTTCAAGTCCAGCCTGGACTACAGAGTGAGACCCTGACTTAAAAAACAAAACAAAACAAAAAAAAAAAGAAAAAAAACTGAGTATTAATGTACCTGTGCCAACCTGGACATAGTGGCGTATGCCTATAATCCCAGCATTCTTAGGGGCTAACCTGGGAGGGTCGCAAATCTGAGCCTAGTCTGGGCAATTTAACAACTCAGCAAGATCCTGTCTCAAAAATCAAAACTAAGCCAGCCCCAGTTGGCGCAGGCATGAAATCCCAACACTTCAGGAGGCTGAGGCAAGAGAATCACAATTGCAAGCCCTTCTTAAGCAACTCACTGAGACCCTGTCTCAAATAATAAGGGGTAGGGGTTTAGCTTCGAGCAAAGACCCTTGTGTGTAATTCCCAGTACCATAAAAAAAGAAAGGGGGCTGGATGAATGGCCCAGGTGGCTCAGTGCAAAGATCCTATATTCAATCCCCAGTGCCACAAAATAAAAAAAACTTTCAGTGGGCTAGAGGTGTACTTCAATGTAAACACGCAAGGTTTCATTCCTAGCACCGTAAAACAAAACACCTGTGCTAGGCAGGCTCCGCAAATACCACTGACTGACTGAAGTGCGTTTCCGCCTAACAAGCACAAAGCCTCAGTTCAGTTACCCAGGCCCACAAAAACTGGGCATGGTGGCACACGTCTGTAATCCCAGCATTCAGGAAGCAGAGGCAGGAGGATTGCCTTGAGTTCGAGGCCAGCGTAGGCTACAATTAAGTTCAGGACCAGCCTGGGTTACACAGTAAGACCTTGTCTCAAAAAAAAAAAAAAAAAAAAAAAGTGGTTAGCTTCCCCACTGAGCAGTGAGAAACCACTGGTATCAGACTGATTTCCAGAACCCAAACTCGCAGCTGATCTCGGTCTCTAGTGCTGGCCCTAACCTGTCATTAACGCACTTTGACCTCTCTAATCTACCAAATAGTTGTGAGCACCCAGTCTGAGTCACATTGTTCTAGTGGGCAGCACAGTAATAAGGTCCCCACCCTCTTGGGATTTACTGCGACCTTCCGTGGGAGGGGCAGACACTTTCTCTCAGATCCTGCACTCACAATCACTGCCCACCCATTCTCTTCACTCACGAGAAAGATGAAAACTTCTGATTTGCAAGTCATTGCTGTTGCTGGCCTCTACCTCCTGGCTGCCTGTACCCTTCCCTTCCACTCTGACCACCTTGCCACGCCTGGGGCGTATGGGAGCATACGCCTCAGGGCCTTTGTGCTTGGCATTCCACTGCCTGGTGCATTCTTCCTCCGTACCTTTAGATCTTAAAAAAGATACAGTGCTATGTGACTATAGTCCTAGCTAGGTGGAAGGCCGAGGGAGCATAGTGAGACCCTATGTCACACCCCCACACACACACCCCCACTCCCCACCCTCATCCCCCCCGCCCCCCAAAATACACCAGAAAACTTTTTACCACTGTGAAGAGCCTGGGTTTGATTGATCACCAGTTAAAAAAAAAAAGTTTACCTATTGCAGGCAGGCTCTGAAAATATTTACCCTGTAAGTTTTCCACTTTGTAAAGGAAGTTAAGTCCCTAGTGTGTATATATACATTAATATACATATGGGACTAAACACAAGAGCTTTACACTAAGCTACATCCCAGATCAATTTTTATTTTGAGATAAGTTCGCAGTAAGTTACCCAGGAAGGGCTAGAACTTGCAATCCTCGTGCCCAGCCTCCCAGAATGTTGGGTTTATAGGCCTATGTCACCGTCAAGGCTCCTTGGTGACTTTTTTTTTAAATTTCATTTATTATTGAGACAGAGTCTCTCTCTGTAGCCCAGGCCGGTCCTGAACTCACTATGAAGCCCAGGCAGGCCTCGAACTCACAGCAATCCTCCTGCCTCAGCCTCCCTAGTGCTGGGATTACAGGTGTGCACCACCATGCCCAGCTTTTTTATGTGGTGCTGGGGAATCAAACTCAGCCCCCAGTTCCTTCCTAATATATATTTTATTTTGTATTCTCCACTAGAGTGTCTTTTTTTGAGACAGGGTGGGTTCTATTGTCCAGGCTGGCTTGAACTAAGTGATCCTCCGGCCTCAGCCTCCCAAGGGCTGGGATTATAGGTGTGCACCACCATGCCATTTTATGTGGTGCTGGGGAATCAAACCCAAGGCCTTGCACTAGCTAGTCAGGTGCTCTAACTGCTGAGCTACATCCCAGCCCACCCCATTCCAGGGGTCTGGAATTCTTGCTGATTTCATTCACCCCTAGCACTTGCACTGTGCTGAACTGGTAGATACAGTCCACATCAGCCAGAGGGAAGGGTGAGAATAGAGTAGCACCACATAAACTAGGTATGCTGCACACCTGTATATAATCTTAGTACTCATTTGGGAGGCTGAGGCAGGAGACTGCCGTGTTTGAGGCCAGTGTAGGCTACAGAATGAGTTCAGGACCAGCGTGGACTACAGAGAGAGGCATTGTCAAAAAAAAAAAAAAAACACCAGATATGGTAAGCATGGGCCTTGCGAGACTTGGGGTGGGGGGGAGATGGACCAAGCAATAGAGTACAGCGCTCTTAGCTGTCAGGGCAGGTACACCTGAGGAAGGGGCTCTTTGAGAATAAGAGACCCGAGAGCAGACACCCGAGTTACTAGGGTGTGAACTACACACATCTATTATAATTCCTTGGCCTCAGCCATCTGCACTTGCCTGGAAGCCCACTTCCGGCAGACATAAGCAGCCCTGGTGCTTGGGGTTGAGCTGGAGCGGGACACACAAGGACACTCAGCCCAGAAACAGGAATTTCAGACCCCTGGTTGTGCTACCAGCCCAGGGGAAGGAGCGCTGGCCGTGCGCCTGGGACTAGGACCACCTGCCTGGGTCTGAGTCCAGCCGGGGCCTGTGCATGCTGCCTGTCCTTGCTTCGTTTCTCATGTGTTAAGCAGGGATGCAGCTCAGTGTACAGCAACTGCCCTGCCTGTGTGGGGACCTGAATTCCATCTCCAGCACTAAAAAAAAAAAAATGATTAAAACCAGTACCTATTGCTATGACTGGATGTTTGGGTCCACAGTTCGTTTCCAATGTGATGTTACTTAGAAGTTGGAGCACTTGGGAGATGAGGACGTTAAGACAGTGGAGCTCTTGCGATTGGAATCAGTGCCCGTACAAAAAGGTGAGAGCTCTTGCTCTGGGCACAGGGGAAGGCAGAGAAGGCGGCTGTCCACCCGCCAGGGAGTGGCCCTCTCCACTGCTGGCACTTTGGTCCTGGCTCCAGGGTTATGAGAAATAAGTGGTTTGAGCTATTGCTATTAAGTCCACGGTGTATTCCTGACGGCAGCCCAAACAGTGTGACTAAGACACTTGTCTTTGTTCAAAACAAAAAGAGCCCTAATACATTACTCTCTTAAGCACTTACTCTGTACCAGGAACCAGTCCAGGAAATTAATCCATCAGACTCTCGCCACCCAATTGGTAGCTGCCATTTATAGACGGAAGCCGTTTCCACGGGTCGTCCTGCGGGTCGCCGCCTGGGCTCAGAGTTCCTGGCTTCTCCTTCAGTGCCTTTCCCCAGGCCAACGCCCAAGAACTGTGAGCTATAGCCATAAAGCCTGGGAACAGCGCGCACAGGAGGTCGCCAGACCCTGGACGTCTCTCCCAGAGCTGGCCTGTGACCTGCTGGGGGAGCTATGGGCAACTCAGTCCTCTCCCCAGAAACCTGCAGCTCCCCATCCACTACCCACCCCAACCACGCGTGAGCCCCTCCCTGGCCAAAGCTCCGCATTTCCCCCAGAAGAGTCAGGCTGAGTCCGGGGAGGGGCCGTGAGTCAGAGATAAGGAACTGCCGGACAAAGGCCAGGAGGGTGGGACGCCTGGGATTCCTGGGAGGGCAGGGGGCCGGGTCCCGAGGCTCCTCCTCTGCCCCAGGGCACTGCTGGGTCCCCTCGGCCAGTAGGCACACCAGCTCTCACCACCATGGACTTCAGCCTGGCAGCAGGTGTGCTCCTGGAAAGGGAGGGATCAGGGTGGGGTGGCCTGGACTAAAACCCGGGGACACGACCGAGCGGCACTTGTGCCGGCCGCCACCTACCCGACTTTCCCTCCACAGCCCTGGATTCCAAGTCAAAGAAGCCAGACGGGGGGTGCAAGCTGGGCGACCCCAAGCATGGCACCCCCAAGGCTCCGGGCGCGCCCGGGGCCGCTCACAAGCCGAAGGTGGGTAACGACCGCGAGAGGGAGGGCAGGCCTGGGTCTCGGGGAGCCGGGCGCACCTCGGCCTTCTAATGCGGGTGCGGAGCGCGGCCCTCACTGCCACACCCCCGCCAGCAGGGCCACGGCAGCTCTTCCGACTCCAGCAGCAGCAGCAGCAGCTCCAGCGACTCGGACTCCGAGGGCAAGGTAAGGGGCTCCCCACCCCGGGCGAGGAAGGTCCGGTCGGGGTCCTGCCCCGGGCCGGGCCGCCTCTCCCACCACTGCCCTTGGCCCACAGTCTCACGCCGCCGGCTGCAAGGAGCACAAAGGCAGCACCGCGAAGGTGAAGAAGCCCAAGATGAAGAAGGACAAGGACAAGAAGGCGAAGGGCCAGAAGGCTGCCCACTGATGGCGGGCGGGGCCATTAAACCTCCCGGTGGAGTCCGCCCCAGTCCGATCTCGATCCCGCCCGCCCCTGCCGCCGCGAGCGCAGGGAGCCGGCCGCGGCCGCTTCAGGGTTTATTGTTTCCGGGGGGCAGCGGGACTCTCAGCACTGGGGCAGGGGGGCGGGCGGGGGCGGCCCCGCGGAGATGAATCTGCCCAGCGGGGGGCGGCGCTGGCGCCGGGCCGGCCGTCCTCACCGGACCAGGTGGAAGGTGAGCCAGTACATGAGCAGGGGCTGCACGGCGGCCACCGCCATGGTCAGGTACATGCGCAGCTGGTTCCGCGCCCCGCGCACCGGCACGCCTTCGGCCGCAGCCTCCGCTAAGATCTTCAGCCGCAGCGTCCGGATCTGTGCGGGGAAGGGAGACGGGGTCAGAGTCGCGGCCTGGGCAAGCCTCCAGCCTCTGTCCAGGAAGCACTGGACAGCCTGGGGGCCGTTCCCGCCCCTCGTGCTCGGTGGGGTTCACCTAGCTCCTCCAGAAGCACTAAGAATAAATGAAAAGGCCCACAGTGAAGGGGTGAGGGGAGGCGCACTGTGGGTGCCCAGCTTCGCCTGAAGCGGGTGCTGAGGCAGGTCTAGTTGCTGTCACTTTGTGGGTGGGATCAAGCCTTACACACCCTTTCAGCCTTCTTATTTTTTGAGACAGGGTCTCACTCTGTAGCCCAGGCTGGTCCTAAGTCACTACATAGCCAGACTAGCCTAGGACTCACGGCAATACTGTCTATGCCTCGCCAAGGCTGGGATTACAGGTGTGCGCCACCACACCCAATTTATGTGGTGCAAGGGAATCGAACCCAGGGCCTTGCACTTATTTGCAAGGCAAGGGCTTTCACTGCTGTGCCATTCCTCCAGCCATCTCCAATCTTTCTGACACCAGGTACCAGTTTAGTTGAAGACTGTTCTCCCAAGACGGGAAGGGGGTTAACTTGTTACGCAGTGGGGTGCTGGAGGACAGCTTTGAAATGGCGTGGAGTAAGCCCCGCCCGCTGCCAGATCAGCAGCGTTGGAACCCAACAGGAATGCACTGATGGGAGGCGGAGCTTCACTCGTTCCCCACCCACTGCTGCTCATTGTCCCACAGCAGCCTGTTCCAAGGTCCCCAGTCACGAAGCCTGTGGCCTGGGGGGTGAGGACCTCTGCTTTAAGTGATGCCATTGAAGTCTGCCCTTTTGTCAGAGTTAGCCACCAGCACCTGCCCTCTGCTGCTCACTCGGGTTCACAGAATACCCCATTCCATTCAACAAAAGAGGAGGCTAAGCACAGTGGCGCAGGCCTGCAGTCCAGCATTCTGGGAGGCTGAGACAGAAAGATCACAGGGTCAAGCCCAGCCAGGGCCAACATAGCCAGATCCTGTCTCAAAAATAATAAAAAATGGGCTGGGAGTGAGTGTAGCTCAGCGCCAAAGGCCTGGGTTCTATCTACCTCCAGTACCACAAAAAGTACCACAGTTTTTTGTTTTTTGTACTTTATTTTTGAGACAGGGTCTCGCTCTAGCCCAGGCTGGTCCTGAACTCACTATAGAGCCCAGGCTGGCCTTGAATTCAAGGCAATTCTCTTGCCTCAGCCTCCCAAGTGCCAAGAGTAAGGCACGGGCATCCAGGCCCAATTTATGTGGTGCTGGGGAATACAAGTTGGGTATAAGCGCTTTAACCACTGAGCCATTCCTCTAGCCCTGACACTGAGTTTTGAACAGAGGATGTGATCTGTCCTGAATCCAGTAAAGCCTGGGGTCAGTCCAAGGCCCGCTACCTAGCACCCCTACTCTAGCAGGAAGGGCTCTCAGAATCTCCCAGGGACATCCTGTCTAGAAAGTTACCATCTAAGGGAAAAGGTGAGAGACCAGGCAGAGCCTGTACAGTCCCTGCAGTCCGGCTGGCTCCAGCTCTTTGCCAGGCCCAACTTGGGAATCCTTCCTGGCCGCCAGGCTGGGACAGTCACTTAAGGCCCCTCACTTCAGTGTGGCACTGGTCAGAATCCCCTTCCTGACATGCTCTGATTGGATGCCCCAGGGATCCCCAACTCTGCCCAGGAGGCCTAGGTCCCCACTCACCATGAACACAAAGATGGACACGCAGCACCAGCCCAACACCAGGTAGTAGCCCATCTTCCCAAACAGCAGGCCCATGAGGACCCCGCCGATCATGCTGGAGGGAGGGAGAGGGAGACAGGCGGGGTGAAGAAGAGGCTTGCCCGCTGGGGCCATCTGGGGCTGGCAAGCAGCGTGGGGGGTACTCACCCAACGTATTTGTAGCCCAAGAAGGCTACCAGGTCGATGGTGGTGAGGTCAGTGTTGACAGTGACCAGGTAGAGGCTGAGCAAGATGGCCAGCACCTCCACGGTGAGCCAGGCCAGCGCCGAGCTTGCCTGCAGCCCCAGGAGGTCTGGGGAGAACCTGCAGAGACCAGAGCTGTCATGTAGTTGCTAGTTCAAGCTGGCCCTGAGCATCACCCAGCCTTGTGTGGGACTTCCAGCAAAGACCAAGATGAATCTGGGCCTCCCTGTCTGGAAATCCTACTTTAGGAAGGAGACAGACCTGCCCTAGATGACAGTGCCCAGAGGAGTTAGGGCCAAGACGGGAAATTCTAGGGTTGTGCCTCATGCAGCCGGGAGAGGGGGAGGAGGAATATGGGGAGCTCCCCAAGAGAGGGGACAGCTGGGCTGAAGCCCTAACAACAAGTGCTTAACAATTAACCAATGGATATTTTCAGTTCCACAAAAGAAAGGGACAGGGCACTGTGAGGGCTGGGGCTTGGCCCAGTATTAGGGTAAGGAAGTGACACCAGGTGGGCGGCAGGGTGATGAGCAGGTGCTGGTGGGTGACACAGGACAGGCACATCCTGGGGCAGGCAGCGCTGGCCTAAGGAGCGGTAGCTTTTTCAGGGGTGGGGTGGGCAGTGTGGGACATCAGCAGGCCCACACCTCAGACAAAACTCTCCCATTGAGCGAGGAGGAAGAGGGTGCAGATGAAGGCAGCTCCTTTCTGAGAGAGGATGAGGATGGATGTGGGGGTGGAGGCCAGGAGGGAGGATGGACTTAGAGGATCCCCATCACGGGGTGTCTGATCGGCTGCTCGCGGATGGGAAAGACGGGCAAGGGTGACAGGGTGGCCGTGTGGGCTGTCTTCAGTCAACTGGGGGCAAGGAGGGACTGTCCTAAGAGGGGACCTGAAACCCTCCTGACTGCCTTTGGTCCCCCACCCCCATGTCTCTCACCTTCTGGGGTCTCCCTTACCTATCCTGGGTCCCCAGTGCAAGGCCAGCCACCAAGATATAGGTGATGAAAGCCATTGCTGTAGGAAGCAGACACAGACACTGGTCAGAGGGGCACCACTGTGGGCCTCTTGGCACTCAACCCCCCAGCACACACATGCCCAGCCGGGGGAGGAGTGTGGGGTAGGCAGGCAAGGCGACACCTGGAATGTAGAGGTCAGGAGCGTTGACGTCAAAGCGGGGGGCCACCGGGGTGTCCTGCTGGTACTGCACCTCCCAGTCCTGTGGGAATGCAGGGAGAAGGGCAGGCCCCAGGGCAGGCGCCTCCTTCCCCGCTCACAGGCCCAGCTGCCGGCTCCAGGCCCTGCCCCTTGGCACAGCGCTCACCTGGTGCAGGTAGGGGAAGATGAGCAGGCCCAGCTTTTTGCCCACATACACGGTGTCCACGGCGAAGTAGTACTTGAGCTTGGTGACAGGGATGAAGCGGTCAATCTGGGGAGAGACAGCTCAAGCCGAAGGCCCTGCGGCCTCTGCCAGTCCCCCAATCCCACCAGCCCCCACCACTCACATTCTTGTCCACCAGCTCCTTGCCTTGCGCAGCCAGGCTGCTCCCGTAGGCCATGGCCATGTTGGACACAGGATCGGCCAGGAAGGCTGCCTGGGGTGAGGCCGCCGAGGCAGGGTAGCCCAGGCCACCAGGTGCCCGCTGGGCTCCATAGCCCCGGCTCTGGGCTGAGCTCGTGTCATCAAAGAGCTGGTGGGGGTCAGCCATGCCAGGCTGGGACACGGGGGTCCTCCTCTTCGAGGCTGCAGGGAACAGGGCGGGAGCTCTCCCTCCGGCTCCAGCCACAGCAGGCGTGTGGCACCCGTGGGGAGCACAAGGGCTTTTTCGTTTGTTTTTAATGATGCTAGGGGTTGTACCCAGGGCCTCTGCACTAAGCTACACCCCCAGCTCTCTTCTCTCCTTTTTTTTCTTGTTGCTAATTTCTACTTTGATAGAGTCTCACTAAGCTGCTAGGATGTCCAGACTGGGCTTGAAGAACTCAGGCCTCACAGAGTGCTAGGATTACAGGTTTCCACCACCATGCCCAGCTGCGGGCATTGATTAATGCCAGAAGGCCTCCAGGTGTGGGCTCTGCCTACCACTGCCCCATCTATCACGCATTATCCTCCCAAGCACCATCCCTCCATCATCTGTTCATCTCCCCATCCATCGTCCATTCAAGAAAATAACAATGAAAAAGAAGATGCTGGGGTCTCATGTGCAAAATCCTATCCGAGCCTTATGTAGCAAGGTCTCTGTCCCGACTCCTACAATCTCCCTTACATGCCCAGCTGCAGCCACCTAGGCCTCTCAATGCTAAGTAGTTATACCTAGCACACTCCCACCTCAGGGCCTTTGCACTTGCAGTGCCTCTGCCTGGAATCTCTCCCTTCCCTCTCCTTGAAGTCTTGCTGGGTGGGCTCCCCCCACACACCCTGCCTACAACTGTACCTCCCTTTGCCAAGTTCTTCACCCCCTGCCCTGGTTCAGTCCTGTCTACAGAACCAGCACCAGCAGACACAGCTGTTTATTCTATTCCCACTTCCCTCGAAGGACCGCAGGGTGGGGTCTTCCCCTCACTCACAGACGAGTCCCTGAAGCTCAAATGGGGCTACGGTAGGCGCTCAGTGTGAACAGGACTGGTGCGCGGCCAACGCAGCGGGCAGAGGTGCCAGCCAAGGCTCAGGCAGCAGGATGACACGCACAGGGCCAAACTGAGAGTGCGGAGCAGGAGTCCAGGCCAGGTCCGCCTCACAGGTGTCACAATAACCCGCCCGGCGGGGTGCCTGCCGCACCTGGGCTGACCAGGCGGCAGCCCCTCCCTGCCCATCCTATGAGGAGACAGCGAGGTCCAGGCCCTTCTCAAGGTCCTGTGGGCAGTATGAGGCACAGCCAGGCTCCAAAAGCTTCTAACAGGCTGGGGCTGGGGGTGCAGCGTACTGGCGCAGTTCTTGCTTAGCGTGTGGGAGGCCATGGGCTCCACCCCCAGCACTGAACCTCCCTCCAAAAACAACTCCCTAAGGGTTGGAGGAATAGCACAGTGGTTTAAGCACTTGCCTAGCAAGCCTGGGTTCGATTCCCCAGCACACAAAAGCTGGGCGGGGTGGCGCACTAAACCCAGCACTCCAAGGCTGAGACAGGAGGATTGCAGGGGTGCAGTAAGCGCAAGGCCAGCCTGGGCTACACAGTGAGTTCAGGACCAGCCTGAACTAGAGTGAGACCCTGGCCAAAAAGAAAAACCCCAAAATAATCTCCAAAGTCCCATGCACGGTTTACAGAAGTTCCCGTGGCTTGACTGGCGCAGTAAACCGGAGGAGAAGACAAGGGCAGCCAGCAAGGGGGCCGGGAACAGCTACCCTGGGGAGGACTAACTAGACAGGGCAGGCTTGCTTAGGCTGGCGTGAAGGGGGAAGTGGCGGGAACCAACACCGCCTTCCTTCCCTGAGCAGGGTTTGAGAAGAGGGTGGGTGGAAAACTGCCGGCTGCGACTGGGAGGACAGGGAAGGCGGCAGCGGGACCCAGCACTGAGGCTCAGGGCCCTGCTCCTGACCCCCGCCCCCAGCACCAGGGAGCACTGGGACCCACTGCCACGGCAAAGGTTTGGCATAAGCCTCCTAGGTGCCAGGCACTACGGTGGGCGCAGGTCATGGCGACCCGCCCTCTGGAGGGGGGTGAGAAGGATCTTGAGGGTCTCCTCAGCCCCTCTGCTCACCCCTGGGCAGAATGGAGTTAACTGCTGTGCTGGGGGGCACTGCGCCACAGCAAGCTCCGCCCACCTGCTGTCAGTCCTTAGCAGTCAGGGTCACCTACCGTCATCACACAGACCCCACTTCCCTGCCCTCTCTCTCTCCTCCCGCGTGCTTCTCTGGTCATACTGGGGACTGAAGCTGGGGCTTTCAGGCTGGCTGTATCTCCAGTCATTTTTATCTTTTATTGTGAGACGTGGTCTCACTAAGTCACAATAAATTACCCAGGCTGGGCTCAAACTTGCAATCCTCCTGCCTCTGCTTCCCAGAGTACAGGGATTACAGCTGCGCCTGGCCCTTTCAAATATTTTGTAGTCTGAAAACAATGGTCTCTTCAATACTGAGTCAAGCAGCACTGGCCCTGTCTGAAAGTTCAGTGCAATGTCCCTGTCCCCTTCCCTGCTACTCTCTCAGCCCTTGGTATTCAGCCCTCCCAGTACTGGGGAGGCTGAAGCAGGAGGACTGCTGAGAGTCTAAGGCTAGCCTGGGCTATATGAGAGTTCAGGACCAGCCTGGGCTACAGTGTAAGAGCCTTTCTCAAAAATAATTAGCTGGGCTCTTCTTTCTCTCCTTTCTTGGTTTGAGAAGTAATCACTCCCACCATGCCATGCTGCCCTCCCCAGAGGTCCAAACCAATGGGGTGGCCTGATCTTGGACTTGAAACTCCACAACTCTACACGTGGACCCATGGGGCCAAAAACAAAACAAAACAAAAAAAAACAGAAAACATTAGCTCTGTATGGTGGCACATGCCTGTAATCCCAGCACTCTGGGAGGCTGAGGCAGGGGGACTGACATGAATGGGAGGCCAGCCTGGGCTCCATAATGAGTCCAGGACCAACGTGGACTACAAAGCAAGACCCTGTCCCAAAACAACAAAACAGCTGGAGAAATGGCACAGTGGTTAGAGTGCTTGCCTAGCAAGCTCAAGGCCCTGGGTTCAATTCCCCAGCACCACATAAAGCTGGGTGTGGTGACCCAAGCCTGTAATCTTAATACTTGCACACCTGAGGCAGGAGGATTGCCACAAGTCCAGGGCCAGCCTGGGCTACATAGTGGGTTCAGGCTGGGCTACAGAGTGTGAACCTGCCTCAAAAATAAATAAATAAATAAAGTAAAGGCGACCAAAACAACAAAACAAACAAAAATAATCAAGGGTCAAGTTACTGTTCTGCTCTTACCTGACTCAAGCCCCTTGACAGCATTTGGTACCATGGCTCCAAAGGCCAACCTCCAAGTCTCTGCTGCTGCTTCTTATTTTTGGAGAACAAGATCTTGCCAAATTGCCCAGGCTGGCCTTAAACCCATGATCTTCCTTCTTCAGCCTCCCCACAGCTGGGATTATAGGCATGTGCCAAAATGCATGGCACAAGTCTCTGTTTCTAGGACGCTGCACACCTCTTTCCCTTACCTGTCTGACCCCACAAATATGCACTGTCTCCCCACCCTCACCCTGGCTGTCATCCCCTCCCCCTGCTGTGAGGGTACACTGCTACCCCCAAAAGATAGAGACAAACCCTCCTGTCTCCTGGAGCTGACGGGCTCCTGCTCGGTCCCTCTGCAGCTTCCTGAAACGTGTGGCCCAATTTTCTACCCTTGCCCTGTCTCTGCCTCTCACCTACAGCAACCTCACCCACAGGCAGCTCTCACTGCCAAGCGCACCTCTGGCTTCGGGGATCCATCAGACTATCTGTCTCTTGGCTCCAGACCTAGGTCTGACTACTTCCTGGAACTCCCCCCAGCTGCCTGGGACCCTACCTCAGGGCCCAATCCCCCAGCTTCCCTAAGTCTAACATTCAATCATCAATGGGGCAGCCTTCACCCACTCTGACCCAATGTTACCCTCCCACTTCTGACTCTGTAATTGTCTGCCTACCTTGAAAATGTCCTATCTAGTTCTCCTGGCCCCCCAATTCTGAGCCCATCCTCCTTCTCTCCAAGGGCAGCCTGTGATTTTTTTTTTTTTTTTTTTTGAGACATGTTCTTGCTCTCTGGCCCAGGCTGGCTTTGGACTCAAGGCAGTCCTCCTGCCTCAGCCTCCTGAGTGCTGGGATTACAGGCGTGTGCTACCACACCTGGTTTACGTGGTGCTGGGAAATCAAACTCAGGTATTTAGTGCTTAAAGCCCAGCTCATGTGGTGCTGGGGAATCAAATTTGGGTATTTAGTGCTTGACTTAGCATTAGTAAGAGCTTTAACCGCTGAGCCATTCCTCCAGCCCTGATTCTTCTGTTATTTATTTATTTATTTACTTATTTATCTTTAACAGTAATGGAGATTGAACCCAGGACCTTTGCACTAAGGTATATCCTCCAGACCTTTTAAATATTTTATTTTGAGACTCACTAAAGGATTCACTAGTTGCCCAGGCTGGACCCAAATTCTCATTCAGCCTCCGCTTCCCAGTGTGCAGGGATTATGTGCAGCTTTTTGTCTGTTTCGACATAGGATCTCACTTGTAGCTCAGGCTGGCCTCCAACCTGTAATCCGCTTGCCTGAGCCTCTTGAGTGTGGCCAGAGTCCTGAGTGTGGCATGATCCTTTATGCAAATATACCATATCCTCTGCCTAAGATCAGTGCCTGTTCTGCTACAAATGGATTCCCAATGCCTACCAGTCATCCTTACACCAGCCACAATGGCTTCCTCTCAGGTTTTACCCTGCTGGATTTCCTGCCCCCAAAGGTTTCCTAGGAACACCTTCACTCCCTCAGCAACCGGCCAGTACTGCGCTCAGTCCCTGGCCAAGCGCTTTCTCAGAGGCCTTCCTCACTCTCCCACACAAAACATCAGTCCAACCTGCTCTTCCCCGTAATACCCAGCTCTCTGAGCACATACACAACTTCTAAGTCGATATTCATTCATCTGTCTGCTTGTTTTCTCGGCACAGGCCTCCCCGGCCTCCTTCCCTCTCACCACTCATCTCCTGGGGAACTGCTCGTCATCGGGCATGCCCTGTCCCAGGAGGTGCACTGGCACCCCGGGCTCTGGCCTCCTGCAACACCTCCGTCCGGCCCTTGACTCCGCCCGGGCTCCTCGTCACAGCTCTGTCACTCAGCTCTCACATCTTTGCTTTTACTGGCAGCTCCGTGAGGACAAGAACACACACGGTCTGAGCACTACGGGATCACACCCTGGGCCACCCGACACGGGGCCCGCATCTTCCTGATGGGAAGAATAGGACCTCAAAAGAGAGGTCTCTCAACCCCTAATCACATCCAAGATTACTGTCTCTGCAGCTCTATTTCTCCCCAAATTATCTCGTCGCTCTTCTCACTGAACTCTTGATCTTCAAACCAGCAAGGATCAAAGCCAGGCTGGTTACTACTGGGTACCCAAGTTCCACCACAGGGCCTGGTCGGGACGAAGCTATCAAGGAATGCACGAATGAAAGGTACAGTGCACATGCGGACGTGAAGAACTTAAAAGACAGATCCGGAGATGGAAAAAGTAGGTTAACGCTGTAGTAACTACAAGGTTCAAATCTTATGAGTCTGACACGCCTAGTGAGGCACCTCAGATCTTAAATGCGGTGTGAACACGGCCCACTCTGCTCAGGGTGGACCAGGCAGGCCGTCGGAAGGAGCGTGGGCGACAGATCGAAGGCCCTGGGACCCCGGAGGGGACGGCAGAGCGTCAACAGCAAATGAATGGAAGCTGTGTTTGTCTGCACAGCCGCATCACACAATGTCCTGCCCCAAGTCACTGGGTTTTTTCACCTTTAAAATCTAAAGGTATTTCTAAAGAATCTACCTCCAACGCGCCCCCTATCCAGAGCTGGCATCTCCGAGATGAGCACACCTCGAAGCTCCAGATCGTCTCTCTTTTGACCTCTGACCTGCAGTGACCTCGCCAACCGCCGCCGTGGGCCCCGCCAGGCCCGCACCCTCCCGACCTCCTCGGCAGGCCACGTACGCCACTTACGCAGCCGGGGCGTCCCCGCCGTCGCCGCCGAACCGGCTGTGTGCATCCTTCCTTGCCGCAGATACCAGACCCGCAATTCGGAACGTGCCCGCCCGGCTCCCGTAGCCACGCCCCAGAGGCACCAGCCAATGGGCTTCACGGTAGCGTGAAGGCCACGCACCCTCACGGGAAGTGGGCGGTGACTTACGTAAGAGGCAGGGTCTAGGGCTGTAGACGTAAGGCGAGAGGCGGGACCTACGGGCCAAGAAGGCGGGCCAAGAACAAGAACCAAAAATGTAGGCGTGTGCTGTGCGAAGAGGTGTTTGGGAAATGGAGTTTTGTTTTGTTTTGGTTTGGTTTTTAATAGACAGGCGCTCAATTTGATTCTCCGAGAGTATTGGGGAGCCAGAGAATGGCTTAAAGCAGGGCCGGAGAGACGCGTTTGTGTTCCCGAGGGACCAGCTGGAGTTGTACAGGCTCTAGCAATTTGGGCATGCTTCAGGTTTTTGTTGTGTTTTGAGGTATTGGGAAGTGAACCCAGGGCCTTCTGCTTAATCTCCCAAGCAGGTGGATAACAGTTTTTGTTGATTTTTTGGCCAAAATTACTCTTTTTACTTGCAGTACATAATAAACTTGAGAAATTTGGTACATGTGCACACTTGCATATTACATCTTGATCATTTTTCATTTTCACTTCCTTTTTTTGAGACAGGGTCTCACTATGGAGCCCAGGCTGACCTATGGACCCAAGGCAATCCTGTTTCAGCCTCCAGGGTGCTGGGATTACAGGTGTGCACCAACTTCTGTGGTGCTGGGGAATAGAATTCAGGTACTTAGTGTTTGCCAGGCAAGAGTTTTGACCGCTGAGCCATTCCTCGAGACATTCCTCCAGCCCCTCCTTCCCTATGTATTAAAGTGAAGAGTTAAACCAGTGAGTAAAGGACATCCAACAAGTTAGTCGAGGAGAACTGGTATCTTTCTTCGAAGATACTTCCAGGCAGAAACAAAATAAAACAAGCAAAGAAAACCTTGTAGGCAGTTTCCCAAAAATTCATGAACATCTTCTCAGGTTGCAACTTGGTTTTTCTCAACATCTGGTGTTCACGAAGGACACTCATGTACCCCAGCAGCTCGGGCATCCAGGTGTGCCTACAAGTGCAGAGCCTGGATTCTTATCTCTCTGTCCCTGTTCTCCTCCTCTCTCCTCCTCAGTCTCTCCTTTTCTGTCCCTGGGTGTCCTTCACTTATTATAGGCAAATATAATGGAGGAAGGGACTTATGGGCAGTGATAACACTCCGGAAGGATGTCAGCAAATGACCTCATCATTGTGGCTTCTTCCTTTCCTGAGACAATGTCTTTATTTATTTATTTATTTTTGAGACAGGGTTTTGCTCTGTAGCTCAGGCTTGTCCTCAACTCACTATGAAGTCCAGGATATTCTTGGACTCATGGGAATACTCCTGCCTCAGCCTCCCATATCTTGGGATTACAGTCACGTGCCACCATGCCCAGCTTTATGTGGTGCTGGGGAATCGAAATCAGGGCCTTGAGTTGCTGGCAAGCGCCATTCCTTCAGCCAACCCCCCCTTTTTTTTTTTAAGGAGAGCCTCCTTCTATAGTCCAGGCTGCTCCAGACTCACTAAGTATATGTAGCTGGCCTTGAACTCTTGGCAGTCAGCCTGCTTCGGCCTTCAGGGACTGGAGGGCCGCTTCTGGTTTCTCAGCGATGAGACCTGGCTCAGCTATGTTTATTTCATTCCTCTTCTTTACCTCTGATTTAGCCCTTAGGCTTCACCCACTGTCCTGTCCTCATCCTCAGCCCTTCTGCCTCTAGATTAATCTCTTCTGTGACTTTTATTTATTTATTTATTTTGTGGTACTGGGAATTTAGCCCCTGGCCTTTGTATTGAGCTGCATCCCCAGCCCATTTAAAAGCCTTTTTAAAAATTGAGACAATTTCTTGCTAAGTCACTGAGTTGCCCAGGTTGGACTTGAACACCCAGTCCTCCTGCCTCAGCCTCCCAGGGTGCTGGGATTACAGGCCTGCGCCACCAAGTCTGGCTGTATTTTCTTTTGTCATTTATGTGTGTGTGTGTATGTGTGTGTGTGTGTGTGTGTGTGTGTGTGTGTGTGTGTGTGTTTATATGCAGTATTGGGGATTGAACACAGGACTTTGCTATGAACTACATCCCCAGGCCCCGTTTGTTTATTTATTTATTTGTTTGTTTGCTTATTGAGGCTGGTCCTGAACTCACTATGTAGTTCAGGCTGGCCTTGAACACATGGCCATCCTCCTGCTTCAGCCTCTTGAGTTCTAGGATTACAGGCATGCGCCTAGTCACCTGGCTTATGTGGTCCTGGGGAATTGAATTCAGGACCTTGGGATTACAAGGCAAGCGTTCTAACTGTTGCATTATTCCTCCAGCCCCAGGACTTCATTTTTAAGCCTGAATTTTCTCATCTGCCACTGGAGTAGTATGTTTACAGCTGAAGATGCATATGCAAACTGTTGTGTCTGCGGGGCACGACATATGGTAAAGCTTCTGTTACTGTTTTGATCAGGTGTCTCTTCCTGTGGATTGGCAGCCCCAAATTTGGCTCCATTCCGGGAACTGGCACAGCTGTATAAATAGAGGTCCCCCCACCCCGCCTCCCCCGCTCCCCAGTGCTCTGGAAGTGGGATGTGGTTGGGATTCCGACTGCCCTCCAGGCGGCTGCGTTTTCTGTATCCGGCACCAACCTGTAGTCGGCGTGTTAGGCTGGGAGCCCAGAGAGGCAGGGCTCAGCCCTATCGCGGCCACTGGCACGTCACAAGTACTACTGAGCACGAAGTGAGTGCTAAGCAAATTTGGTGAAGAGTTAAGGATCCCCCGTGATCACAAAGACACAGGGGTCACCTCTCTTTGTGATGCCCCCCTTTACGAATTAGGCATACCGGCTGAGCGGATACAGTCCCTCCAAGGCGTGAGGCTCGGCAAAGGGGAAAAAAAAAACCCTTTCCGCTCCCCAGAAACTAAGCGCCCTGACCCGGTGGCAACCCGAGCGGCGGAGCCCGGCGGCCCTGAGAGCCGGGCGCTCCTCTTCCGCCAGGGAGCGGAGTTGGGATTCTCACTCCATCAGGGCGCCGCGGATCCCCGAGGCAGAAGCGGGATGTTGGGAGGGGAAAGCCCCGACCCGCTGCGGCCGGCGTGCCGCCCCCGCGCGGGCCCCACCCGCTCCGCCCGGTCCTAGCACACCTGGTGGTGGGCGTGCCTCAGTTTCCCAGCGGCAGGGCGTTCCTCCGGTCGGCCCCTCCCCTCGCCCTCTTCCTCTTGGGGCATCTGGGTCTCGAGCTCCCGGAACTGGGCCAGGCTCCGGCGGCGCCGGGGCGCGGGCCACGTCAGCGGGCCGTGCGGGCTCTGCGGCGCCATGCGGCGGGACGCGGTCCTGGCGGGCGGCCTGGTGGCCTACGCGGCGTACCTGGCGCTGGGCGCGCTGCTGGTGGCCCGGCTGGAGGCGCCGCGGGAGGCGCGGCTGCGGGCCGAGCTGGGCGCGCTGCGGGAGCAGCTCCTGCGCCGCAGCCCGTGCGTGGCGGCCCCCGCGCTGGACGCCTTCGTGGAGCGGGTGCTGGCGGCCGGACGGCTGGGGCGCGCCGTGCTGGCCAACGCCTCGGGGAGCGGCGACACCCCGGACCCCGCTTGGGACTTCGCCTCGGCGCTGTTCTTCGCCAGCACGCTGGTCACCACCGTGGGTACGTGAGCGCCATCCCCGCCCTCGAGCAGAGCGGGCGACGACCTGGGACCCCCTCGCTCGTTCCCGCCCCTCAGGACCCGGGTCCCTCGGGAAACACCCTTAGTCCGAGCCCCTGTGGGCCTAGGAGCCTGTGACACCCCAACGAGGGCTCGGTCCTTCTCGGACCTTTTTTAAGCCCTTCCTTATAAGCAAGAAGAAGCACCCCGTCTCCTCGGGACTAGCATTCCCCTCCCCACCCTGGGGAGCATCTGAGACCCCAGTCCTCAGTCTTAACCTCCCTGAGAATCTGGGTCTCTCCAGTCCCCTTTGGGCCCAGGACTGTCCTTAGAGACCAGCCGGGACTGAGATGGTGCCTGCTTTGGCCAGGACCCAGCCCTGCCAGAACTCCTGCCCCTCTCCCTGGGCCAGAGTGCCATCCCCTCCAGACGTGCTCCAGCTGTGACCTTCCAGGAACACCCCGTCCCCCTTCCTCCTGGCCCTGGCACCCAGGCGACAAAACTGGCTTCCCGGATCTCTCAGGGCACCGTCTCTAAAGGCCTTTCTTCCAGGGGAGAGCCATGGGCAAGAATTGAGGTTCTTTCTGTCACCCCCTGGGACCTACACCACTCTCCAACCTGGGCCCCAGGCCAAGACCCCCATCCCTCTGCCGCCTCCATAGTCCCCAGCTGGAAAGCCTGACTCTAGAGACCGCTACGCACCACCCCATCTGGCCACCTGCCGTGCGCTATGAGGTTTTCCTTCCAACTGGAGCACTGCTCCTTCTGCCTGGCATTCCCTGTTGGCTGCCCATTGGGCTACATTTCCGGCGAGCCATTTTTCTATATTCTGTTCTGAGGCGGGTTTTCACTAAGTTGCTTAGTTATCCAGGATGAGCTTGGACTTGAGGATCCTCCTGCCTCAGCCTCCCAAAGTGCTGGGATTACAGGCCTGTGCCGCCACCCCTGGCTCTCCAGCCCTTTCCAAACTTGAGGATTCTCTCGAGAGTCTCTTCAGACCCATAAAGTGAGGGCTGGGGCATAGCCTAGCCAGGCCCTGGGTTCTGTTCTCCAGCACCACATAAAATGGGTGGAGGTGCCTGCCCGTAATCCAGTACTCAGGAGGCTGAGGCTGAAGGATTGCTGTTTGTTTGAGGCCAGCCAGAACTACAAAGCAAGACCCTATCTCAGAAAAAAAAAAAAAGAAATGAAACTTCTACTTCTCTCTGGGCCCTGACACCATCAGTAAGAGTCCCAGAATTACCTGGACTTCTACTGGGAGCCACAACACCCTCCACCTGTTACGAGAACAGATTCTACCCACATATCCCATCTCCCTCCACCCCCTTCCCAGGATTCTGGCCTAAGGACTCAGTTCTGTCCACCGCTGTCCCGTACCCTAGGCCTCCTGCGCACTGGTTTCCCAGGCTAAGCATCTCCTCCCACCTGCTCATGCAGCTCTGCCTCAGCTTGTTTAGGACCTGAAGTTCTTTCTGTCAAGGACACTGCAGTCTGCACTTAGAACCCTCCCCAGCACCCATCTGGGACTGTCTCGCACTCTGTCCTTGGCACTCAACAAGGACCTGCTTGCCTCCTCACCCCGGCCCGCCTCCTCTGGCTCCAAAGCCTGCCCTGCCTGAGAGCTCCCTGCCTGGTCCCACTGGGGTCTGAAAGACACCTGTGGTGCCTGATCCTCCTTCCCTCCACCCAGGAACCCGGATGCATTTCAAACAGGCCACTGGCCCTTGGTGTAGGGTTGGGTCTCCCTAATGGAATGTAGTGGCACAGGCCTGTAGCCCTGGCACTCTGAAAGGCTGAGGCAGGAGGATCATAAGTTTGAGCCCAGCCTGGGCAACTTAGGAACTTAGTGAGATCCTGTCTCAAAATAAAAAATAAAAAAAGGTTTGGGGTATAACTCAGTAGTAGAATACTTGCCTAGCATGCACAAGGCCCTGGATACCATTTCCCAGCACACACACACACACACACACACACACACACACACTGTAACCTCCTCGGCTCCTTCTGCAAGCCATAGCTCAGGTGGGACCATGGGACCTGCCCTACCGTGGCCACCCAGCCCCTGAGATCCCCAACCCTGGGAAGTCCCTTTATGTCCACACGGAACCCAGGAAACTCCCTGTGATCTGGCTCTGCGCTCCTTGCCATCCTCTTTGGGACAGAGATGAGGTTGATTCTGAATTCCAACCCCTCCAGCCTACACTGCAGTAATAGGGATCATTTTACCTCCCTGGTTTTTGTGTCTCCTTGTGTGGACCAGAATATTAAGGTCACAAGCAGCAGAGCTGGGGATCCTTACAGGTGGAATGAGCTGACTCCACTTGGAACTTGCTGTCCCTACACTGCTAAGGCCAGACCAACGGGCTCCTAGACTACCCTGGGTCACAGCTGCCGCCTTCTGCCTCCCAGATAATGACGCGCGCGCGCGCGCGTGTGTGTGTGTGTGGCACTGAGTCTTTGCACTGGGCTACATCCCCACTTTTTTTTTGTTGAGACAGGGTCTCACTTTGTAGTCCAAACTAGACTTACTATGTAGTCCAGGCTGGCCTTGAACACAGCAATCCTTCTGCCTCAGCCTTCCAAGTCCTGGAATTCATAGGCATATGCCACAACACCCACTTATTATGTGGTGCTGGGGGATTGAACCCAGCCCTTCACGCTTCCTAGGCAAGTGCTCTAATCACTGAGCTGTGCCTCCAGCTCCCTCAGCCTATTTTTGATTTCTGATTTTGAGACAGGGTTTCATTAAGTTGTGTGTGCGTGTGTGTGTGTGTGTGTGTGTGTGTGTGTGTGTGTGTGTAAATTTTTGTGGGGGGGTTAGAGGAATGGCACAGTGGGTAAAATGCTTACCTTGCAAGTGCAAGGCCCTGGGTTTGATTCCTCAGCACACATAAAATTGGGCGTGGTGGGGCACACCTGTAATTCCAACACTCAGGAGGCTGAGCCAGGAGGATTGCCATGCGTCCAAGGCAGCCTGAGCTTTATAGTGAATTCAGGATCAGCCTGGGGTACAGAGCAAGTCCCTGTCTCAAAAAAAAGTATATATAATTTTTTTTTTGTAGAGTAACAGGTAAAAGTTCCTGCTATCTAGGGGAGGGTCCCAAATGGGTGGCCCCTATATATGTGTATGTATGAATGAGTGAAGCTAGGACACACAGAGAGAGTTGGACACCTGGCCCACACAGGCGGGAGAGCACAATGGAGATCTGAATCAAGGCTGCTGCCCTCAGGTTCCAGCGTCCAGCGCTCTTACCTGGCACAGCACACTCATACTGGCAGCGCTCACTGCCCGCCACTCATAGAAGCTCATCAAAATATGGAGTAAATGTTTAAACTTAATTGCTATGAATCCTACTCAAAGTACTCTCCCTGTTTTTTTATTATTTTTTAAAAAACTTACTTTGAGACAGGGTCTCACTCTGCAGTCCAGGCTGGTCCTGAACTTACTGCATAGCCCAGACTAGCCTCCAACTCATGGCAATCCTCCTGCCTCAGCCTCCTGAGTGCTGGGATTACAAGCCTGTGCCATATGCGTGGCATATGTGGTGCTAGGGAATCGAATCCAGGGCTTTGTGCTTGCTAGGCAAGTGCACTGTAACCGCTGAGCTCTGCCCCAGCCCCATTGCCACTTTTTGGGAACTGCTCTTTTTTTTTTTTTTTTTTTTTTTTGAGACAGGGTCTCGCACTGTGGTCCAGGCTGGCCTCAAACTCACAGCAATGCTCCTGCCTCAGCCTCCCGAGTGCTGGGATTACAGGCGTGCACCACCATGCCCGGCTTATGTGATGCTGGGGAATCGAACTTGGGTTCTTAGTGCTTGCAAGGCAAGCGCTTTAACTGCTGAGCCACTCCTCCAGCCCTCAGTACAGTTCTTTAAGTCCTCTTCTGTGAGAGTGCCTTTATTGGGTGTGAGCCAAAGTACGGTGACTGTCGCTGTTGAATGCCACCGGTGGAAGGGCAAGCTCGTAACCGCCTTCCAGGGTACCTCATCTATCCTAGTCACCAGGTATGGCGCTGAGTGGTGCCAAATGACTCCTGGCTCTTCCCTGAAGTCACAATGATCATGTGGGTAAACGTTTTGAATTGACTCAGGACATTGAGGCAGCAGTTGCCGTGTGAGTAAAGACGTGACTTAGGGAACTTAGGGAACGGCAGGAGCAAGTCTCAAGAATGATGGGTAAGTGTGTTTGAAGTGATGGGAGTATTTTGTGGGGGATTAACAGCAACGTGTCTCTCCTATAATAAAAATACATGTAAAGTTCACCATACTTTTTCCACCCCATCTGGCACATCACACATCTTTTTTCCCCCATTTTATTGATATGTATAAGTGCAAACTTTAAGATTTACAATGAAGTTGAGCATTTTGTGCACTTGCGTATCTTGTCAAGGTGAAAAGGACTCTTCCACTCTCCTTTTGTCCCTCCCCCTCCCCACCCCTCCCGACCTCCCTCCCCTACCCCCATGTTTCACTTCAGTCCAGCGACATCACACATCTTCTGCAGAAGGAAGCTTTGTAGAATGCCCACAGGTGGGGGGCAGGAGGCACACCCTAGTGTCGCCCCGTGCGGCCATTGTGAAAGGATCTGAACAGCCCAGGGTGAAAGGAGTTAATTGGGCTCAGTCGTATAATAATAATTGAGAGAGGAGTTGGGCCTGGTGACGCAGGCCTGTAATCCTTGCACTCTGGGAGGCTGAGGCAGGAGGATCCCAAGTTCCAGCCCAGCCTGGGTAACTTAGTGGCATTGTAAGATCCTGTCTTAAAAAAAAACAAAACAAAACAAACTAGTGGGTCTGGGGATGTAGCTCATTGAGGACGCCCTTTATTCCATCCTTAGTACCACAATAAATAAATAAAACCTGGGAGTTGGTAGGATAGATTACATCCGGTATGCAGGCCCACGGGAACTCACTCGTGGGTAGTTCTGGTCCCTCCTCCCTCCAGTTCCTCTGATTGGGGCTGGATGCTGTCCGCTGCCAGGTCTGAGTTCTTTACCTGTGTCCTGAGAAACAGCCTGCATGGTTCTGAGGGAACAGGGAAGTTGCTGTCACATGGCTCAGTTTCAACATTACTGGGTCTGAAGAGGGGGTGGTGTGTGGGTGCGGGTCAAGGAAGCCGGCTCCGAATGTAGCCAAGATGGCAGGGCCTGGCAGCAGTGGATGGAAAACTCCATCAGGGTGGGAGGCTGAGGCAGGAGGACTGCTGTGAGTCCAAGGCCAGCCTGAGCTACACACAGTGAGTTCAGGACCAGCCTGGGCTGAAGAGTGAGGCCCTATCTGGGGGGTGGGGTGGGTGGGGAGCAGGTGGCGGCTCTGGAATCTTCACAGCTGAGGGCCAGTTCCATCCCAGGGAAGGATTGTCTCTGTGGTGACTTCAGTTGTGCAGGGTCTGATTTTCATGGAACCCAGGTCATCACAGATTTAGGACCATGACTGGAAACTAGTACTCATTGTTAAATGTCCTGGTAACTCCCCTATCTTGGTGAGGATAGAGAGATTCTTGCTAAACATGGTTTAATAAGATTTTCGTTTGCCTGAGGAGCTGAGGGTGAAATCCAGGAACCTTGCATGGCTTCCACCACTGAGCTACAGCCTTGTAAAGCAAGACTCTTGCAAAATACAGGCAGATGGCAAAGGTGCCCAGAGTGGGGATGATGCGTTTGACTAGGTATGAAGGATGGAGCTGTGTCTGGCGGTATAGGTTTGTAATCCCAGCACACCGGGAGGCTGAAACAGGACTGCAGTTTCAAGGCCAGCTTGGGCTCCTTAGTGAATAGTCTCAAAATAAAAATTAAGAAGTGGGTTGGGGATGTGGTTCAGCATGAAGGGCCTCATACCCTCTCCACACACACACACACACACACACACACACACACACACACGGGGCCTACTTGAGAACAGGCTCTAGAAGCTGTGCCTTGATCAGCGTGATAACTGCCTTGGTGGGGCCTCGGTGGCTGCTGTCCTGAGTGGAGCCAGGAGCACTAAACACATCTGGAGACGACCACTATCAACTCCACATTGGACAGGCCCCCACCCCCATCCTTAGCATCCCTAGTTTTATGGTAGGCCCAAGTTCCTCTAAGTGGCCTTGCCGCAGGTGATGCAGGGGCTAGGTGATGGAGAGCAGTCCCACCCACTCGGGATTAGGAAAAAGAACGTGGGCATTATGGTCATGGTAACTGGCACATCTGAGCTCAGCAGCAGGGCACTTGAGCTCCTGATACACGGAAAGCCCGTGCCAACCTGCTAGGGTCACTACTGTGTCAAGGGAAGAGATGACTTATGTGTTTAGTGGTACCAGGGATTGACCCCCGGGTCTTCATGCAGAAGTACAGTCTCAACCTGTTTTTTTTTTTTAATTTTATTTTCCTGAGTCAGGGTCTTACTCTGTAGCCCAGGTTGGTTCTGAACTCCACAGCCCAGGCTGGCCTCTAAGTCATGGTCTTCCGGCCTCAGCCTCCTAAATGATGGGATGACGGGCTGCGCCACTGCACCGGGCTGTGTGTGGTGCTGGGGAATCTACCCAGGGCTTTTGATCCGCAGCTCCGCAGCTCTCTGGCTCCGATCTGAGTGCTCTGCCCCCGTTACAGTGAAACCGTAGTACAGCATTGCTCTTTCCGTGACCAGTGTTTTTCACAAAGCTCAGCCTCAGAATTCATTGGCCGTCGCACCACGTGTCAAACTTCCTTCCTCGCTGGGCTGAACGCTGTCCTATTAGCCACACACGCAGCGTTGTGCTTATCCATTAATCTCCCGATGAAGGCTTGGGCAGCTTCCAAAATTTAGCTGTCATGAGAAATGCTGCAATAAACATGGGCAAACACATCTGTCTTCTATACTAGTCCACCCCCAGCACTGCGGGAGGACCAACCCAGCCCACGCTAAGCTGCATCCCAGCCTTTTTTTTTTTTTTTTTGAGACAAGGTTTTGCCTGTAGCTCAATTCAGTCCTGAACTTACTACGCAGCCCAGGCTAGCCTTGGATTCATGGCAATCCTCCTGCCTCAGCCTCCCAAATGCTGGGATTTCAGGTGTGCACCACCATGCCCAGCTCTGATATGGAGCTGGGAAATCGAACTCAGGGTCTTGTGCTTGCTAGGCAAGGGCCTTAACTGCTGTGCCATTCCTCCAGCCCCATCCCACTTTTTTGTTTTGATATAACAGAGACTTGCTAAGTTTCCCAGTCTGGATTCCCACTTCCTGCCTCAGCCCAGGCATGGCTACTGCTCCCTTTTAATTCGTTCAAGCATATCTTTTATTTGTCTATTTATTAGAGACAAGCTCTGTAGTTCAGGCTGGTCCTGAACTCACTGTGGAGCCCGGGCCAGACGCAAACTCACAGCAATCCCACTGCCTCAGCCTCCTGAGCACTTGGATTACAGGTGTGCACAGCCACACCCGTTTTATGTGGTGCTGGGGAATTGAATTTAGGGCGTAGTGGTTGCCAGGAAAACATTTTAACTGCTGTGCTATTCCCTCATATACTTTAAACAATAGGATTGGGAGGACGGAGGTGTAGCTTAGTAGGAGTGCCAGCATGTATGGGACCTGAAGTTCCAACTCAGCACAGCAAACAGGAAGTGAAAACAACAGAACAAATCCCAGAATCCTGTGCATGCAGCATGTTCACATTTTATTATGGATTGTCGCTACATCTTAAGCCTTTTGAGGAAAATATTTAAAAGCCCATGTAAACTAGGACCCACAACCCGTTACCTCTCTGACTCTTTGGTTGGATTTATTTAGGAAATAAAAAGAGATTTTGAATTATGTGTTGTCAAAGTGAGTCAGTTCCACTAATACCTAAAATCCTCTCATATTTCTGTTTGTAGAGCTGATATCCACACGGGCCCTACTGGTCCCCTTGGGTTTCTGGGAGCCCAGGGGGCTTGTCATACTCATGTAGAATAGAGGAAACTGCTGGGGGACTTGGGGGTGAAAGCTTTTACCTAGCATGCCCAAGGCGCTGGGATGGTTCCCTAGCACCACATAAAAATCAGCTGAGTGTGGTGTGTGCCTGTAATCCCAGTACTCAGGAGGCCAAGATAGGAGGATTACTGTGATATGAGGCCAATTTAAGGAGCTCAGGACCAGCCTAGATTACAGAGTGAGATCCTGTCTCAAAAAAAAAGTTGAGGAGAAGAAACTGAGGCTCAGTGCCAGGTGAAAGCCTGCTCTTTTCGTCCATGAATTTGACAAAAGTGAGTGCTCACATGATCAATGCCCATACCAGTGACAAAACAGAATCCCCCACCCTCCCAGAGGCGACACCTTACTGACAGACAGTAGGTATCAATAGATAAGTAAAGCATTGAGTATGCTACAAGATATCAAAGGGGGTAGAGGAGCGGGGTCCCCTGGCACAGGCCTGTAATCCCAGGCTCCTAGGAGGCTGAAGCAGGAAGATCACAAGGCCAAGTTTGAGCTCAGTAGCTTGGTGATACAGTAAGACCATGTTTCAAAATCAAAACTAAGGAACTGGAGGAACGGCACAACAGTTAAAGCACTTGCCTAGCAAGTGCAAGGCCCTGGGTTTGATTACCCAGCACCACATAAAGCTGGGTGTGGTGGCACATACCTGCAATCCCAGCACTTGGGAGGCTGAGGCAGGAGGATTGCTGTGAACCTGGGCTACAGAGCAAAACCTTGTCTCAAAAAAAAAAAAAAAAAAAAAAATTAGCCATGCCTGTAATGCATGCCTGTGATTCCAGCACTTGGAAGGCTGAGGCAGGAGCATTGCCAGCTTAAACAGGGATGTAGTCCAGGGTGAAGGTCCTGGACTTAACCTCCAGTGCCACAAAAAATAAAAAGTCAGGGAAGGCCTCACTGGGATTGTATCTATTGGACAAAGACCTGAAGGATGTTGGGTGGTGGTGGTGGGGAATGTTCTCTGGAAGAAAACACTCAGGGCAAAGGCCCTGCGGTGCATGGCAAACTGCCCTGTTGGCTTGTATGAGGCCTCACGGGTCATGATGAAGACTTTCTCCTTTAACCTGAGTGAGGGGGAGCTAGGAGGCCCGGAGCAGGGCAGGCTCAGGTTCCCACTGTGTCTTAGTTACTTTTTTGTCGCTCTGACGAAACACCCGACATGGACAAATTAGGGGAGGATAAGTTTATCTTGGCTCACAGTTTCAGAAGGTCACAGTCCACTCACGGGCGGCCAGCACCAGTAGAAGCACATGGCAGAGGCAGAGGTGGAGGCAGCTCCTCGCCACGAACTGCAGACAGGAAGCCAAGTCCCAGAAGGGAGGAAGTGGCATATACACCTTCCAAGTCCTGTCCCAGAGATCGCTCCTTCCGGGCTTGATCTCTAATCTGCCACATGCCTGTCTGTCACCTCTACTCCCGACGCGCCCATAATCCACCCCTCCCCTGGCACCCATCTCCTAGCAGGACATCCATAACATTCAAATACATGAGACTTTTGGAGGACATCCCAGATCCAAACCACAGTGCCCGTTTCCAAACTCTGGTCTCACAAAGTGGGCAGGATTGGAGGGCCTGGGAGACAGCTGTCGCGGTGCACAGGGTAACAGCAGGGTGACGGGGACTGGGAAGGGGGAAGGACGGGTGCAGAGTCAGGAGCTGAGAGGATGTGCCTCACTGAGCAGCGTGATATGCTGAGCGACTGTGGGTAGGAAACCAGGCCCAGTTTGCCTACCATGAAGTCCGCCCTCCCTGAAATGAGTTTTATATAGACCCTCTCTCTATGTTTCCAAAAATAAAGTTTGGGGATATATGTGGCATTAAAGAAGCAGAAAGCATGGTGTGATGACACATACCTGTAATCCTACTGCTCAGGCAGCTGAGGCAGGAGGATTACAAGTTCAAGGCCAGCCTCGGGACCTTATTGAAGGTCTTGTGTTGAAATAGAAAATAAAAAAGGGCTGCCAATGAGCCAGGCATGGTGCACGTGGCTGTAACCCCAGTATAATGTGGGAGGCTGAGGCAGGATGATCACAGCTGACTTAGAGCCATCTCAAAAAAAAAAAATCTGAGAGTGTAGCTCAGGGGCAGAGTGTCTGCTCAGTATGTTCAAGGCTCTGAGTGACATCCCTAGCACCACAGAAAGAGGTAAGATAGGTACGTAGGTAGGTGCAGGGTAATTTAAGGAGTAGGGAAAGGTGATTGGGCGTGAGGCAACCACGATATTTGCCTGTGAAATCAGCCACCAGCTCTTCAGGGGACAGGTGTTCAGAAAATGGCAGCATTAGCTTGAGCTGAGGGTGGAGTTTTTGGGCCCCTGGTCACCCATGTGAGACTGGCATGGGCCAAGGGTAGGGTTGGTGGTTTCAACAAAAATGGCTTTCATTCCCCTTTAAGGTCACCATAGTGACTGCATGTTAGAGGGATTGCTTGCAGGGAAGTTAGTGAAAGACTAATAATATATTGCTCACCTGTGTGACGGCTAAAATCAGAGCTATTTTTGGCGTTTCTGGGGACTGAACCTGAGGCCTTTGTACCGAGCTACATCCACAGCCCATTTATTTATTTATTTTTGAGGCAGGGTCTCACTCTGCAGACAACGCTGGTCCTGGACTCACTGTGTAGCCCAGGCTAGCCTCGAACACATGGCAATCCTCCTGCATCAGCCTCCCGAGTGCTGGGATTACAGGTGTGCGACACTACGCCTGGCTTATGTGGTGCCCGAGAATCAAACCCAGGACCTTGAGCTTGCTAGGCAAGTGCTGTAACTGCTGAGCTATTCCTCCAGCCCTATTTATTGATTTTTTGAGACAGGGTCTTGCTCTGAAATCTAGGCTGGTTCTGAACTCACTATGTATTTCAGAGTGGCCTCAAACACATGGAAATACTTCTTTTTTTTTTTTAAGGATAGTTTTTTTTTTTTTTTTTGAGATCAGGTCTGGCTCTGTGATCTAGTAGGCTGGTTCTGAACTCACTATGAAGCCCAGGCTGGCGATCCTCCTGCCTCAGCCCCCGAGTGCTGGTATTGTAGGGATTATTCGTGTGTACCACCACACCTGGCTTTGTGTGGTGCTGGGGAATCGAACTAGGGTACTTAGTGCTTGACTTATCACTTGCTACTTGCATTTATTTATTTTGAGACCGAGTCTTGCTATGTATTCCAGGCTGGCCTTAAAGCTAATATGAAGCCCAGGCTGGCCTCGAACACACTGCCTCAGCCTCCTAAGTGCTGAGATTCTAGATGTTAGCCACCATGCCTAGTTTATCTGGTGCTGGGGAATTGAACCCAGGGCCTTGTGCTTGCTAGGCCAGTGCTTAAACTGGTGAGCTAAGCCCCATCCCTTTAGCTTTAGAGCATCACTACATTGCTAAGTCGCCTGGACTGGTCTTGAATTTGGGAACCTCCTGACTCTGCCTCCCACAGTGCTGGGTCTATAGGCCTGCCACAACAGGCCCAGCTTACTTTTTATTTTGAGATAGTGTCTTTTTAAGTTGCCCAGGCTGTACTTGAAATCAAGATCCTCCTGCCTCATCCTCCCAGAGTGCTAGGATTCCAGGCCTGCCACCATGCTCGGCTTAATTATTTCCTTCTTACAGTGCTGGGGTTGGAACCTAGTGCCTCACACCTGCTGAGAAAGTGCTCTACCACTAAGCACCTCAGCACTGAAAATAGGGATTTTTGGAGTCCGCTAAAGCCAGGACTGGTGGTACAGGTCTGTAATTCCAGCTCTCTGCGAGGCTGAGGCAGGGGGTTCACAAATTCAAGCCCCATCTGGGTGGTTTAGCAATTTGGCAAGACCTTGTCTCGAAATAAAAAAGTGGGTGAGGATGTAGCTTAGTGTGAAGGCCCTGGGTTCAAGCCTCAGTGCAGCAAAACAAAATCAGGAGCTGGAGGAACAGCACAGCCAACAGAGCACTTGCCTAGCCATCACAAGGCCCTGAGTTCGATTCCCCAGCACCATACAAGCTGGGCATGGTGAGGCATGCCTGTAATCCCAGCACCCAGGAGGCTGAGGCAGGAGGACTGCCATGAGTCCAAGGTCAGCCTGGGCTCCACAGTCAGTTCAAGGCCAGCCTGTGGTACGGAGTGAGACCTTGTCTCAAAAAAGAAACAAAAAATAAAAATAAATAAATGCATACAATCAGCTAAGAGCAAGTGCAGAGAGTTGCTTGTAGTGTTAGGAGAAGCTTCGCCCCTCGGCCTGAGCAGAGCAGGACAGAAGGGAGCAGGCAAGGGCGGGCGGGGACAGGAAATGCGGCCTGAGTCTGGGGTGTCCACAGCCACCTTGGCCGGGGTGGAGTGGGCACGAGGCTCCCCTGTCGCCCTGCAGGCTACGGCTACACCACGCCGCTGACCGACAACGGCAAGGCCTTCTCCATCGCCTTCGCGGTGCTTGGCGTGCCCACCACCATGCTGCTGCTGACCGCCTTGGCCCAGCGCCTGGCGCTGCTGCTGGCGCACAGGCCTCGGTCCTGGCTGAGATCCCGCTGGGGCTGGGACTCCCGGCGGGCGGCTCGCTGGCACCTGCTGGCACTGCTGGTGCTGGTCCTCACCGCATGCTTCCTGGTACCGGCTGCAGTCTTCGCGTACCTGGAGGAGGCCTGGAGCTTCCTGGATGCTTTCTACTTCTGCTTCATATCTCTGTCCACCATCGGGCTGGGGGACTACGTGCCCGGAGAAGCCCCCGGCCAGCCCTACCGGGCCCTCTACAAAGTGCTGGTCACAGGTGAGCTGGCCACTGGCTGGGCCCCTTGGGATGGCGATCGGAGGAGGACATTGTTCTAGGGCACTTAAGGAATTCCGATATAATCCCAGCACTCTGGGAGGCTGATGCAGGGGGATTGCTGGGTCACCTAGCAACTTAGCAGTACCTGTCCCAAAATAAAAATAAAAGAACAGTCTGGGGATGTAGCTCGGTGCCAAGGCCCAGATTTAGTTCCTAGTATCAGAAAAAAAAAAAAGAAGGGACCCAGCCGCACCCCAGGGCTGCTGTAGGACCTGGCCCCGGTCCCGAGGGTGCGACCCACGCCCCGGCCCTCTCTGCAGTATACCTTTTCCTGGGCCTCGTCGCCATGGTGCTGGTGTTGCAGACTTTCCGCCACGTGTCGGACCTCCACGCCCTCACGGACCTGATCCTGCTGCCCAGCTCCTGGCCCGCCAGCCTCAGCGAGGACGAGGGTGACCAGGTGAACATCCTGGACCCCCGGCCGGACACGCATCCGCAGCTGTGCGCCGACTCCCGTGCAGACTACGCCTCCATCGCTAGGTAGCAGGGCACGGGCGGCGAGCCTGGCTGCGAGGTCCAGCGCCCACAACTGACCAGCAGGGACGTCACGTGGTGTGCCCGCGACGCTGTCCCTAACCGCCACCCTGTGTTGTGCAGCGCCGGCAGGAAGGACTGCCTTCTCCTCCCTGCCCGGCACAAGCCACGGATCTCCGGCTTCCGGTCCGCGGATCTCCGGCTTCCGGTCCCTCTTGCCGCCTCCTTCTCGTCTCACTGGGTGTCTCACCCTCTTCTGCTCCTTCTGTCTCTGCCCTAACCGCTCACCAGCTGCCAACCTCACGCCAGGCACTCATTAGCCTCTGTCTGGCACACGTGGTGGTTCTTCGCTGGGCCTTGATTTCCCCAGATGGAAAACATCTATGCACTCGTTCAAAGGTTACTTCTTTGCCCCAGCCTTGTGATAGCAGGGGACGCAGCGGTGGTGGAGGTGGCCCTGGACCCTGCTCTCCCGGGGCTTACAGACCAGTGAGGTAGGCACCTGTCCCCAGACAGTGACGGGGACAACCGGGCCCCAGGTCAGCCCAGGAGCCTGGGAGTGAAAGGAGAAAGCACAGGCCGGATGAGCCAGGCCGATGCCGGGGAAGCCCAGGAACCTCGTGTTTCCTCCTGGAGGAGGAAACGTAGGGTCTGGCCGGACGAAGTGCCACGTGCCTATAATCTCAGCACTCTGGGAATTTGAGGCAGGAGGGTTGCAAGTTCAAGCCGAGCTGGGCAACTTAGCCCCTGTCTCAAAATAAGAAATTAAAGACTGGAGATGTAGCTTGGTGCAAAAGATCCTGTGTTCAATCCTCAGTACTACAAAAATAAAAAGGTTAAAAAAGAAGGAGGGACTGGCACGTATCTCAGTGGTTAGAGAACTTGCCTAGTGTCCCCTTAGTACCACATAAAAATTAGCCATATGTGGTAGTGGTTGCATGCCTAACACCCCTGCACTTGGGAGGCTGAGGCAGGATTGCTATGAATTCAAGGCCAGTCTGGGCATAATAGTCAGTTCAAGACGAGCCTGGACTACAGAGTGAGACTTTATCTCAAAATACATAAAGGGCTGGGGATGTAGCTCAGTATGAAGGCTCTGGATTTGGTCCCCACACCAGGAAAGAAGAATGAGGAGGAGAAGTGGGAAGAAGAGGGATAGGAGGGTATGATAGTCAGAACAGGGTATGTGCAAAGGCCCAGAGGTATAGAGCACAGTGAACATAGCTTCTGGCATTTTTACTGTGACTGAAGTAAAGAGAGAAAGGGGAAAGGAGGTAGAATCTTAAATGTCCCTGAACCTGGCCCCTTTCCTCAGGGCCCTGGAGAGCCATCAAGGGACTCTGCAAAGGAGAGGTCATGGTTGGATGTGGGTCCCCCGCGGTGCTGTGTGCAGGAAGAACAGAGTAGGGTGAAAGTGGGAGACGGGCCACACGGGGGGAAGGCGCCGAGTGGAGAGGGGATGCTACCGGTGTCACAGCACGGGGAGGGCCGGGCCTGGGTCAGACAGCCTGGGATGGGGACCTGGGAGAAGGAACCGTCTGAGGAGAGATGCTGGGGCTGGTTTAGGGTATGGTGAGTGTGAGGGGCCACAGGGATGCTGAGAGGAGGCGCCGGGGGTCACAGGGCCGCAGGGCTGGGGCAGTGGGGTGGCCGTGGTGGGCAGTCAGGAGAGACCAGCCTTATGTGCGCAGCTGTAGGTGCTTGTATTTTGTTTATTATCACACAGGAGAGGATAATACAATCGGTGATATTGCACATCAACAGAGTAGGGAGGTATCTGGAAATATTACCCAGTGGTGCGGGAGGGCCTTGTGGCCCTGGGCTCTGTCTGCCTCTGCCTCTGTCTCTACTCTGAGCTGACGGGTTGGCTCCCACGCATGCTCCCCTCACAGTCCCAAAGTGGCTGCCACAGGTCCAGGCGTCACAACCAGACCTGATCATTTCTCGTGTTAAAACAGCAACCCCTCCGCCAGTGTCCTGAAACCAGGAGAGAGGAGTTTGCAAAAGGGATAAAGAAGGATGAAAGACAGGCAAAGAGGAACAGGAAAACCAGGAGAGCTGGTTACAGAAGTGGGAGTTTTGTGTTTATTTTTTCCACTTTAAAAAATTATTTTATTAACATGTATTTGCACTACATAATAGCAATCAGCTTGAGAAATTGGTGCACTCATATACCACATCTTGATTATTTTATTTATTTTTCTGTGGTGCTGCGGACCAAGCCCAGGCCCTTCACACTGAACAACCTCCTCAGCTTATTTTTGTTTTTGATATTGAAACAAGGTCTCCCCGAGTCACGAAATTGCCCAGGCTGGGTGTGAACTTGTGTTCCTCCCGCCTCAGCCTCCTAGAGGTCTGGGATGACAGGCCTGCACCGGTAGGGACGTGATGATTTTAGAAGGAAGAATCAACCCTGTTAATCCACGCTAAAAAGTCACACAGGCTGTTTCCATAATAGTGATAGGAAATATTAAACAGGGTTTACTATGCACCGGATACAATTCTAAGCTCTTAGGACATTTCACTCTCTTGGCAACTCTGTGAATTATGGAGTTATGTATGTTCCCGGCATTATACCGGCAAGGAGAGGTGGCTCAGGGGGGCTAACGAACGTGCCCACGGTGAGACAGAAAGGGCAAAGCTGGGATTTGAACAGGCTTTGGTTGGTCACCTTTTTCCACAAGAGCTCAGGAATGTCCACGGCGACCTCTTTCTCAGGCTGCAGCCTTCTTGGCCCCTTACCAAGGTCGTGTTGACCGCACTGCCAGAGTTTCGCTGGGCTGGGGAGGGAGTTTCTGTTCATCTTTGAAGGGAGGTGGCACCTGGTGCTTGTGTGATCTGGCTTCAGCCCGCCCTGCTGCGCCTTCCAGATTTTTCTTGAAAAAGGACATAGAAACCTAGATCCTGTTTACTTGAGGAACAGTAAGTGTGGTAAACATCCCAAAGAGAGGGGCTGGAGGAACGGTACAGCAAGGCCGTGAGTTCAATTCCCCGGCACCACATAAAGCTGGGTGCGGGGTCTGGCGGAATAGCTCAGTGGTTAAAGCATTTGTCTAGGAAGCTCAAGGCCCTGGGTTCAGTTCCTCCACCACCACATAAACTGGGAGTGGTGGTACTTGCCTGTAATCTCAGCACTTGGGAGCCTGAGGCGGGAGGACTGCCATGAGTCCAAAGCCAGCCTGGGCTCCCTTGTGAGCTCAGGACCAGCCTGGACTGCAGAGCAAGGCCTTGCCTAAAAAACTAAAATTAAATTTTAAAAAGATGGGTGCAGTGGCCCACGCCTGTAATCCCAGCACTCAGGAGCCTGAGGCGGGTGGATTGTCCAGAATCCAAGGCCGGCCTGGGCCACATCAGTGAGCTTCTGACCAGTCTGGGCTATAGAGCAAGACCCTGTCTCAATAAATAAATAAATAAATAAATAAATAAATAAATAAATAAATAAATAAATAAATGGGGAAAAGAATTTCAAAGGTTCAGAATGTCCAGTGGGAAGTGTCTATGTATAGATTGTTTTTTTTTTTCTGTCTTTTTTTCTTTTTCTTTTTCAATATTGGGGATTTAACCCAGAGCCTTCACTCTGAGCTGTATTCCCCACCCTTTTGATTGTTTGAGACAGGGTCTCGCCAAGCTGGGCTCAAACTTAGGATCCTCCTGCCTCAGTCTCTCAGAGTGCTGTGATTGCCGGCCCAGGCCACCAGGCCCGGCTGGTCTGTGTTGGTTTATTTCTCAGGTGTCCTTTCAGCTGTGCTGTATGCAGATACCGGCACTACGCGTGGGTCTGTCATTGATTTTCCATTCTGTGTGAGTGGTACCTCACGTGGAGAAGAGGGGAGATCACAGGCGCCAGAGGCAAAGCCCCTGGTATAAATCTGAATCCTGTCATGCCCACGCTGCACGGCTTTGGGCGAGAGATTTTACTGTGCCTCAGCGTGCTCATTTGTGAACCAGGAGATGCAAATAGTGCTGCCTCTGGATGGGAGCCACTGTGGACATGAGCCATGGCACCTTGACACCTGTGAGCCTGAGAACAGCGTTGGGGATGCAATAAAATGTTGCCTGTTTCTCCTTCTCATGCCTGCATTGTGCTTCCTTGTATTAAAGATGATATGACATATTGGTATTCTATTCTATTATCCTCATTTGTGTATTGCTTTTTTTTTTTGAGACAGGATCTCAGTCTGTAGCCCAGGCTGGCCTCAAGCTCATGGCAATCCTCCTGTCTCAGCCTAGGATTACAGGCGTGCGCCACCATGCCTAGTTTATGTGGTCCTGGGGAATCGAACTCAGGTACTTAGTGCTTGTTAGGCAAGTGCTTTAACTGCTGGACTATTCCTCCAGCCCTGCTTTTTAAAAATTGTACTACTAGGGAGTGAGCCCAGGGTTGTTTTTATTGATGTTGGCTTTTGACAGGATCTTGCTCTGTAATCCAGGCTACTCCTGCACTTTCTATGTAGCCCAGCTGGCCTTGAATTCGTGGAAATCCTCCTGCCTCAGCCTCCCTTACAGGTGCGCACCACCACACCCAGCTTATGTGGTGCTGAGGAATTGAACTCAGGGCCTTTAACTTGCTAGGTATATGTGCTTTAACCACTGAGCTACTCCTCTAGCCCCAAGCCAAGGGTTTTTATACTGAGCTACATCCCAGCACATTTTTTGGTTTTGATTTTGAGACAGGGTCTCACTAAGTTGCTCAGTTGCTGAGGACGGGCTTGAATTTAGGATCTTCCTGCCTCAGCCTTCTAGAGTACTGGAATTATAGGCCTGTGCCTTGGGGCCTAGGTTATACCTTGATTTTATTAACCTGGGGCTGGGGCATGGCTCAGGGGTTAAAGTGCTTGCCTAGCACTCACAAGGCTTTTGGTTTGATTCCTCAGCACCACACAAGCCAGCTGTGGTGGTATATACCAGTCATCTCAGCTCTCTGGAGGCTGAGGCAGGAGGATTGCTGTGAGCTCAAGGCAAGCCTGCTCTATGTAGTAAGTTCAGGACCAGCTTGGGCTACAGAGCAATACCTTGCCTCTATTAAACAAATAAATATCAGTGAACACAGTATACATCAGAGATCATATTGGAGACGCAGGAGCATGACCCTCTCACCTGCAGCACACCCCACAGTTATTTCACCTTTCCCTCCTGATGGGTGAGTGGGTGGTTTCATCTTCTGCTAGTAAAAGAACGCTACCACGAACACCCTGTACACTGAGACCTCTGAAGCCTCCCCACCCAGGCTCCCCGGGGCCTCTGTTCTCTGGTTGGGGTGTCCTTAGGAGAGTCTACTCACGCTGACACTGGGGAATTTAGAAGGGTTCAGCAATGTGGCCGCTGAGTTTCTTCCATTACAGGAAGTCACCATCCCTGGCCTGCAGTGTGGGCTGGCGTGGGAAGGCGGGGCTCCTGTTCTGTGCTGTGCGGGCCGGGCCTGAACATCAGTAAGGCACTGCCCTCATGAAGCTCTCAGGATCCAGTGAGAAAAGTCCGTCATGGCCTAGAGTGGTCAAAGGGTGGGACGGGGCTGGGTATATGCCCCAGACAATCCCGGAAGGAGCGCTGCGGATGTAGCTCAGTTGCAGAGAGTTTGTTTAGCGTAAGGGCAACTCTGGGCTGCATCCCCAGCATAGTAAAGAGACACAGAACTGCAAGAAGGGAAATGATTGGGGATGGGGATACAGCTCAGTGGTTAGAGCACTCGCCTAGCATGCACAAGGCCTGGGTTTGATTCTTTTGCAGCATCTAAAAATTAGCTGAGCATGGTGATGTATGCCTGTAATCCCAGCACTTGGTAGGCTGAGGCAGCACCACTGTCTTGAGTCCAGGACCGGAGTGGGAGCAGTATTCCAGAGGGCTCGGTAGTGTGTGCGCAGGTCTGAGGAGGCGGCCCGTGATTAAGGCCACTCAGCTCAGTCCGCATGACTCGGCTGTGGGACGAGGTGTGTGGGGAGGACTGAGATGAGGTGGATGAGCCAGGACGGCTCTGGAAACCACAGCAGGAGGCAGAATGGATTCCTGAGGCTCTGGGGATTTGTGGTTCTTGAGGTTTGGGCCCCAAGCACCAGAATCAGTGAACTTGCTAGAAGTACAAGTCTGAACCAGGCTTTTTGGTGAGTTGCTTGTGAATGCAAGTTGAAAGCCCCTTTCTTTGCCCACGCTGCGGGTGACAGAACCCAGAGGTTCTGCACTGGGCTACGTTCCCAGCCTTCCCAACTCCTTTTTGAGACAGGGTCTGGCTAAGTTGCCCAGGCTGGGCTTGAACTTGCAATCCTCCTGCTTCAGCCTCCGAGAGTTCTAGGATTATAGACATGTGCCACCACACCCCTCTTGAAAACCATTAGGTTAAAATCAGTTTTGCAGTTCATCCAGAAGTGAGTCCTCAGCTAGGCACGATGGTGCGCACGAGTAATACCAACGCTTTCAGGGTCGGAAGTGACAGATGTCTCCGAATGAGAAAACGGGGGAAGGGGACTTGTACTATAGCTCAGCGTGAAGGGCCTGGGTTCAATCCCCAGGGCTGAATAAAATGGCTGAGGGTGTAGCTCGGTGGGTGTAGCACAAGGCCCTGCATTTGATTTTCCAGCACCACATGAAAATTAGCCAGGCCTGGTGGCATTATCCCAGCACTCAGGAGGATGAGGCAGGAGGATTGCTGTGAGTTCAAGGCCAGCCTGCGCTTCACAGTGAGTTCAGGACCAGCCTGGGCTACAGAGTGAGACCTTGTCTCAAAAAATGAATACAAATACATAAAATTAAATTGCTGGGTCCGGTAGCAGAGGCCTGTAACCCCAGCATTCTAGGAGGTAGAGGACAGTGGGTTGCAGGTTCAAGCCCAGCCTGGATGACTTCATACTTGGCGAGACCTTGTCTTCAAGTAAAAGAGAAAATGGGCTGAAAATGTAGCTCACAGTAAAAGCCCTGGGTTTGATTCTCAGTACCGCAAATAAATAAATCCTAGAATTGTTATTGATCCAGGCCCGTTTTGCCTGCTACTTGGCATGCCAATCACTACAATAACTTTTGCAAAAGAGAACAAGTTTATTCACAAAGTGGCAATTGGAGAGATGAAATGGCAAGTCATAAGTCTGCTTCCTTGAGAAGAGCATTTAGAGACATAGTATTTATGGAATAAGGGATCACGGCGGGTGGAGACATGGGGAAAGGTCGCCGAAGGCAATGCAACCAGCAGCCCACGCACGTGTGATCAGTGTTCGTGGCCTGCCGGACACATGTGCAGAGAGGAAACAGTGGCAGCGTGATCCAAGGGTGAGGTCTGCAGTCTCCTGAAGTCAGAGGTCACCCATCTGACACCTGTACAGGCTCAGGGAAGTGTCCAAATTTTCAACAAAATTGTCCTTCAAGTCCCTGAACAGTAATCTAGGCAACTGTTATCTGATGTACAGAGGTATTAGCTGCCCAAAGCAGTGGGAGACTGAGGATGTATCGCGCTCAGCTGTGTGACCTCCAAAACTACTGATTTTTTTTCTCTTTTAGAGACAGGGTCTCACTCTGTAGTCCAGGCTGGTTCTGAACTCACTATGGAGCGGAGGCTGGCCTTGGACTCACAGCAATCCTCCTGCCTCAGCCTCCCGAGTGCTGGGATTACAGGCATGCGCCACCATGCCTAGCTCAAAATTAGTGATTTATTTATTTTTGAGACAGGGTCTCGCTCTGTAGCCCAAGCCGATCCTGAACTCACTATGTAGCCCAGGCTAGCCTTGAGCTCATGGCAATTCTCCTGCCTCAGCCTCCCGAGTGCTGGGATTACAGGTGTGCACCACCACACTGGGCTTTATGTGGTGTTTGGAAATTGAGCTCAGAGCCTTGTCCTTTCTAGGCAAGCGCTTTGCTTTAACTGCTGTGCCATTCCTGCAGCCCCTAGTGATTTTTTAAAAGAAAATACAAACAAATGAGTCAGAGGGGTTTATTCAGGTTTCCCCTCAATTTCAGAATCAGGCAGCCACTTCACTTATGAAATAAAATGACTGTTCTCATAAGCTGGGCAGAGGACATTGGTTTTAAAGAGAAGACAGAAGAAAGCAGAAACAGTAATAACCGGATAGGCTCTATATTTAACCCCCAGTGCCAGTAGGGGGGGAAAAAAAGGTTGCCAGCCTGCCTGTAATCCCAGCATTCTGGGAGGCTGAGGAAGGTGGATCACAAGTTCAAGCCCAGCCTAGAAAATTTAGCAAGACACTCTCAAATTAAAAAGAAAAGGGGTGCTGAGGAGGTAGCTCAGTGTGAGGGTCCTGAAAAAGGCTGGAGAAATAGCTCAGCAATTAAATGCTGGCTATGCCAGCTCAATGCCCTGGGTTCGATTACCCAACACCACACAAACTGGGCGTGGTGGTGCACGCCTGCACGCCTGTAATCCCAGCACTCAGGAGACTGAGGCAGGAGGATTGCTGTGAGCTCTAGGCCAGACTGGACTACACAGTGAACTGAGAACCAGCCTGGACTACACAGCGATGCCCTATCTTAAAGGGGGGGGGGGGCACATTTCCCGATCCCCTACTGACTAGAAGCTTTACCCTCCTTCTTTCCCTTTCCTTTTCCCAATAGAGCCGCTTCTTAGGATTTCCTAGTACAAACTTCCTCATATTCAGCCCTAACGGCCTACGTGCGTGGGCCGCGTCCCTAAAACGCCGTCTGCCGAAAGATGCGTGTCACTATGGAGACGGGCTCACGTAGCGCGCCTCGGGAGGCGGAAGTCGGTTGCTGAAGTGAGGACGGCCATTTTGAGACAGGGCAAGCGGGGCGTGATAGGCGCTGCTAAGCAACGGAAGACCGGTTTTAGCCAACTGACTGGTGCCGTGGGGCAGGCGGGGAGAAGAGGGCGGTGCCATCCCCGGAGGGAGGCATGGGGAGGGGGGTGGGAAGGGGATAAACGGGGGAGGAGACGGGAGGGTGGAGGCTAGGCGGGGAGGGGCACGGGAAGGTAAAGGAACCGAGGGACCAGGCCCACGACGGGCGGGAGGGGAGGAGAAGGCGGAGTGATGAGCAGGGCGTGGTTACGGGGAGGGGGACATACTGGGGGCGGGGCTGGAAGAGGCGGGACGTTCAGCCGGCAGGTGTCCGGCAGGTGCCCGTGACATGGAAAGGGAGAGTGAGAAGAGGCCAGGAGAAAAGGTGTCGCGCCTCAAGGGGAAGGGGCGGCTCGAGAGGCAGTCGTTGGCGCGGAGCGGGGAGAGCGCGCGGGACGAGGAGAGGCCGCGCGGCAAGGGGAAGGCCCTTGGCGAGGAGAGATCTCGGTGGGAGGAGCGGTTCCGGGGCGAAGCAAAGGTCCGTTACGAGAAGGCGCGGGGTGAGGTGAGGTCTCGTGGGGAGGGGAAGATCCGGGGCGAGAAGAGATCCCGCGGAGAGGTGGGATCCCGAAGAGAGGCGAGACACCGGGGCGAAGAAACATGCTCTTACGAGAAAGGCAGGGGTCAGGATAGGTCTGGCGGAGAGGTGAAGATTCGGGGCGAGGACAGATCGCTGGACAAGGAGAGAGATCGGGGCGAAGAAAGGCTCTCCCACCAGAAGGGGTTAAGAAAAGAGAGGTCTAGCACGATCCGTGGCGAGGAGGGATCCAGGGGAGAGAAGTCCCGCGGTAAGGAGAGATCCGGGGGTGAAGAGCGAGCCTTTTTCAAGAAGGTACTTGAAAGGTCCAGCGGCGAAGAGAAGACCGCTGTGGAGCAGGGATGCCTGGGCGAGGCGAGATCTCGGGACCCGGAGAGAACTCTGGTCTCGGAGGAGAAGCGGACCGCGGAGGAGAGGGGGTGGGGCCACAGCCAAAAGCGGGAGGAGAGACCGCCCTCCCACGACCCAGGGGCGGGGCCAGTCGGCGAAGAGCCGGTGACGGAAAAGGGGCGGGGCAAGGAGAGCGGGCCCCACGAGGGCCCCGCCCCAGGCAAGAAGAGGAGTCGTGGAAAGGGGAAAAGGCGGGGCAGAAGCGGCAGCAGAAGGGGCCAGTGCCAAGAGAAATGGGGCGGTGTGGCAAGGAGTGAGGGGGAAGCCAGGTGCATAAATAAGGGTGTGGTCGCAGGTTGGAGCAGGACAAGAGAACGCGGGAGGGGCCTGATCCAAACAAGAGACGGAAACCTAGAATCTGGAAAAAGCAGATGCGGAACGCCGACAAGAGGCAGAGCAAGGAGCAAGGGCCGGGCAGTGTTAAAGGAAGCGACGAGGAGGCGGGGCGAAGAGGGGCTCTGGACGTCGGGGCGCGGGAGTAGAGCCGTGTGTAGGAGTATTAGTAGGGGCCGGACTCGGAGCAAGGGCAGGCGCGAGGCCCGGAGCGGAGGCAGGGGCGGGGCCCGGAGGAAGAGCAGTTGCGGGGGGCGGAGCAAAGGCAGGGGCGGGGCCCGGAGTAAGATCAGGGGTGGGGCCCGGAGGAAGAGCAGGTGCGGAGCCAGGAGTAAGAGCAGGGGCAGGACCCGGAGCAAAGGCAGGGGCGGCGCCCGGAGGAAGGGCAGGGGCGGGTCCCGGAGTAAGAGCAGGGGCGGAGCCCGGAGTAAAAGCAGGGGCGGGACCTGGATGAAGGGCAGAGGCGGGGCCCGGAGTAAGAGCAGGGGCGGGGCCTGGGTGAAGCGCGGGAGCTGGATGTGCACACCGTGGTTCGCTACACGGGAGAATTGTGGGCTGGTATTAACCTATGCATTCTCCAGGTTATAACTTCAATATGCGCTGTCCAGCCACTTTCCGCACCAGCTTTTCTGTGTGGCCGACGATACGAGTCCTGCGTGGGTTGTGGGCACTGTTGGTGCTACTGGCACCGTCGAGGCTGTGGGCGACTGAGGAGTTCCAGGACTGCAGTTGGCAGGTGGTTCTGAACGAGTTCAGTAGAGTAGGTGACAACGTCGCGAGTGACCGCTTCTATGAGCAAGACCTGGTTGATAAAGTGGAGAGCATATTCCGCACACTGGTGGATTCACCCATCGATCCCAGCGAGGTGAGAGGACCGGGGTCGAGAGGACCAGAGGGGTCCTGAGCAAACGCCACTTGTCTCTGGACACTTGGCCCGCCTCTTCTTGCAGAAATACCTGAGTTTTCCATACTACCTGAAAATCAACTACACCTGTGAGGGACAGGTGAGTGAGTACTGTGGAGTTGAACTGGTTGTGCTTTATTCTCTCTCTCTCTCTCTCTCTCTGTCTCTCTCTCTCTCTCTCTCTCTCTCTCTCTCTCTCTGTTACTGGAGATCCAACCCAGGGCCTTCACACTAAGCTAATATCCATCTAATTTGTAGTTTTGGTTTTGATTTTTTTTTTCCTGAACTCACTATGGAGCCCAGACTGGCCTTGGACACAAAACAGTCCTCCTGCCTCAGCCTCTCAAGTGCTGGGATTACAGGCACGGGCCACCACGCCCAGGTTATGTGGTGCTGGGGACTCAAACTCGGATACTTAGTTCTTGACTTAGTGCTTGCTAGGCAAGTGCTTTAATCGCTGAGCCATTCCTCCAGCCTTCCAGTTTCTTCCAGTTCTAGTTCATGAAACCGGGTCTGGCTAAATTGCCCAGGCTATCTTGAACTTGCCATCCTCTTGGCTCAGTTGGGATTACAAACCTGCACCACCAGGCCCAGCCAGTTTCTGTCATGTCTTACTCCACTCCTCATCTGAATGGGGGAAGCTAACCCAAGACCTCTACTGTGTTGGGCAGATGCTGTACCACAGCCACACAGCCCAGCTCCCATCTTTACAGTGTAGTGCCATCCCACTCTGGGGGTTTAAGGATTCCAGTTTATTTTCCCCTGTGGTACTGTGGGTGGAAGCCACGGCCTTCTCACTGAGCTACATCCCCATACTGTTATTTTTGATTTTGAGACAGGGTTTCATTAAGTCACTAAGTATCCAGGCTGGGCTCAGACTTGTGATCCTCCTGCCTCACCTTCCCAGAACACTGGGATTACAGTCTTGTACTACTCAGCCCAACAGGATTCAAGATTATATAGCTGTAATGGTGCTGCACAACTGTAACTCATAATTCCCCAGCTTATCATAAGACTGAGGTGTAGGATTGCATGTTTGAGGCCAGTCTTTAGCAACTTAACAATGCCCTATCTCAAAATAAAAAGTAATCAGGGCTTAGTGCATCCTGAACAACAACAACAAAAATGATTATCTTCCCAGTACCTCACATAATATATGCTCAAGTAAGATTTTTAGAGATATTCACATGCCATAAATACTCACCTTTTGTTTTGTGTTTTTGGGGCTAAATTCAGGGCCTGGTGCATGCCAAGCAGGTGATCTATGACTGAGTTACCTTGACAGCCCCATATTCGCTATTTTAAAATATAGAGTTCAATACTTTTTGGTAAAGTCACTATCTTATTCCAAAATATTTTTGTAACCCTTAAAAGTTACCCTGAAAAAGAGAAAGGAAGGAAGGAGGGAAGGAAGAAAGAAAGGAAGGGAGGAAGGAAAGGAGGCCCAATTCTCTTCCTATCTAACTTTGAGTCCCTCCTTATTTTGTCCCTTCCAGCCCTAGAGACATTAACCCAGTCTTTCACTATGAGTTTGCCTCTTCTGAACATTTCATTTACATGGATTTTTTTTTTGAGACAAGGTCTCACTCTGTAGTCTAGGCTGATCCTGAATTTACCATGTAGCCCAGGTTGGCCTCTAACTCATAGCAATCCTCCTGCCTCAGCCTCCTGAGTGCTAGGATTACAGGCGTGTGCCACCACACTCGGCTTGTATAGTGCTGGGGAATCAAACTCAGGGCTTTGCGCTTGCTAGGCAAGTGCTCTAACTGCTGTGCTGTTCCTTTAGCCCCTATCCATGGAATCTCACAGCACGTACCTGTTTGTGTCTGGCTTCTTTTATGTTTTTAAGACTCATTCATGTTGTAGCATGTATCAGTGCTTTCTTTTGATGGCCAAGTGACATTCTGCTGAATAGATGTGCCATATTTTGTCTATCAGTGGTGATGTTTGGGTTATTTTTACTTTTTTGGCTGTGATGAATAATACTGCTGTTTTGATAAGTGAATAAAAACTTGCATGCAAACTTTTGTGTGCACATATATTTTCAGGAGTCTTTGGCATCTTCAAGGGGAGTGGGAAAATGTAGTGAGTGATTAAAATTTTTTATTATAGTAAAAGACACATTGCCATTAATTTCCTTCAGAATACTGTTGCCCTGTACTGCCAACTGATGATGAGGTCTTATCTGATAGACAAGACAAACCAGAGGACTCAAGGCTATTATGGCACAAGAGTGTCTTTGGCTGAAATCCCAAGCTACTTATTAGGATAGAATACAGAGCTCAACAGAACTGATAATTAGCCATTGTCACTCAAACCTGAAAATAAAGGAAGAACAGGGGAAGTAGGTAGCAGCTCAGGGAGTCAACAGCCTCTTCAAGACAAGGCCTGATGAGTGCGGTGCGCTGGCAGTTGCATGTCGAGGGAGGGGGCATGGGCTCCGGATCTCTGTACTTTCAGAAGAAATGGAAACAAACAGTCCCAGCTGCCTCTGATCATGAGGCAGACAGTCAGATGAGACACACAATGCCTGGTGTATTGCTTCACCCTGTGAAGCATTTACAAGCTCGTTTTTAAAGAAGGCCTGAGCCCAACAGAATTTGCCTCCTCAAGTTCAAACACACACCGCCATTCTCGCCACTTTGGGAAGCACTTTGGGAGTCAGTCCTCTTCCCAGAGTCCTTACAAAGTATGATTAAAAAATATGGTGAATGCTACTGCCAAGTGCCGTCCAGTGGAGGTGTAGACCTGTAAAAACATGTACAGCATGTCCTGACCCACAGTACTCACTGGATCTGGCACCATGTGACTTCTGGCTCTTCTCCAAAGTCAAAAAGACCATGAAAGGTAAACAGTCTGAGGGGCTGAAGGAATGGCACAGCCCTGAATGCAATTCTGCAGCACCACATAAACTGGGCATGGCACACCTGTAATCTCAGCACTGGGAGGCCGAGGCAGGAGGAATGCTGTGAGCCCAAGGTCAGCCTGGACTACATAGTGAATTCAGGACCAACCTGGGCTGCAGAGCAAGATCCTGTCTCAAAAAAAAAATTTTGTTTGAATAGATTTAGGACATTCTGGCAGCCAACTAAAGCCATACGTGAAAGGATTCCAGAACTGCTTCAAACAGTGGCACAAACAGCCAGCAGGTTACTTATGTTCAGAGTATGAGGGAGTATTGCGAGTAGTATGAATGCAGTGTCTCTTTTACTGGAACAAAATTGTTTTTAAAATTTAAACATGCCAGGGTGTTCACACATTTCAGTCACATCTAATATATAACATACAATTATTTTGTCCCATTCTGAGTTATCTCTTCACTTTCTGGATGTGTCCTTTAAAGCACAACTTTGTGTTGATTGAATTGTAAATCAGCCCACCATGAAATAACATCAAAGCTTTTCTTGGGGCTGGAGGAATGGCTCAGCGGTTGTAGCACTTGCCTATCAAGAGCACTAAGTCAAGCACTAAGTACCCGAGTTCAATTCCCCAGCACCACATAAAGCCAGGCATGGTTGCGCACACCTGTAACTCCAGCACCCGAGAGGCTGAGGCAGGAGGATTGTTGTGTGTCCAGGGCCAGCCTGGGCTCCATAGTGAGTTCAGGACCAGCCTGGACTACAGAGCGAGACCGTGTCTCAAAAAAAGCGCTTTATTTCTGTAGTCTGTGGATGGATCCCAGCATTTGTCCCTGGTGCTGCATCCCAGCCTTGGTTTTTGTTTGATGATGTCCCCTTTATCATTTTTTTTTTCATTTGGGATTTACACTCTGGGTGTCACATGGGAAAGTATTGCCTAACCAAAGGCCAGGAAGACTTGTTCCTGTATTTCCTCATAAGAGATGTCTAGTCTGTGCTCCTCCACATGGACCTTTCATCCTTTAGTTATTGTATGTGGTATGACGTAGGCATTTACTTTGATATGTGAAATCCATTTGTCCAAGTTCAGCTCACAGTCTTGATTCTTGTTGCTTTGTAGTAAGTTTTAAACCAGAATGTTTTAGCCTTGCAACACATATTTTTTTATCTGTCTGTTTCTGTGGAACTGGGTACTGAACCCAGGACTTTCACACTGAGGCACACCCGTAGATTTTGAGACAGGTCTCTAAGTCAGTAATTTGTGCATGGTAGGCTTGACCTTGAGATCTTCTTGCTTCAGCCTCCCTAAGTGCTGTGATCAGAGTTGGGTGTGGAGCTCACCAGCGAAAGTGCCCGCTTACCATGTATAAAACCCTGGGTTGATTCCTCTGCACCACATAAGCCAGATGTGATGGTGCATGACTAATCCTAGCACTTGAGAGGCTGAGGCAGGAGGATGGCCTGTGTTCAGTGCCAGTCTGGTCAACATAATGAGTTCAGGACCAGCCTAGGACTATAGAATGAGATGCTGCCAAAAAAATAAAAACAACACCTGTAATCCCAGCACGGGAGGCTGAGGCAGGAGGATTGCTATGAGTCCCAAGGCCAGCCTGGGCTTCATAGTGAGTTCAGGACCAGCCTGGGCTACAGAGGGAGACCCTGTCTCAAAAATAGATAAATAAATAAATTCAAAAGCCAAAATCAAAGTGCTGGGGTTATAAATTTATGCCCCCATGTCTGATGTTCTTTCTGTAAATTGTTTTTGCTCAAGTAAACTTTGTTTTGAGATAAGATCTCACTGTATAGTCCAGGGTGATCTCAAACACAGAGCAATCCTCCTGCCTCAGCCTCCTGAGTGCTGAGATTACAGGTGTGGACCACCATGCCTTATTTTTATGTGATTCTGAGGAATTGAACCCAGGGCCTTGTGCTTGCTAGGCATGTGCTTTAACTACTGTGCTATTCCTCCAGCCCCTTGTTTTCTTTTTTAAGACAGGCTCTCAATATGTTGCTTGGGCTGGCCTCAAACTCATGATTCAATCTTTCTGCGTCAGCCTCTTTTTTATTTATTTATTTATTTATTTATTTATTTATTTATTTATTATTTGTATTTTTTGGCAGGGTCTCTCTGTAGCCCAGGCTGATCCTGACTCACTGTGTGGCCTAGACTAAACATTCCTCTTGCCTCAGCCTCCCAGATGTGAGATTACAGGCTTGTGTCCCAAGCCTGGCTAATTTGTATGTGGTACTAGGGAATCTCTGGGGCCTTGAACTTGCTAGACAAGCACTCTATCCACTGAGCTGTGCCCCAAGCCTGGCCTCAGCCTTTCGAGTGCTGGGTTACAAGCATGTGTTGCCATGCCTGGCAGTATCTCTCTTGGTCGTTCAACACAAAGGCCCTTTGCTGTAGGCAATACCTTGGTGGTTTGAAAAGACTTGAGCAGGGACTTGAAGGGTGCAAGGGAGCTACAGGGAAGAGAGCTGGGACAGGCATTAGAGGCCAGGGGAACTGCCAGCACAGTGGCTCCGAAGAGGGGTGCAGAACCCTGAGAGAGCCTGGAGCAGCAGAAGGAGCTAAAGGAGAGGCTCCCAACCTTTTTGACTCTGAGACTGGTTTCGCTGAAGACCTTTCTCCCAGGGATGCCAGTTGTTGGGGAAAGAGGGCACTTGTCATGCAGGAGGTTGGAGGGCCGCTTTGAAGGGGGGCAGCCCCAGTAGGGGAGCCAGTGAACCTGGCCTGAGTCAGCAGCAGCTCTAAAGCCTAATAGGAGCCACAGGCAGGAAGTGGAGGGTCACTGTCTGCTCCCCAGCTGCTGCTCATCTGTGTCACCCAGTCTGCCAAGGCCACAGAATGGTACCAGTCTGCAGCCCAGATTTTGGGGATCCCTGAACTAAGAGAGAATTGGGGGAGAGAGGACAGGGAGCTGGTGGGGAGAATTGTTAGGGCCTCAGAGGTTGTGTTGAGTCTTGGGGGACATGGAAGCCCAGAAAGCTCTGAGTAGGAAGGGGCATGATCAGGCTCAGGTGGGGGCAGGGAGACAGGAGGTAGGAGGTGGGGTGGACAGGAACAGGGTGGCAGTGGCCACTGTCACCCCGAGGAGGAGGTGGTCTGCACCTGATGAGCACAAGTTCCCCATGACTGGGAACTAAGATGCAGGGCAGGCGGCAGGATGGAAGGTCCTGCCGTGGCGTCCCCCGGGAGGAAGCCAGGCAGGGGTGGGGTGCGTGGCCAACCTGTCCTCTTGGACCCCCTGCTTGTCACCTCAGGCCCAAGTGCCACCTCTGAGCGACACTGCTGAGCCTGCTGCTCCACCATGTGCAGTCCCCTCCCCCACCCTCCCCAAGCCTGATCAGGAAGACAGGCCAGTAAGGTTGGGTGGGGGCAGCAAGGACCCAGAGGTCATCTTGCGACCTTACTCGTGGGGCCATCTCACCCTCAGCACTCCGAGGCCCTGGTCCGCAAGGGCCACCTGACAGGGCTGAAGCCTCGGGTACTGGTCACCTTCCAGTCGTCAGTGAATTTTTACCGCTGGAAGATGAAGCATCTGCAGATCGAGATGGAGGCAGCCCCCTTCCGCAGCCAAGGTGGGCCCACGGCCTGGGGGGTGGGGTTGGCAGGGCCAGTGGCTGATGGGGGCCCTGGGAGCACCAGTGCCTCAGTGTCAACTCCAACAGGGCTATGCCCGGCAGAGGAACTTTGTGCCATGAGCTGGTACACACCCATGCCCATCAGGAATGGCAGTGTGATCGTACATGTGGACATCAGAAGTAATGGGCTAGGTCCTTTCATTGCCAATAAAAGGTACCCTCTACCAACAGGCTGGCGGTGGCTGGGGTGGCTCCCCCAGACCCCAAAGGAGCAGGCCGGGATGCTGGGGAGCCAAGGGAGGGAATGAGTGGAGGCGGCCAAGGGCTGTGCTCAGAGATCAGCGCCTCACCTGGGCCTGCCCTGTACCTGCCACAGGTTCTTCATGAATATCAATGGCTTTCTGAAGAAAGACAGAGACAACATGATCAAGTTCATGGTGGGAGAGGAGGTGAGGGGCCTGGGTGGCAGGAGAGGTGCAGGTTACAGGTGGCCATTTGGACCTGGGTCGGGGACCCTGCTCACCCTCAAACAAGGAGCAGGTCCTGTTCTCTGAGTGCTCGGTCCATGCCAGTCTGATGAAGAGTCTAAGTGTGTGATTGGTCCATTTTCACGGTGATGGGGAAGCTATTCGCACCTTTTTTTTTGGGGGGGGGGGGTGGTACTGGGAATTGAACCCAGAGCCATCACACTGAGCTAGAAACCCAACCGTTTTTATTTTTCACTCCGAGAGAGGGCCTCGTTAAGTCAAAGGCCCTGGGGTCAGATTATGCCTGGTATGTCTGAGAAGCAGGAAGAGGCCTGGGAGAGTGGGAAGTGAGGTGACAGGGCAAACTGCAAGGGACATGGTGGTTGGGTGAGGACTTTGGCGTTTCCCGAAATGAGGCAGAGCCGCCGGAAGGTTGGGTGTGCTGAACAGCCCTCATGCCCCTCCCCTGGCAGCTCTTTGATCTGAAACCTGAGTACTTCGAGAATGTCCCCTCGAGGCCTGTGTATTACACCGTGGACCAGTCACCAGTGCTCATCCTGGGTGGTGTTCCCAACAACAAGATCATCCTGCTGACCGACACCAATTTCAAGGACTTATCTCTTGTGGAGGTGAGTGGGACAGGGCCAGCCGTGGTCTCGGGTCTCTCAAAGGGGGCTGGGGGCCAGCCACTGAGTGGGATAGAGCTAGGACTCCACAGTGGGGCCCAGAAGTCACACTAGTCCCCAGGCAGCGTGAGGGAAGATCCAGCTGCCAGTAGCCTACATTCAAACTGTAGTTCTGCTACTTTCTGACTCACTTGGGGCAAGTCACTTTACTCCCTCGGACCTGATTCCCACCTGTAAAATGGGCATACTATTTATATTTAAGTCATAAAGTCATCGTGAGGACAAGTTTCTAACTTTTGTCATGGTTGGTCAGTATGTACCATCGTAGTTTCTCCATTCTAAACGATTCTGAATTGCCCCATGCGCCTGTCCAGAGGCTAGGCACTGTGGGCCTACACCGTTCCAAAACTGGGAGACAGCAAGCCTCAAAAGGAGGGTGCTGTGGGTTTTATCCATCCACACATTTGAGCGAGGTAGTGTCGGTGCCCACAGAACTCCAGCCCAGGATGGCTTAGGCAGGGTCATGGAGCTGGTTGGCGCAGCTAACTTCTTTAAAGCAAATTTCAATCACAGTCCATTCATAAGGAATTAGTCACCTGACTCCATCAGTTCCAAGGATGGCTGGGTGCCATGAGCCTGACTAAACGCTGTTACCAAAAGTGATGGGAAAAGTGGATTTGGGAGCATGACAAGGAAGCCATCACGGTGGTGTGTACCTGTGGTCCCAGCTGCTCCAGAGGCTGAGGCAAGAAGATGGCCTGAGCCCAGAGGTTCACAGCCAGACTGGGCAACACAGTGAGACCATCTCCGGAAGGAAGGAAGGAAGGAAGGGAGGAAGGGAGGGAGGGAGGGAGAGAGGGAGGAAGGGAGGAAGGAAGGAAGGAAGGAAGGAAGGAAGGAAGGAAAGTGTTAGCTTATATATTCGAAAAGGTTAGGACTTCAGACTCAGCCTGACCTAGGATGATTGAGCCCCAGCTTTCACACTGACCTATATTCTCAGCCCTTCTATCCTTTATTTTGAGACAAGGTTTCACTGAGCTGTCCAGGCTGGGTTTGATCTTTCAATCTGCAGTGAGAATCTTCCCATTCCTTGGTGCATCCAGGTCACATGCCCAACCTAGTGTCCTCGTTGTGTCAGGGAGACCCAACATACTGCTCATCATGGTGACATATGCCTGTAATCCCAGCACCGGGGAGGCTGAGGCAGGACTGCAAGTTTGAGGCCAGTGTGAGCTTCATAGCAAGCCCACCTGAGCAACTTAGTGACTTAGTAAGGTCTTGTCTCAAAATCAAAACCATAACATGGGCTAGGGTTGTAGCTCAGTGTAGAGGCCTCCCAGGGTTGGAGCCCCACTACCACTAAATAAATAAAGGAAAGAACAAGTTAGTAGGAAATTCCTTTTTAGTGAAACATTCTAGGGGCTAGAAGAATGGCACAGCAGTTGAAGCTCTTGCCTTGCAAGCATAGCCCCTGGGTTCGATTCCTCAGCACTACAGAAAGCTGGGCATGGGGGTGCACTCCTGTAATTCCAGCACTTGGGAGGCTGAGGCAGGAGGATTGCCATGAGTCCAAGGCCAGCCTGGGCTCCATAGTGAGTGCAGGACCAGCCTGGGCTACAGAGTGAGACTCTGTCTCAAAAAAAAAAAAAAAAAACAACTCACGTTCCCTGCCTGTAAACTGGTGTAAGGTCTGAAAACTTGATTAAACGTAGCTCTGTCTTATTGTCAAGAGCCTTGGATCGGTGGTGCTGCCACTGGTAGGGACATGTTCAGAGTTAGTACGTGGCCGCTAGATTTAGGTGGTGGTACTGTTACCCTGACAACCAAATGCATCCGACTGCCATTGTCTGCATGTGCCTGGAGCCAGGCCAAGGATGCTGTGCATCAGGGCAGGGCACAGACTCCCTGAGCATGCTGTGCCCAGAGCCATGCACTGCACGGCTGGGAAGTCTGGCCTGGCTGCTTCCCGGGCCCATGTTGAGGAACTTTGGCCACGAAGGTGCCTCTGCAGATGAGCATGGTAGGCACCCTGGGACCTCTGCCTGTGTCCACGTGGTTACATCAGGAGTCACTCCAGAGCAGGCTGCGAGACCGAGGCCAAGGTCACCTGCTTACCACTGGCCCTGTCCCCCTACAGCTGAGCATTGAAAGTTGCTGGGTGGACTCCTCCTGCCCCAAGACTAACTTCTCTTCCACCATCCACGACGCCATCTCCACGGAGAGCACCCTCTTCATTCGGCAGAACCAGCTGGCCTACTATTTCACAGGGGCCTACAGGACGCTCCACGGCAGCAGCCCCGGCAGCAGCAGCGGTGAGCGGGTACTTCCGGCGAGAGCAGCTGTGCTGCAGCCCCCAGTGAGCCCAGCCACTGCGGAGGGCGGACTAGGTGTCCCTGCTCACCTCGGTGACTCCTGGCCCTTGACAGGCTGGTTGGAGGCTCCCCCAGATTTTCCTGGCAACTGGAAGCCAGCTGCAGGAAGGAAGGGAGGGAATGGAGGGAGAAAGAAAGCCACACCTCCCTGCTAACCTCAGCACCTGGGAGGCTGAGGCAGTAGGACCGCCCAGTCTGGGCAACTTGGTAAGCCAAAGCTGGACCTCAGGGACACTAGACAAGTGAGGGAGCATTTCTCCAAAGTAGTTTGTCGCCAGGCCGGAGGGTGTAGGCCTGTAATCCTAGCACTCTGGGAGGCTGAAGCAGGAGAATGCCAATTTTGAGCCCAGTCTGGGCAATTTTTGAGACCCTGTTTTAAATGAAAGACTGAAACATCAGCTGGGATCTGTAGCTCAGTGTGACGGCCTGGGCTTGGTCCCCAGTATCAAACTAAACCAAGGCAGAAAACAGCTGCTGCTGTTGTCAGGGGTACCCAGACACCACCTGAAGAAGACAACAGATGATCTAACAAAGCCGGAGGAATAAGGATTGGGCCCAGGCATGGCACCTGCCACCTGGGCCTGAGGCCTTTCGGTGCCTCCCACAGGCAGCTGGGTTCGCGTCCTGGCCACCGAGTGCATCAAGAGACTGTGCCCTGTGTACTTCCACCACAATGGCTCTGAGTACATCCTGGCTCTCAGCACCGGCAAGCATGAGGGCTATATCCACCTTGGGACCATCACAGGTAAGCGGGGAAGCTGTGGGAGCCCAAGATGCTCCTTCATACTCCTTCATCTTGGGCCTTCCTGCCTCAGCCTCCCTCCTCACCATGTGCTTCCAGCAAGGAGGTCCAGGGCTGGGGTTATCCCTTGGGTGTGGGGGGAGAGTGGCAGGGATGAACGTTATGCATTTGTAAAGCTAAGGCTTGGAGTTGTGCTTTATAGCTTTCATAATATGTTTGGTTACGAAAGGCAGAAGTCTAATTTTTAAAAATCATTTAAAGCTGGGTGTGGTGGTGTGCACCTGTAATCCCAGCACTAGGGAGGCTGAGGCAGGAGGATTGCTGTAAATTCGAGGCCTGCTTGGGCTACATATTGAGTTCGGAACCAACCTGGACTACAGAGCAAGACCCTGTCTCAAAACAGAAAAACATAAAATACGTTCTGGCTTCAGGTATGGTTGGACCCAGGGGCCTGTGGGGCATGTCAGGCATCAGAATTAATCTTGAGGTAACGTAGCATGGCACAGCAACTTACCATAGCACAGATTCTGGAGAGAGACTGCTGTATCACTCCCTAGCTGTGCCTCATCGACCTCATTTTCATCCTGCAGAATGGGGCTGAATGAGAACAGTAGCTCCTACTATACAAAGAAGAAGTAAGTCGGTATAGGTGATGGTCTTATAATAGGGCCAGGCCATGGGAGTATAGTACAGAGTCCATTCCTTATCAATAGCCCTATGGCTCCTGCGGCTGCTGCTCCCCGCCCCCCACCTTCCCCTGCACTGGGGATTGAACCCAGGACCTTTGCGTTGAGCTGCAGCCCTAGCCCTGTTTTTTTTTTTTTTTTTTTTACATTTTTGCTTTGAGATAGGATCTAAATTGCTAAACTTCTCAAGCTGGGGTTGAATTGGCAGTCCACCTGCCTCGCCCTCCAGCATGCCAGGATTATAGGTCGGTGTCATCACCAGGCCTGGCTGATTTCATTTTCAAGTAGTTTCCTCTCTCATAGTGTTTAAAGATAGCCCCTGAGCAGTTTATACTTGTAATCCCAGCATGCCTGGGAGGCTGAGGCAGGAAGATCCGAAGTTTGAGCCTGGCCTGGGCAAGGTAGAGACGTAGCAAGACCTTGTGTCATTCAATGTTCGGTTTTACACACACAGCATGCACGCATGCACACTCATGAGTTTTGAAAGAATGGGAGTGGCCTATTCCCATGAATCCTAACCGACCCCACAGGAATGTGAGCAAAAGCCAGATGTGGACAGGTCACGTGGCTCGCAAGAGGTTTGGCCCACTCCAGGTCCCATGCCCAAGCCTGAGCTCCTTGGGCCAGGTAGGCCCATCGGATAGGCCAGCTGCGAGGGAAGAAAGGCAAAGGTGGGACCTGCCCCCTGGAGCCTTGAGGATGCTGGGAGCACTCGGCGGGTGGGCTGGAAAATTCGGTTGAGCACGGACCCTGCTCCACAGGTGGTCATGTGTCCTTTGAGATGCTGCCCAGGAAGGGCTCCATGTGCCAGATGATTCTGGGTAAGCCTTCAGCCGGCTGTACTGGGGAAGGGGTGGGCCTGGGAGGCTGTGGCGCGCCCACAGGATGCCTGGGCAGCGTCTGGCCGCTGAGGCTCCAAGTCCTTCCCCAGTTGGCAGCTGCTCCATCATCTGGGCCTTCTACGTCTCCAATGAGTACACTTTCCTGCTGCTGGTGGAGAGCAAACACCCATCGAAGGGAACGTACTTCACCGTGGTCCGCTACCTCCTGAGTAACCAGGGCACGGGGGCTTGGGGGTCGGGGGAGCTGGTGTCCCGATGGTGCCACAGGCCTGTGGTCCCTGCGTGGAGGGAAGCAAAGACAGAAGGATCTTAAATTTGAATCCCACCTGGGCAATTTATTGAGACTCCATCTTAAAAAATTTTTAAAAAGGTTGGGGGTCTAGCTCAGTGCAAAGACCCTAGGTGCAATTGTGAGTACCAAAAAGAGTAACAACAGAAGAGCTAAGAGGGCATGTGGAGGGCTGGAGGAATGGCACAGTGGTTAAAGCGCTAGCCTTGTAAGCACAGGCCCTGAGTTTGATTCCTCAGTACCACACAAAGCTGGGCATGGTGGTGCATGCCTGTAATCCTAGCACTAGGGAGGCTGAGGCAGGCAGATTGTTTTCAGTCCAAGGCCAGCCTAGGCTACACCAGTGAGTTCAGTACCAACCTGGAGTGTAGAGCAAGATTTGTCTCAAAAAAAAAAAAAGAAAGAAAAAGCAAAAGAGAGAACAGAGTAGACACTCATTGGGCCAGAGAAGCTGAGGAGGAGCCAATATAAGTGGGACCAAGGGCAAGATTGGAGAGGTGAGTAAAAGCTGGATGTGGACAGGCCCTGTAGCTCACAAGAAGATTTATTTATTTTTGAGACAGGGTCTTGCTGTGCAGTCCAGGCTAGTCCTGAACTCACTACGTAGCCCAACATGGCCTCAAACACATGGCAATCATCCTGCCTCAGCCTCCCAAGTGCTGGGATTACAGGTGTGTGCCACCATGCCCAGTTTATGTGGTGCTGGGGAATTGAACCCAGGGCCTTGTGCTTGCTAGGCACTGTTTAACCTCTGAGCTATTCCTCCAGCGCCAAGAAGATGTCATTTTATTTTACCTCCAGTGAGAGACAGGCTGTCGGATACAGTTGTACAGGCGACGCACTGCATAAAGTCTCCCAGCCAGGGGGTCAGTGTGACAAGTCCTATGGCCTAATAGGATTGTACCCTCTGAAGAAATTCAGGCCCAGAAAGAAAGAAAGACATACAGAATACAGGCATAGTTTAGTGGCTAAAATGCTTGTCTACCAAACACAAGACTCTGAGTTCAGTTCTCCTGCACCACATGAGCCAGGTGTGTAATCCTAGCAAGGAGGCCGAGGCAGGAGGACTGCCTTGAGTTTGTGGCCAGCCTGGGCCACATAATGAATTAAGGACCAGCCTGCACTGCAGAGCGAGACCCTATCTTAAAAGAAGGTTTGGGGAGGACGTGTTCTAGCTTCAGGTTTGGGATGCCCAGGTTCTTAGGAGGTTTTGCTGTGCTCTCTCACCTGCAGTTACTGATGAAGCAGACATCCTCTACCACATCCCACGTTTCATCCCCGATGGTAGGCGGGGACAGCAGGGGTGGCCTCCGTGGTGTGTGAAGTCCAGAAGGGTCCAGATGACCCACTTCTTCTCTGCTCTGATCAGCTCAGGGCTTGGATTCCCTGGTGATCCTAGGCACAGAGGCCTATACCACCACCCCGATGGTACCGAAGGGCTTGTTCTTTAATGCATACAACAGCTTGCTGTTCGTCTGGGGCAACTTTCTCCTGCAGAGGTAGGCCCCCACTGTCCCCATTCACGTGGCCCTGGGCTTCTACCCCACGGGGGCGGGGACCCTTTCTAAAGTCCCCAAGCCTTCTGAAGATACTCAACTCCAGAAGTTATCAGGACTGGGGTGGGAGGGATGTGGGCTAGTCAGGAATAGGACTGGGGATACATATATAAATATCTCTTTTTAAATATTAAGGTTTTTTTCAGTCCTGGAAGTAGAGCCCAGGGCCTTCACATTTAGCTACATCCCCTGGCCCCTTCTTTGTGGTTCCTTGTTTTTATTTGTGATACATAATAATAACAATCAGCTTGAGAAACTGGCATATTCACATGCTGCATCTTGATCACACGTCCTTCTTCTCCCCTTCCCATCCCATCATCCACTACATCTCCTTTCCGTCTTCACAAAGTCTATCTTCTTTCTTCCATCTCGTTACTTTTTTGTGTGTGTGTGTGTGGCAGGGTCTCACTCTGTGCCCCAGGCTGGTCCTGAACTCACTATGGAACTCAGGCTGGCCTTGGACTCTGTCTTGGTTGCTTTTTCATTGCTGTGATTCAATACCGACATCCACAACTTAGGGAGGAAAGATTTATTGTAGCCTACAGTTTTTTCAGAAGGTCTCAGTCCACTCATGGGTGGGCGGCTGGAAGATGGTGGAATCACATGGTGGGGCAGAGGCGGGGAGGGGGCAGAGAGCCTCACAGCATGGTAGAACAGAGAGACTGGGAGGAAGGGCGGAGCCAGATCCAGACCACCACAGACTTACAGCAATCCATCCACTTGCCTCAGCCTCCCAAGTGCTGGGGTTACTGGCGTGCACGCCTAGTTTGTTTGGTGCTGGGGAATCAAACTGAGGGCCTTGTGCTTGCTAGCAAGTGCTTTAACTGCTGTGCTACTTCTCCAGCCTCTCTCTCACTTTTTTATGGTTTGTTTTTCTTACATTAGAGAAACCATGTGATATTGAATCCCCTGTGCCCATTTCATTTTGCTAAGCGTCATGGTCTCAGGGCGCATCCATTTGCCTACAGATGACTCAAATTTATCTTTCTTTATGGCAGAGTAATATTTCTTCATGTATGTATACCACATCTTTATCCATTCATCTGTTGATGGACATATTAGCTGTTTCCAGGATTTGGCTGTTATAAATTGTGCCGCTATGAACAGGAACGTGCATGTATCACTCTTATCTGATAACTTTATTTCTCTTGGGGAAAATCCCCAGAATAGGTATAGCTGGGTCAAATGGTATATCTATTTTCAGAATATGCGGAATATCCATATTGCTTTCCATAATGGCTGTACCAGTTTCCAGTCTCACCAACAGTGCAGAAGGTTTCCTTTCCCCCCACACATCCTGACCAGTATTTGTTCTTTTATGAGTTCTCTCTCTCTCTCTCTGTCTCTCTCTTTTTTTTTCTTTTTTTGAGACAGTCCAGGCTGGTCCTGAAGTCACTATGAAGCCTAAGCTGGCCTTGAGCTCATGGCAGTCCTCCTGCCTCAGCCTCAATGTTGAGAGCTAGGATTATAGGCACATGCCAGCATGTCTAGTTTTATGTGGTGCTGGGGAATCAAACTCAGAGCCTTGCCCTTGCTAGGCAAGCACTTTGACCACTAAGCTATTCCTCTAATCCTTTTTTTTTCTTCATACCAGCCGTTCTTAGTGGAGTTGGATGGAGCCTCAGTGTTGTTTTGACGTGCATTTCTCTGATGGGTTAAAGGTGCTGAAAGTCCAGTGGGGTGGTGCACCCCTATAATCCCAGCACTGGGGAGACTGAGGCAGGAGGATTGCAGTAAGTTTAGGACCAGTCTGCACTACAGAGAGAACTTGTCTCAGGAAAAAAAAAAGATGTTGAATATTTCTTCACTTTCGATGTATTTATTGGCCATTCAGACTTTTGAGAATTGTCTGTTTATCCCAGTTGTCCATTATTTGATTGGGTCTTTTTGAGGGTGGTGGGGGGGGGTGGGTGCTAACTTTTTCAGCTCTTTGTGTGTTCTAGATGACAGTTTCTGAGGAGTAGCTGGCAAAATTTGCCCCATTATGTCAGTTCTGTCTTCATTCTATTGATTATTTTGCTGTGTAGAAGGTACTTATTTATTTATTTTTTGAGGCGGGGTCTCACTCTGTAGTCCAGGCTGGCCTTGAACTCACGGCAATCTGCCTGCCTCAGCCTCCCAAGTGCTGGGATTACAGGCCTACACTACGACACTCATCTTTTATTTTAAAAAATGAGCCAGGCCCAGTGGTACAGGCCTGTATTTTCTATTTACTCATTTATTTTTCCACCAGTGTACTGTGTGCCATCATGCCCAGCCTCTGTGGTGCTGGGTAACTGAACCCAAACCCAGAGATCCACACTTCCTCCTAACCCCTGAGCTATGCCATTAGCCTGTGCAGAAGGTTTTTAATTTGATATAATCCCATTTGCTAATTCTGGTGTGATCTCACATACCTGGGGTGCTTGACTGAGAAAGTCCCGGCCTCCCAAGCCAGGCATAGTGGTACACACTATAGTCCCAGCACTGGACACTGAGGCAGGATTGCTGAGGCCCTGTCTCCCCACCACAAAAACCCTTGCCTATATCTTCAAGGGTTTTGCCTCTTTTTCTTCTATCAAGTTCAGTGTTTCCATTTTAGTATCTAGGTATCTCGTTCATTATGATTTGATTTTGAGCACGGTGAAAGATATAGGTCTGGTTTCATTCTCTGCATGTGGTCAGCCAGTTTGTTAAGGAGGCTGCCTGTACTCCTACGGGTGTTTTTGGCCTCTTTGTCAAATATCAAATGGCTGAAGGTCCTTGTGGTTGTCTCTGTGTCCTCCACTCTGTTCCCTGATCCACCTGTCTGTGTTCGTGCCAGTGCCATGTGGTTTTTATCACTGTTGCTTTGTAATATAACTTGGTGCCTCCTGCTTTTGTTTTGTTGCTTAGAATTATTTTGACTTTTCTGGGTCTCTTCTGGTTCCATATAAATTTCAGGATCATTTTTTCTAGTTCTGTGAAAAATGCTGTTGGTATCTTGATCGGGATTACTCTGAATCTGGACATCAGTTTAGGTAGTGTGGCCACTTTGATAATGTTGGTTCTACCTACCCAGGAGCACAGATGGCTTTCCATTTTCTGGTATTCCCTTCAGTTTCTTTTTTAAGCATGCCATAGCCTTCCATATAGAGGGCTCTCGCTTACTTGATTAGGTTGCTTCCCAGGTATTTCATTTTCTATGAGGTGACTGTGAATGGAATTTTCTGATCTCTTTCTCTATGTTTTGGTTGTTGGCTGTAAGGAATGTTATTCTTTTTTTTTTTTTTTTTTTTTGAGACAGGGTCCCACTTTGCAGCCCAGGCTGGTCTTGAACTCACTATGTAGCCCAGGCTGGCCTTGGACTCACAGCAGTCCTCCTGTCTCAGCCTCCTGAGTGCTGGGGTTACAGGCACGAGCCACCACGGCCGGCTTATGTGGTGCTGGGGAATTGAATTCGGGTACTTAGCACTTGAATTAGTGCTTGCTAGGCAAGTGCTTTAACTGCTGAGCCCTTCCTCCAGCACCTGTTATTGATTTTATATCCTGCAACTTGGCTGGATTTGCTTATTAATTCTAAGAGACTTCTGGTGGAGTTTTGGGTTCCTCTAAGTAAAGGATCCTGTCATCCGCAAGTAAGTATGGTGTGGATTCTTCCTTCCTATTCGTGTTCCCTTTATTGTCTTGTCTGATGGCTCTGGCTAAGAATTTGAGCACTGTGTTGAACAGGAGTGATAACAGTGGACACCCTTGTTCTTGATTTTAGGGAAAATACTTTTAGTTTTTCCTATTTAGCATGATGCTGGCAGTAGGACTGTCAAAAATTTCTTTTATCAGCTTGAGGTAAGATCCATATATATATAGAAACAGGGTCTTTCTCTGCAGTCCATGGGAATAAACTCTTTATGCCTTTGAGCTGTCTCCTACTCTTCCTCTCACACCCGTGACTCTGGGGTTGGCTCTCTGCGTCACCCCGCAGCTGCTGTATCCAGCGACCTTGCTCACTTCTTATTTTGGTGTCATAGCTAATGACAGCGTTGAATTCCTCAGCCTGTTTTCACAGTCTGAAATTCCATCCTCACAACGCTCCAGCCGGCTTTCCCTGATTTCAAATGATTTTTTTGCACCCTGAATGTCGGCTGGATTTCTTTTCAGATTTTCTGCTTCTCTACCCAACGTTCCCCGTGTTTCACATCGCCTGGTGGACCTCAGCCGTCTCTTTACCTGTGTCTCCAACAGTCTGTGCTCAGCGAAGTCTGTATTCACTGGGACCATTACTTGTTTAGTAAATTCCTCTTTAAGATCACAATCATGACTTGCATTTATTTAAGTATGTCTTGTTTTAACTGATTGGCTGGTCCATTTGATTTTTTGACTTTTTTCCTGCAAGTCCCAGTATTTCAGGGCCAGAGCCAGCAGCTCCCAGGGAGTTGGGCACGTCTGCCTGCCTCCACTTGCCTCGTCTCCCAGTGACCCTATTGCCGAGGGTCTCCATTTTAATGGCCTAGCTGAGCAGTTTCCCTGAATGTGTATGAGGGAGGGTGTGGCAGGTTGAAAACCCACGAGTGCTGTGCTGGAGTGGGCCACAAGAAGGCCTGACAGTCCTTTGCTGCCCACGTGTCTTGCTCACTCCCAGCCCGCTCAGCAGAGCTGTCCTGTGTGTCCTGGCTCTCCTCCTGGAGCCGCCCTCTGTCTTCTGCAGCCTGTTGTCACTGTGACCTGAACCACTGAGGTGTCTCTTGTGTTAGTTCCTTCAGAGGTACTGGTTAAGAGTGTCCTCCAAATCCCTGGTGGGTGGCCTAACTGTGGCTTCTTTTACCTAAGACAGTTCGGGCTTGGGTTATTTTCAGAATGGCTCCTCCTATGTCACGTCTTCCAAGTATGGCTCCCCAGAGCTGCTTCTCCTGTGTGGTCTGCCGAGGTGCAGGGAGGACTTTCCAAGGGGGAGCTTGCAGTGCATTTGCGGTCTGCGCTACCCACAGGCTCGTTTTTGGAGGCAGGAGCTGCAGCTGTTGATTTCCTCAGCTCCCAGCTCAGGCTATAGTTTGGTCTGTGGCTGCTGGCTTCTCTCGCTGCTCACAGCCCTTCTGGGGTGGCCTAGGGCAGCTTCCCTGCCTAGCCTGTTCTTCAACCTCTGACATGTCTTCAGAGTTTCTAAACTTCCTGTAGCTTCCTTTCAATTCCTGGAACTCTCCTCCTTCCCCAAGCTAAGTATGGCAGGTAGTTTTTAATTGTATCTCAACTTTTTGAATGAGCCTATGAAGAGCCATTGTCAGAGTTCCTCTTCATTCACCATCTTGTCCCTGGATCTTCTCTTTCTCTGTTCCTCTCTCTTTCCCACCCCCCTCCTCTTTCTGAGACAAGGTCTCGCTCTGTGGTCCAGGCTGGTCCTGAACCCACTGTGTAGCTCAGGCTGGCCTTGAACCCGCAGCAATCCTCCTGCCTCAGCCTGTAATCCTAGGACTACAGGCATGTGCCACCATTTCTGGCTTATGTGGTGGTGGAGAGTTCAACTCAGGGCCTTGTGCTTGTTAGGTAAGTGCTGTAACTGCTATGTTGTTTCTTCAGCCCTTTTTAATTTTTTTTTTTAATATTTGACTTTTAGACAGGGTCTCACAAAGTCAATTTGTTGCCCTGGCTCAACTCAAACTTGTGATCCTCCTGCCTCAGCCTCCCAGAGTGCTGGGATTACAGGCTCACACCACCAGGCCTGACTAAACTGCTCCTATCTTACAGATGGGGAGGGGAGACTATGAGAGCAGACAGTCTGATGGGGTGGAGATTGGGGACAGAAGCCATGATCCCACGCTTATATCTTGGAAAACTGGCCAGTGGGTCCTATGTCTTTTTAGGCCTGCAGCTGGGAGAAGCAGGTGTTTGTGTGCCTGCCTGTCTCCTTGCTCCAAGTGACCATCTCTGTTCTTGCAGCTATGACACACAAAACTACATCTACCTGGCAGACTTCCCCAAGGAGTTGTCCATCAAATACCTGGTCAACTCATTTCGTGGGGACATGGCTATTGTCACAGAGAACGAGGAGGTGGGTTCCCCTGCCGCTCTTCCCACTCCTTTCCTGCCTACCCCACAACCCTCTCTCCTTTGCCAGGGTAAAAGGCCTGAGCTAGGGGACACCCTCAGCAACCCTTGGAAGGGTCAGCAGAAGTCCATGTGTCACTGAGGACTTTGGAACTTAGAGAGGGCAGGAATCTTTCCTGGCATATCCTATAGCAGGAGTGAGAGACCTCAGCCAGGATCTCCAGAGGGGCATTCCTTCATTCCATCTTGCAATTTTTTTAAAATTTTTCTTGTACTGGAGATTGAACCCAGGAGTTCTGCTCTGAGATATATCCTCAGCCTCTTTTTATTGTTTCTTGAGAGAGTCTTGCCAGGTTGCTTAAATTGTTCAGACTGTGCTCAAACCTGGGACCCTCCTGCCTCAGCCTCCAGAGTACTGGGATGATAGTCTTGTGCCACCAGGCTCAGCAGTACAGTTTTTCATTTCATGAATACTGAGCACTTGCTGTATGGCTGACCAAGTGCTGGGAACACAATAGTGACCAAGTGAGCGCTGGGCCCTGTCCTCCAAGGGTCACTGTCCAGGTGGGAAACAGACCCTGTCCCAGACGGCAACAGCCCAGAATGGTTAGGGTTGCAGAGGAGAAGCAGCACACGAAGAGCCTGGCGTGGACTAGTTGCAGGCCTGCCGGGGGCTGACAGAGACCTTCTAGGCAGAAGCTTTGGAGAGGGAAGGGCAGGCTAGAGTCAGATGTGTATAGAGATGGAAAACTGAGGCCACAGGAACAGTGAGAGTCCCGAGACTGTGAAGAGTGTACGGAAAACACGTCTCGGCCCCAGGAACCCTGGTTGGTAGGGGCATATTACGAAGGCGCTGGTTGCAAGTGAACTCAAGTGGACCGAAGCACTGAAGAGCATTGTCATGGCCATACATGGCCATACGTTATCATGGCCACCTCCAATCTCAGCACTCTGAAAGCCTGAGGCAGGAGGAGATTACCAGTTTAAACCCAGCCAGGGCAATTTAGTGAGACTTTGTCTCAAAAGAAAAAAAAAAAAGTCTAGGGTCTCGGGATGCAGCCCAGTGCCAAGGCCCTGGGTTCAATCCCCAGTATCTCTCCCCTTAAAAAAAAAGTTACCGTGGCTCATGAGAGCTGGAACTGGAAGGGGTGGGGCATGGAGAAGAAGAGAGCTGCCACTAGGTACCTGGGCTCACCTGGCTCAACTTGAAGGTGAGCACCAAGCCTCAGGCCTCGCACCCTGGGCTGAAGGTGGGATGTGGCCGGAGCTTCCCATGTCCCTGGTGCACCCACAGATCTGGTACCTCCTGGAGGGCAGCTACCGCATGTACCGGCTGGTCCCATCCCACGGCTGGGATGTCCACATCAGCGTGCAGATGATGCAACAGTCCTCCCTCTATGCCGCGAATGAGACCATGGTGACCCTCTTCTATGAGGACAGTGATCTGTACCAGGTGGCCAGAGGCACTGTGGGGGGGGGGGGGGGGGAGGGGGTGTCCACTGCAGGGTTGACTGCAGCCCTCTTGGCCCCTTCCCCCATACAGCTCATGTACTTAGAGGACCACAGGGGGCGCCGCCTGGTCAAGAGGCGTGTGCCTGTGGATCAGGTGCTGATGTACCAGCAGCAAAGTCACTACAAGTTGGAGCAACAGGGGTGAGAAGTTGGGGACCCTGTAACTAGACCTGAAGCTCCTGTCCTAGGAGTGGTACCTGGAGCCATTCCAAGGCTGACCTTGGACTGGAACAGGGGAGCTCAGCACCCACAGAAGCTCTAAGAGGAGCCCCACCTAGTCTTGGGGAAGGGTGTATCATGGAGGGTACCAAGGAGGAGGTACACGAGCTAGGAGGAGAGGAAAGGTGCAGCCGGTGTTCCCAGCAGGAAGTCGATGTTCTAGAACCACAAGTGTGAGGGCAGCCTGAGCTTGTCTCAGCACAAAACAAAAATCTTTTTAAGGGCTGGGAACCATAGCCAAACTGGTGGCCTATGCCTGTAACCTCAGCATTCTGGGAGGATGAAGTGGGAGGATCACAATTTTGCCCAGCCCACACAACTTAGCGGTTTAGCAAAATAAAAACAAAAAGGGCGGGCAATGTAGTTCAGTGAGAAGGCACTGAGTTCGATCCCAGTGCAGAGAAAACAGGGCTGCCCGAGGAGAAGTACAGGCAGGAAGAGTGCAGTGGTGATGGGAGGAGGAAAAAGGGGGGCTGTGTTCATAAGGAGAATCTTGGGGGGGGTGCTGAAGGAATGGCTCAGCAGTTAAAGTGCTTACCTGGCAAGTACTAAGTCAAGTGCTAAGTACCAGAGTTCGGTTCCCCAGCACCACATAAACTGGGTGTGGTGGCACACACCTGTAATCTCGAGACTTGGGAGGCTGAGTCAGGAGGATTGCCTTGAATCTGAGGCCAGTCTGGGCTACATAGTGGGTTTAGAACCAGCCTGGACTAAAGAGCAAGACTCTGTCTCGAAAAAAAAGGGGATCTTGGACTTGAAAGTCTTGGGGAGCAATAGGTGGGGCCCAATAAGTGGGACGGACTCAGGTTTTATTCTACCTATTCTCTAATGATCCTCCTGGTCACTGTGGGAAAGCAGGAGGTGAGAGGAACCCAGGTAGGCTGGGGTGCAGGAGAGGGACCAGTGGGAGAAGTGGTGCTGGGTGTGATGGCCCATACTCATCATCCCAAGACTCTGTGAGGCTGAGGCAGGAGGATGGCAAGTTTGAGCATAGCCTGGGCAATTTAGCATCTAGAAAAACTCGTCTCAAAAAGTGAAAAAGGGACAGCCAAGGGACACAGGCTTCTGGACACAAGAGGCAGAAGCTGAGAAACACAGGGCTGGAATAGATGCGGGGGGAAGGGCGGAGCTGTACCAAGGTGGGACACTGAGCCCTGGGGAGGCTTCCAGTGCACCAAATGCAGGGTCCATTGTTGTCTCATGATTGCTACCCAGGGGCCACCGGAAGCTCTCCTTCACCAATCTCTGTCCCTTTGAAGTCATGCACCTTCACATCATGCCCGGATCCCAGTTCTACATGCGCCAGGAGTACTACCGAGTCCGGCCGCCAGTGGTCCTGGACCGCCTGGGCTTCCACAACAAGGTCTCGCTGGCCGTCTACCAGGGCCTTGTCTACTACCTGCTCTGGCTGGACGCCAAGTATGACAAAGTGGGTGCCTGATGGGGACTGATACCTGCCTGAGGGGAAGCCGGCCTGGGCAAAATGAGTTCGATTCCCCAACAGCACATAAATTGGGCATGGTGGCGCACGCCCATAATCCTAGCACTCGGAAGGCTGAGGCAGGAGGATTGCCTTGAGTTTGAGGCCAGTCTGGGCTCCATAGTGAGTTCAGGACCAGCCTGGACTACAGAGCAAGAGTCTATGTCAAAAAAAAAGAAAGGAAGGAAGGAAAAAAGAAAGAAAGGGTGCTGGAGGACTAGCTCAGCAGATAAAGGCCTTGAGTTGATTCCCCAGCACCACATCGACTAGACATGGTGGTGCACGCCTGTAATTTAGTACTTGGGAGAGGATGGGGGAAAGAGTTTGTAGGGAAGGATGAGACCCTAGGATGAAAGCCAGGTTTGTTGCTAGGGGCAGTGATGTAGGCCTGTCAATCCTTGTAATCCCAGCTCTCGGGGAGGCTGAGGCAGGAGGCTCACAAATTCAAGCAATTTAGCGGTTTAGGGAGACCCTAAAAAAAGTTTTTTGTTTTTTTTTTGTTTGTTTGTTTGTTTTTGTTTTTTTAATATTGTGCGGGGAATCAAACCCGGGGCCTTGCACATGCTAGGCAAGCGCTCTTACCACTAGGTGGCGCGGAGCACCCAGCCCTCAAAAATTACAAAAGGGGCTGGCTGGGCTCGTAGCTCAGCGCAGAGGCCCTGAGCTCGACCTCCGGGACCACCGAATAGAAGAAACAAATTCGGGTTTGGGGACACGCCGAGAGAGATAATATCTTCTCTGTAGGCTATGGGCTGCAAGCGAGGCTGGGGAGGGGGTTCGGGGCTGCCACTTGCCTGGTCTCTGTCCCCCTTCATGGTGTCGACGACGGTCCCTGCAGCCCTACGCGGACCCGGTGCACGATCCTACCTGGCGCTGGTGGAGAGATAAGCAACAGGACCAGGTAGCGGAGAAGGAGGGGGAGCCGGGGAGCGGAGACCCAGGCCCCCGCCGGGGACCGGGACGGCGGCCCTGACTGCCCCCGCCTCGCTCTGCCCGCAAGGATTACTACTTGTACCTGAAGAGAAACTGGCAGGGCGTGAGCGGCGTGCACATCGACATGAGCGGCTACGCGAAGTTCTTCAGCCCCAAGTCCGAGTACCAGCTGCCCAGGCGCATCTTCCTGGACAAGGGCAACTTGTACCAGTTCGCCATTCTGCTGACGGCGCGCGGGGAGGCCTTGAGGACACCCACGGATGTCGGTCCGCGCTGAGGATGGCGAGGGGTGCCTGGAGGGAGGGTGTGGCCCGCCGGGACGCGCCTTCACCCCAGACTCCGCCCCCAGCCTCTGCCTTCCTGGTGCACAGCGAGCTGGCCGTGAGCTTCATGCTGGCCCACCCCCACTGCCTCAACGCCCACGCGAAGCAGGAGGTCCTGGTTAATCGCAAATCGGTGCTCTTTAGGGTGAGAGCTGTCAAGTGCGTGGCCGGGGATGGGTGCCGAGCTGGGCCTAGTGGCACAGGCCTGTAATCCCAGCCCTCTGGTAGGCTGAGACAGGCAGGTCCCAAATTGGAGCCCACCTTGGGCAATTTGGCGATGTAGCAAGACTTCCTCTCTAAAAGTGTAAATAAGTGCTGGAGAAATAACTCAGCGTGAAGGCCTTGCTTTTTTTTTTGAGACAGGTTCTCACTCTATAGTCCAGGCTGGTATTGTACTCTTTAGTACCCTAGGCTGACCTTGATCTCACAGCAGTCCTCCTGCCCCAGCCTCCGCGGTGCTGGGATTATAGAGGTTTGGCACCATGCCCAGCTTCTTGCGAAGGTCCTGTCTAGTCCCTGGTCCTGGGAGGCTGGGAGGTGCTGGTGTCATGAAGGTCTGTTCATCTGTTCCTCTGTGTAGTATCGAGAAACTCATCCTTCTGCTCCTCACCCCCTTCATATATACCTCCCCCCCGCCCCAGTTGTGGAGGATCTGAACTGTGTCTGGGTTCTGGATGGGCCTGTGTTCCCCTTTATTTCTTCCTGTCTCCCCAATACTAGATTATGATCTGGGACACAAGAGCTTGCTGTGAACAGGGCATTTCTGGACAGCACTTCCAGAGGACTTCTGTGATGGTCAAGGTGTGGTCCAGGCCTAGACAAGAGGGACACAGGATGAGGGGAAAGGCTGAGGTCATCGGGGCCACCATCATCCCCTGACTCTACTTGCAGGTGCTGGGTTCTTCAGGACACTGCTTCCAGAACACACACTTTGGGCTCCGCATGCAAGTATGTTGCGTGGGGTGCGGGGCACTGTGCTGGAGAGGAGGGTTGGGTCAGGCTCTTCCGGGAATCCCACGAATGTATCCCTAATTTCCTGGCTTCTCATACATGTTCAGCATCCAGCCACCCATGTGTTCCTTTCCTGTATTCATGCTCCCAGAAAGGGCCACAGTCACAGCCATGTAGTTTGCATGTAGCTTGTATATTCGTTTGGATACTTTTCTACAGAGGAAAGCAGAGCACCTGACAGACAGTGCTTGCTTACTTTTTTTTTTGACAGGGTCTCTCTCTGTAGCCCAGGCTGGTCCTGAACTAACTATGGAGCCCAGGCTGGCCTTGAACTCACAGTAATCCTCCTGCCTCAGCCTCCTGAGTGTTGGGATGACAAGCATGTGCCACTATGCCTGGCTTATGTGGTGCTGGGGAATTGAATTTGGGTATCTAGTGCTTGACTTAGTGCTTGCTAGGCAAGCACTTTAACTGTTAAGCCATTCCTCCAGCCCTGCTTACTTTTTTTTTTTTTTTTTTGAGACAGAGTCTCACTCTGTACTCCAGGCTGATCCTGAACTCACTGTGTAGCCCAGGATGGCCTTGATCTCACCGCCGTCCTCTTGCCTCAGCCTCCTCAGTGCAGGGATTACAGGTGTGAGCCACTTGGTTTATGTGGTGTTTGGGAATTTAACTCAGGTACTCAGCACTTACCTAAGTGCTTGCTAGGCAAGCGCTTTGTCCACTGAGCCATTCCTCCAGCCCCTCTGCAGGTCTATTAATAGAGAATTTAAGTTCAGACTTACAAAGTCTGACTAGAATTTGTCACCTGGGCCATAGGAGTAGCTATCAGCAGTTTTCATTCACATGCTGGTGGCCCCAGGAGCCAACTTGTGTGTTCTAATCCCAACTATCACTCAGCAGTCTTGTGGTTTTGGATAATTACTATCTCAGTTACTTATTCATTGCTGGGGCAAAACTCCCAACATCTACAACTTAAGGGAGAAAGGTTTATTTTAGCTCACAGTTTGAAAAGGTCTCCCACAGTCTCTTCATGGCAGCCAGCAACAGGGGAAGCACATGGCAGAGGCTGGAGAGCTGCTCACGGCACTGCAGGCCCAAAGCCAGTGACAGAGGAGCAAGTCCTGGTCTGGAGACTCAGGCAAGGCCAGGGCTTCCCCAGAAAGAAGCTGTAACTATATTTCTTCTTCCTTTACTTAGTTCAAGCTGCCAGTTGGGGCCCCACACCCAGGTGGGTGCCCTTCCCTCACTTCTGGCCCACAAATTAATAACAGACCTGAAAGCTCTGCCCTGGTGCCCCCCCCCCCCCAAATCTCAACAAGTTAACACAGTCCCTCCAGACCTAGCCCCAAATATCAAGTCCTAGCCAGGCCCTACCTTCCAAGGGCACACAGTAACATAGTTGTCCCACTACATCCACATATGTGAGGCTTGTTGGGGACACTCCAGATCCAAATGATAGCAATTACTAAGTTGCTTGACCTTTCTGTGCCATCTCTAAAACAAGAACATTGAAGATGGAGGCATAGCAAAGTGGGTAAAGCACTTGCCTAGCAGGTACAAGTCCCTGGGTTCGATTCTTCAGCACCACATAAACTATGTGTGGTGCCACACGCCTATGATCTGAGTACTTGGGAGGCTGAGGCAGGAGGATTGCTGCGAGTTCAAGGCCAGTCTGAACTCCATAGTGAGTTTAGGACCAGTGTGGACTACAGAGCAAGGCCCTGTCTCAAAAAAATAAAAATAAACTAAAACAAGAACATTAATAATCTACCATACAGGGCAGTTTGAGTCTTGAGTGAGTTTGAATATGTAGAGCTCTTTGGATGCCATCCAGTGACTGTGCATAGGAAGAGCTACATTAGTGTTGGCAGTTATTATAGTGTTTTGCTGGGCATGGTGGCATGTGCCTGTAATCCCAGCTACTCAGGTGGCTGAGGCACAAGGATCCCAAATTGGAGGCCAGCCTGAACATCTTAGTAAGGCCCTGTCTCCAAATAAAATCTTGGTCTGGAAACTGGACCCAGTTGGCCAGGCCTGTGACCTAGTGTCTGGGAAGCACAAACAGGAGAATCACAAGTTTGAGCCCAGACTGAGAAACTTAGCAAGAGCCTATTTAAGAAAGAAAGAGAGAGAGAGAGAGAGAGAGAGAGAGAGAGAGAGAGAGAAGAAAAATGGGGTGAGGATGTAACTATGTGAAGGCCCTGAGCTCAATACCCGGTACTACCCAGCCAGTCCCCAGCCCCCCCCACACACTGAAAGGACCCAAGATACAGCTCAGGGGGAGAACACTTGCCTGATTGCACTTGTCCGAGGCCCTAGATTCAATTCGCAACTGTGAAAAAAATACATTGTTTTAATAATAAGAAGGCTTAGATTGTTATTGGTGGCAAGGGTAAGCCAGGCAGGTAGTGTTGGTGTATACTGGAGGGATGATAGTCGCTCTTCTGTCTCTTCTGCCTAGCCTGGCACTCCTCCCCCTAAGTAGGAAGCTTTTCTCCTGCCCAGGGCCATCTGATGGTGCCAGTGATTATTGGCTGCCCGCCTAGCAAACGGCTGGCCTTTGACATCACCTACACGCTGAAGTACAACTTCTTAAAGAACGAACGCTATTCCGACTGCCTGTACAAGGACCTGGAGATGCCCTGTTTTTACTTCCGAGACAGTGAGTCTCTGTCCCTTCCTCTGGGAGGGGTCACCGCCCTCTTCCTCCACCCTCCCCTACCTTCTCTCTCTCCCCGGGTCATCGGGCCACCGCCCCAGGTCCATGTTCCTCTCCTAATCCTGGGCCCTTCGGAACGCCCTCGGGCCGTCTCCAGCCTACATCCACTTCCCCGGCTAAGCTCATTTTCTTCTGGTCTCAACCGTCTCCGGTCCCACAGTGTTCTACCCCTTCTTCTTGATCCAAGATTTGGTGACCGGAGACTCCCGCAGTTTTAATGGCAGGTAAAGGCAAGGCCTTCTACTAGGGGGACTCAAGAGGGTAGAAGGGGGATGCTGGCCTGGGTGGGTCCATGAGCACCTCTGCTCGCGACAGCTATGTGCTAAAGGTGGTGGGCGGCGGGCCCAGCCTGGACCGCCTCCGAGACTACAGTGAAGAGGAAATCTACAGATTCAACAGCCCGCAGGACGAGTAATCCCTGTTGGGCCCGCCCCGCCCCGCCCCGCCCCGCCCCGCCCCGCCCCGCCCACCTCCTCAAAAGCCCCTCCCACCTTACCGTTGCTGCAAACCCAGTCACCTCTGAACCTCAGGCCCCGCCCACAGCCAGGCCTCTAGGATCCCCTGGGTAAACCCATGCCCGGCCCACCCACCGGGACCCCACCCACCAGGGCTCCACACCCACGTCCGTGGTCTTGCACAGGACCCGAAGCCTCATCTGGTCTACGAGCACCATAAAGACCACCGAGAACGGGGCGTTCCACATCATGTCCCCTAAAAGCCTTGGCATCCAGTGAGTGTACAAGGCCCTTTGGCCCTCACCTGCCCAGAGAGGCTGCCCAGCCTACAGGGTCTTGCTCTGTAGGCCATGCAGGTCCTACACCCCCTTTGTAACTCAGGCAGGCCTCGAACTTACAGCAATCCTGCTTCAGCCTCCTGAAGAATTCAAAGGCATGCGCCAATATGCCCAGCCCGGGTTCCAGAGTGAGACTCTGGCTCAAAAAAAAAAATTTTTTTTTCTTAATGCTTCAGGAAGGGACAGTGGACTCTTGTTCCTGTCCGTCCTTGCCCTGACACTCTCCCCGTGCTCTCCCCACCCTGCCTGTGCTCCCTCCTGTCCTTTCCCTTGTCCCATTCCTCAGCACCTCTCCAGTCACTGTCTGGTGTGAGGTCCATCCCCTGACAGGACTAGATCCCAAGTAGACGTGACATACTTTCTGAGTCTAAAATAATAATCACGGTAGGCATGTATTGGCAGTTAGATGGAGGTATCAGAGAATGAACAAAACCACAGAGAAACAAAGAAGTATATTTGGGAATTCATAACTTTTTTTAAAAAAAAATAGGGTCTCCCTCTGTAGTCTAGGCTGGAATTCACTATTATAGTTCAGGCTGGCCTTGAACTCATGGCAGTCCCCTTGAGTGCTGGCATTACAGATATATGCCACCACACCTAGTTAGTGTGGTGCTGGGGAATCAAAGTCAGGGCCTTGCCCTTGCTAGGCAAATGCTCTAACCATTGAGCAATTCCTCCAGCCCCATATAAGCACTTTTGATTTGATGAAAGGAAGCAAATGCTGAAGTGAGCTTCATCGTAAGTGAAAGCAGTGAATGAATGAACACACCAACTCGTAGCTAGTCGGAGGTCAGCCTTATTTTCTGTTTGTGTTTTCTGTCATACTGGGGATCAAATCCTGGGCCTTTGCACAGGTCTGCCACTACAGTCCTTTTTCTATTTTTTAATTTTGAGACAGCCTGGATTACAGAGCCAGCCTTGTCTCAAATTAAAAAAAAAAAAAAAAGAGGAAAGATTTATTTTAGTTCAGAGTTTCAGAAGGTCTCTGTCTGTTCATGAGCAGCTAGCAATGGCAGGAAGGATCTGATAGAGAACAGCTCACAGCATGGCTGGAGGAATAATCAGGGCCTCCAGAAGGAGCCAGGGCAAAAGCATATATCCTGCTAGGCTACACACCTGTGATCCATACCGCGCCCATAATCCACCCCTCCTGACCAGGCCCCACCTCCTAATGGCACATGAAATCCACAGATAATCTGTACTGTCCAAATACATGAAGCTTTGGGGAAACATTCCAGATCCAAACCCTAACAGAAGTGTTCAGCTGTACTTATAAAAGAATGAAAGCACCTCTCAGCAGGTAGAAAACCTGCCTTGGTGCACAAGGCCCTGGGACCCATTCCCAACACCACGTAAAAATTCCCCAGGCACGGTGGTGCATGCCTGTAATCCCAGCACTCAGAAGGCTGGGGCAGGAGGATTGTCCTGAGTCCATAGCCAGTCTGGACTATAGAATGAGACCCTGTCTCAGAAAAAACAAAAAATCAATATGTGATGGACATGTGTACCGGTTCCTCAAGTTGAATGTTAGTATTATGTATTGCAAATATATATTAATAAAAAGAATAGGGGGATTAGAGGAATAGCAGTTAAAGTACTTGCCTAGCGAGCTCAATTTCCTAGCACCACATATGCCAGGTGTGGTGGCACACATCTGTAATTCCAGCACTCGGGAGGCTGAGATAGGAGGATTGCCATGTGTTCTAGACCAGCCTAGGGTGTAGGGTGAGACTGTCTCAAAAAAATAAAAAGAACAGTTTGGTAGGAGAAAAAAAAAAAAAAGGAAGTAGGCTTGAGACTCCAGCAGTATGTGGTTTGAAGGGGGAAATCAGGGCTTGGCACACTGCAGGCTTGGCTGGTAGCACAAGTACCTGAACTTGCCTTCCAGCTGGCTGTGTTTGGAGAACTCTCCATGCTATAACCTCGACCCCAAAGGCATCTTTGCCCCTGAATTCTTCTTCAAAGTGTTGGTGAGCAACAGGTGAGACAGGCCTGTCTCCTGGTGAGCACGGTGAGTGTCCCATGGGTGCCCCCACAGCTCCCCCAATTGCCGACTCCATCTGCAACCAGAGGTGTGGACGAAAGCACGTACTGCGACTACCAGCTCGTCTTCGTGCTGCACATCCATGGGTTCCCACTCGGGTCCAAGAGCATCCACAACCTTTTAATTGTGAGTGGCTGTGCAGGTGCTCCCCTGCTGGGTGGGCAGGGTGGGGTGGGTGGTAGGGACGCTCAGGTCTTGCCCTCCCCTGCCACGGCCCCCTCTCAGATGTCAGGTGGTGTGCTGATAGGCCTGGTGGGCATCTACATCATCATCTACCTCCTCTGGCCTTTCATGGTGAGGGCCTGGAAAGTGATTCTGTACAAGATTAACAACGCGGCCACCACAGAGACCTACCATTCCAGCTCTACTAGCTTCCATACCTTCTCATCTCTGACAAGTCCCCAATCCTGTCCCAGCCCCCAGGTCATCTTTGTAGCCTCCTCCAAGGAGCAGGCTGCACCTGGGCTAATGCCACAGAAGAGACAGCAGTCCAGTCCAAGCCTCATGCCTGCCTTGATCCCATCCCTCCAAGGCCCAAGGCTCCTTCATTGAGGCCCAGCTTGGACATGCAGCTGTCACCCACCCACACCTGCCTTCCTATTTCACTTCTCATTCAGACTCAAATAAAGCCTCATTTCAGCACCAGCCATGAATCTTCAGGAGGGCTCATGTTTAGGTAGGGGCTTTGTAGCAGCACAGCCACAACAGGATATCAAAATCTAAGCCAGGCATGGTAGTGCATTCCTGTAATCCCAGCACTCGGGAGGCAGAGGCAGGAGAATTGAAACTTTGACCCTAGCCTGAGCAACTTAATAATTTTGGGACACCTAGTCTCAAAATAAAGAGAGCTAGAGACATAGCTCAGCAGTTAGAGTGCTTGCCTGACACGGGTAAGGCCATGGGCTTGATTCCCCACGCACTATAAAAAACAGCAAAGCATAACAGCACGTGCTTGTAATCCCAGCACTTGGGAGTCTGAGGCAGGAGGGGATTGCTATGAATTCAAGGCCAGCTTGGGCTGCATAGTGAGTTCAGGACCAGCCTGGACTACAGAGTGAGACCCTGTCTCAAAAATAAATAAATAAATAGGAAAAAACACAGTCTGAGACAGAGTCTGCAGAACCTGGATGAATGGCTCAGGATGACCTTGACCTTGTCGTCCTGCTTTGGCCTTCAGAATAGCTGGGATTGTAGGCACAGGACACCACACCTGGTTAAAACATTTTTACTTTTAATTGATAGTAGTAATTATGTATATTGATGAGGCATAGTATGATATTTTTAACACATTTATACAATATATAATGGTCAGGCTGTTTTTTAAAATTACCTCTTTTTTGTTTTTTCTTTTGTTTTTGATCAATTGATTTTTGATGAGGGCATCAAGATTATTCAATAGAGAAGGAATGCTCTTTCCAAAAAATGGTGGTGGAACAACAGATACCATGTGCAAAGGAACAAAGGTGGATCCTCACTCTGTACTGAAACTCAAGTGTGTCAGAATTCTAGCGTAAGAGCTAAAGCTGGGACTTGGGGTACAGCCCAGCAGTTACAGCACTTGTCTAGTGAGTGCAAGGCCCTGAGTTCCATTCCCCAGCACCACATAAACCAGGCACAGGCCTATAGTTCCAACACTCATGAGGCTGAGGCAGGAGGATTATTGTGAGTTTGAAGCCAGCCTGGCTATATAGTGTGTTCAAGACCAACTCAGACTACAGACTATACTATCTCAAAAAAAAAACCACCACTAAAAAACAATGCACAATCCAAGAGAAATCAGATCAAAAGATCTGCTAGATAGATATTTCTCCCGCGACATGTGGTGGTACCTGTCTGTAGTTCCAGCTATTCAGGCAGCTTAGGAGGATTGGTTGAGTCCAGGAGCTTAAGAATCACCTGGGCAATTTAGCAAGACCCTGTCTCAAAGAAAAACAAAACAACAAACCCAGCAACAAAACACAACAAAAAAAATCTAAGCCAGGCCAAGCCTCTTGGTGTACACCTGTAATCCCAGCACTTAGGGAAGTGAAGGCACGCGGATTCCAAGTTCTAGCCTGCTGTGGACAATTTATCAAGACTCTTGTCTCAAATAAATAAAAAGGGCTGAGGGTGTAGTTGAAAATAAAGGCCCAGGCTGGAAGAATGGTACAAAGGTCTAAGTGCTTCCCTTGCAAGCACAAGGCCCTGAGTTCAATTCCCCAGTACCACATAAAGCTGGTTGTGTTGGCACACGCCTATAATCCCAGCACTTGGGAGGCTGAGGCAGGAGGCTGTGAGTCCGAGGCCAGCCTGAGCTCCATAGTGAGTTCAGGACCAGCCAGGGCTACAGAGTGAGATGCTGCTTCAAAAAAAAAGAAAAAATATATATGGCCAGGACCTGGAGGGGGGTGGGTAGAGTTCAGCTTCTAAAGTGCTTGCCAGGCAAGGGCATGGCTCTGGGTTTGCACCACATAAACCCAGCTTGGTGAGAACTATAAGTAATCCCTGCACTCAGGCGGTTGGCAAGATTGAGGCGAGTCCAAAGCCAATGTGGGCTATATGGTGAGTTCAGCACCAGCCTGGACTATAATGTGAGACCCTGTCTAAAAAAACAACTCCACAAGCCTGTAATCCCAGCACTTTGGGAGGCTGAGGCAGGAAGGTCACAAATTCGAGCCAGCTTGGGCAATTTAGTGACTTAACAAGACCCTGTTTCAGAATCAAAAATAAATTGGCTGAGCCTTTTGCAGCTTCAAGACCAGAGAGATCCAGCCACTCCAAAGACATGGGTTCATGGGTTCTCCTTGTCTTCAGTGACCTATCAGCCTCTTCTTCCCCATTTCCAAGCCCCTCAATAAAATGAATTGAACCACTGCCCCCCTCCCCAAGAAATGGGCCAGCCCAGGGCAAGCACTCAACCACTAAGCTCCACCCAACCCATAAAAATTATATTTGGAAACAAGTTTTTTTCAGAACAACTTTGCAGAGTATTTGATTTCCCTCAGGAAGGACAGAACAAGCAAGATGGAAAACACAGTAGAACAAATAGTTCTAATTTGTGACATAATTAGAACAAGTAGATATAATTATGTAACAAGTTACATAAACTTGACTATATAGTATTCTGGTGTGGCCTGCTGCATTCCTGGCCAGAGGATGCTCACTGGTTTGTTTTCGTTTTGTTTTTGTTTTCAAGACAGGGTATCATTTTGTAGTTTGGGCTAGTCCTGAACTCCCTATATAGCCCAAGCTGAGGTAGAACTCTGCAATCCTCCTGCCTCAGCCTCCCAGGTGCTGGGATTGCAGGCGTGAGCCGCCATGCTCGGCTCTGTTCTTTGTTAATTTTGCATCGAGTTCCAGGCACAAGATGTGGAAAGAAGGGGGTGGCAAAGTGCGGGCAAGGGAGGAGTTGCCCTCTTCTTCTAGAGGCTTGCAGTTCCCCACGGGCCTCCTGCACCGGCTGCTGTGGAAAGGTAAACATGGGGAGTAAGGGGTGCACACTCCGAGGACCTGTCCCCCAGATCCTGATGTGCACAGGACAGTAAGAACACACTGATCATCTACCGCCACCTGCAGCTCACCATCCTCAGCTACTAAGAGCTCACCAAGCTGCAGGAGAAAGTGACCACATGCAGGGAGGTGTCCTCCCCCACATCTAGGCCGTGCTGCTGCCCAAGGAAATGGAGAGTCAGAGATGAAGAGCAAGTGACCCTCAGGTCACTGCAAGGGAAGTGACTTCCTCCCTCAGGACCCTGTCCTTGGGTGTAACGCACACAGTGACTTCTGAAGGTGCCGGAGTGGTGGAGGGTCTCAGCGATCAGTTGAGGAGGCCTCCTGTGCTCTGAACCACTAAGGTTGGCGAAATCCTGTAAAAATATGTAAATAAATAAATTTGACTATATAAGTGTCTTAGTCACTCTTTTGTTGCTGTGACTCAATACCCAATATCCACAAATTTAGGGAAGGAAAGGTTTATTTTAGCATACAGTTTCAGAAGGTCACTGTCCATTCAGAGTCTTGCTGGGTAGCCCAGGCTGGCCTTGGACTCAGGACAATCTGCCTGCCTCATCCTCCTGAGAGCTGGGATTACAGGCATGTGCCAACACACCCAGTTTTATGCAGTGCTGGGGAATCAAACTCTTACCTTGCAAGGCAAATGCTTTAACAGCTGTGCCATTCCTCCAGCCAAAAATATATACATCCTAACTAAGCAATCCTACTTCCTAGGAGACTTGTCCCTTAGAAGTAAAACAACTCGGCTGGAGGAATGGCTCAGAGGTTAAAGCAAACACTAAGTATTTGAGTTTGATTGATTCCCCAGTACCACATAAACCAGGCATGGTGACACATGCCTATAATCCCAGTACACGGGAGGCTGAGACAGGAGGATTGTCCTCAGTCCAAGGTCAGCCTGGACTCCATAGTGAGTTCAGGACCAGTCTGGGCTACAGAGCGAGACCCAGTCTCAAAAAAGAAAAGGAAAGAAAGAGAAAGAAAGAAAAAGAAAACAACTATATGTAAGAAAATGCACTGGGCTGTGGGCATGGCTTATTGGTTAAAGCACTTACCAACACACGCAAGAGCCTGGGTTCATATAAACTGGTTGTCATCGTAGCACACAACCGTAATCCCAGCGCTTGGGAGGCGGAGGCAGGATTGCAGTGAGTTCTAGGTCAGCCTGGGCTACAAAGTGAAATACTGTCTCAAACATGAATAAGCAAGAAACTGCATTTACAAGGGCTGGAAGCATAGCGCAAAGATAGTGTGCTTAATTAGCTAGCCCAAGACTAGGTTCGATTCCCCAGCACCACCTAACTGCAGGTGGGACAGCTCTAATCCCAGCACTGGGGAACCTGAGGCAGGCGGATGGCCTTATGCCCAAGGCCAGCCTGGGCTACATAATAACTTCCTGACCACTTGAACTGTAGAGTGAGACTCTGTCTCAAATAAAACCAAAAAAAATGTATTTACGAATCTTTTTTTTTTTTTGAGACAGGGTTTGACTCTGTGCAAGTGGCTCCACAGCGCCACCTCTTGGCTAGGAGCTGACTTGTGCAACCTCCAAGATTTTACCTTAGCGCGCTGAACGCACAGGCCGATGCCCGGGCATCCATATTGACTATTGGAATGAGGAAGGGCTTTGAGACGACGGTCAGCTTCACTTGGGGCAAACAGACTTCCGGTCATCATCTTGAGTGACAGAAGAGGCGGAGCGACGAGTGAGCGGCTTCTGCCGGGCAGGGCTCGGAGGGCTCCTCCCCGACGGCCCGAGGCGGCAGCCGTGGCCCCGCCCCCAGCCTTGGGCTCCACCTCCCGGCCCCACTTCCGCCGGGCTAGCGTCTGTGGGCGTCGCTGCCGTAAACCTGCCCCGCAGTTTGCCGTATCACGGAAGATGGCGACCACGACGGTGAACGGGGCGCCCGGCGTCTCGAGTTCCCCGGCGGCCTCCGGCGCGGTGCTGCAGGCCGCAGCCGGCATGTACGAGCAGCTCAAGGGCGAGTGGAACCGTAAAAGTCCCAACCTTAGCAAGTGCGGGGAAGAGCTGGGCCGCCTCAAGGTAAGGACCGGTGGGCCCCGCAGGCCAAGGGATTTAGGGGGTCTTTTCGAGGGATCTGGTCACGGGAGAGTGCTGGCCGAAGTCAGGCGGACCCAGACATTGGACAAGTGGGAAGATTCGGAGTAGCTGGGACCAGAAGTGGGGGCTGGGAAGGGCCAAAAAGTGGCTCCCCCGGGGAACGGGGAGGCCGTGGTGGAAACACTGGTTGTGGCCCAACCGGGTCAAGGAGTAAAACTTGGGTGCTCGGAGGCCTGACTCATCGGGGGGCCAAAATGTGGGTGGTGTCGGGGCCGTCCGGGGGGCAGACAAGGCTGAGTACGTGGGGAACGGAGGCTGCACAGTGGTGAAAACAGGGAGGCCGAAGTGATGGAATGTGCATTTAGGAACGGACCGAGTTAGCGTCTGAAAGAGCTGAGTTTTAGGGATGCATCTCCGTGGATGGGGGTCTTTTAGGAAAAGGGAAGAAAAAGACAGAGGCGCGATCTCGACGACAGGTTGTTATGGAGGAAAAGGGCTGAGACGGCTTCTCTGACCACGGGAAGAGCCGAGAGCATCTCTCTCAGTGAGGAGCCTTTATAGGTAGGATGACAAGATTGTGGGGGAAAGTTGCGGCAGGTTTGAAATTGGGTGGTTGACCGGGTTTGCTTTTTTTTTTTTTTTTTTTTTTTTTTGAGACAGGGTTTCTCTCTGCAGTCTAGGCTGGTCCTGAACTCACTATGGAGCCCAGGTCAGCCTGGAACATACACCAATTCTCCTGACTCAGCCTCCTGAAATCTGGAGTTAAGGACATGTGCCACCACACACGGTTTATGTGGTGGTAGGGAATAGAACCCAAGGCCTGGAGCGTTTAACCGAGGAGCCATTCCTCCAGCCCCCTACTGGGTTTTGGAGAAAAGGCTTCTTGTTAGTTTGTGTATTGTGTCCTGAAGCCTGGAAGCATGCATCAGAGGCAGACAACTGGGCTTAAGACATCAGCCTGTGGGAGGTCCAGGACAGAACCTGGGAAACTGAGAATATACAGTCTAGGCAACTTCAGACCAGGTGTATTTGGGAGGGGTAGTAAATTTAGTAGGCTGGATCGAGTTTATTAAGGAATGAAGTTTGGAGCTGGACCTTCTGGTGAGGTAAATGGATCTCCCGCTCTTTTGTAGATTTGGGGGATAGCTGTTCAGGGAAGAGCTGCCAAGAGCTGAAGGTGCAGGTGTTTGCCCACTTCCATGATTCCCTTAGGTCAGCCACCGAGTCTGTTTTCACAGTGGGGCTGTTAATCATTGTGATGTGGGGCAGTCCTTAATGAGCCCTGGCTGTGTGCCAGGCTTTATTCTGGGTGCTTTCTGAGGAACGATTCCTTAATACTCATAACATTGTCATGAATCAGAGGTGATGGTTAGCTTCATCTTCCACGTGAGAAAAACCAAAGACCAGAGAAGGTAAGTCATGTGAACTTGAAGTTCTGTTTTCTCTCTTTCTCCTCTCCGTCTCTCTCTGTCAGCTGGTTCTGTTGGAGCTTAACTTCCTGCCAACCACAGGGACCAAGCTGACGAAACAGCAGCTCATTCTGGCCCGTGAGTGTCACTGGGGTTGATTGGGGTGATGGGCTGGGGTTCGTGGTGGGAATGGTAGCAGTGCTTGTCAGTGGAGGGACCCCAGTCACTTCCTGAGAACCCGCTCTGTCACCCACAGGTGACATACTGGAGATTGGGGCCCAGTGGAGCATCCTACGCAAGGACATCCCCTCTTTCGAGCGCTACATGGCCCAGCTCAAATGCTACTACTTTGATTACAAGTGAGGATGGGCCGTGCCCTGAATGGGGTGGGGGATGGTGGTGATTTGGCTTTAGTGATGTGGGTCATCTTTCTCCTGGAACTCCTCTGCTGCCTGGCTGTGTCCTCAGAGGCTGCAAGGTCAAGTTGGTTTGAAGGTGCTGAGTCTGGGGTTGTATGGTCCAGTTTCTCTCCTTATCCAGTACTATACTATGTCTTCTCTGTATTTTTTTTTAACCTGCCTTTACTCAAGCCTAGCTCCCTCTGACTTATGTCCCTTCACAGCCAGTAGGATCTTTATGGCATTTAACTTTGTTTCCTCCCCGTGGTGCTGAGGATCAAACCTGGGCCTCACACATGCTAGGCAAGCGGGTTTACTACTGAGCTACATCCCAGCCCTGAAATTAAAATTTGACTCTTTTCTTTTTTTGAGACAGGGTCTCGCTCTGTAGCCCAGGCTGGTCCTGAACTCACTATGAAGCCCAGGCTGGCCTTGGACTCATGGCAATCCTCCTGTGTCAGCCTCCCAAGTACTGGGATACAGGCGTGTGCCACCCTGCCCAGCTTAAATTTGACGTTCATCCTCAGCTCAGACCCTGTAATGGCTCTTAGTAGCTTTCAGACTGAACATCAGGTTCTTTACTGTGGCCTTCAGTGCTGTTGTGGCCTTGACCCTTCTGCCTGTGTCTCCCTGTCCCAACCCTGACTCCTGTACCTCTGCTGCTGCTTCCTAATCCTGCCTTTCCCATCAGACTGTGAAATTCCTAAAGGCAGAGCCTGGAGCTGCTTAAGCCACAGCAGGGCCAGGCCCAGAGCATCCACAGAGACTGGCACACAGTGGGAGCTCAGTATTTTTCTGTGTAAACAAGGAGCTCACGGCTGAAAGTGAGTAAACTCTGATTAATGCTCTAGGAAATGCTCCACTGGATGCGTGCTAAATACAAAACAGAGTCGTACTTGCACGAGTTTAACAGCTAAGAATTTGAGCCAGATCTGGTGTAGGCCTGTAATGCCAGCATGCCAGGGCAGGTCAAGGCAGGGAGGCCAAGGCAGGAGGATTGCAAGTTCAAGTCCAGACTGGGCGACTTAGCAACTTAGTAAGCCTTTGTCTCTAAATGAAAAAGGAGTTGTGGTTGTGGCTCAGAGCAAAGACCCGGTAATCAGTCCTCGTTACTGGGGAGGGGGATAATTTGATATCAGCCAGACATAGTGGCACAGGCCTGTAATCCCAGCACTCTGGAAGGATTAGGCAGGAAGATTGAAAAGTTCAAGCCCACTGTGAGCAACTTAGACTGTCTCAAAATAAGAAATAAAAAGTGCTGGGAGTGTACCCCAGTGTCAAGGCTCTGGGTTCAATCCCCAGTACAGCAAAGTAAAGAAGGAAAGAGTTTGACATCATACAGACAAGTTAAGTTGTCTTGCTACTTCCAGATTCCGTGTTCTTGGGCAGGTGATGTTACCCCCCTAATCCTGTTTCTCCCTTAAAATGGGGGGTGGTGATTCTTGATGTAATCGTAATTAACTCTTATGTAGTATTTGAGTCTGGTGGCCTTGCCTGGGTTGATCCTTAGTCCTTCCTTATTCATTTAACTCGCCTTTGAGATGGGTATGGTGAGTCCATCAAACCATTTTACATTTGGGAAAATTAAAGCTGTGTCACTTTTCTGAATGGAAGTCACTTGCTTTGATTGACATGACTTGTGAATGACTTCTTTATGCCTCTTGAGGGCCCTAGTTTCTTTGTCTAAAAACCTAAAACCCTGTGTATTTTTTTTTTAAAACAGGGTCTCACTCTACAGCCCAGGCTTATCCTGAACTCACTATGGAGCACAGGGTGGCCTTGGACTCGTGGCAGTCTTCCTGTCTCAGCCTCCCGAGTGCTGGGATTACAGCTGTGCGCCACCACGCCTGCCTTATGTGGTGGTAGGGAATTGAACTCCAGTACTAAAGCACTTCAACTGCTAAGCTATTCCTCCAGCCCCAACCCTATGTATCTTCAAGGAGACAATAGGGTCCTTGGCCCTGTCCTACCCTGGAGTAGGACACTTGCTAAGTCCTTAGGCCCTTCTAATTGGTTTCTCTCCCTGGTCCACAGGGAGCAGCTCCCTGAGTCAGCCTACATGCACCAGCTTTTGGGCCTCAACCTCCTCTTCCTGCTGTCCCAAAATCGTGTGGCTGAATTCCACACGGAGTTGGAGCGCCTGCCTGCTAAGGATATCCAGACCAATGTTTACATCAAGCACCCTGTGTCCCTTGAGCAGGTGAGACTGGGCAGGGGGTGGGTGGTCTGGCTGAGGTGAGGTGCTGGTGCAAACATCAGGAGCATTTCCTAGAGCATTAATCAGAGTTTACTCACTTTCAGCCGTGAGCTCCTTGTTTACACAGAAAATACTGAGCTCCCACTGTGTGCCAGCCTCTGTGGTACGTAGTAAGTTTGCTGCAGTTAAACATAAGGTCCCTTAAGCCGAGTATGGTGGCGCATGCCTGTAATCCCAGTACTCTGGAGGGTGAGACAGGCGGATTGTTTTGAGTCCAAGGCCAGCCTGGGCTACAGAGCGAGACCCTGTCTCAAACACAAAAACAAAACAAAGCAAAAACCCCCATAAGATCCTTGATCCTGCAGAGCTGACAGTGAAGTGAGGAAGTAGTAAACCAGAGTGAGTAACCTGTAGGAGAATAGAGCAGGGAGGAGGTAGAGTTGAGGGACAAGTGTAGAGTTTATATGGGGTGGTCAGGGAAGGCTGCACTAAAGACACGAGATTTGAAGAAGACTTGAAAGAGGCGAGAAGCCGACCATGTGGAAACCCAAGCCGAGGATCCAGCTAGCATAAGTGTCCCGAGGCAGAATCCTACCCATGAGTGAGTGGGCATCTGGAAAGCCTGAAGGGCTGGGGTTAGGGCATTCCTCAGCCAAGACCTGGAAAGATTTGGCTGTGGGGAAGAAGGCAGAGAGCACATAGCACACACAGTGTACAGTTTGGGCATGGCAGTGGAGGGTGAGGGAGGGATCCAGCTGTCTCCCTCCTCTCATTCGAGAAGACATGAGATCCGTTAGATACCAGCCCAGGGCAGACTTTCTGAAAGAGCGGGAAGGTGAGCCCAGTCTCCTGGGGTTTTAGTACGTATGGTAGAGTAGGGATCATGGAGCCCCAGGAGACTGCTGCTTCTTCACCCTCTCCCTCATTCTCTGCCTCTGCAGTACCTGATGGAGGGCAGCTACAACAAGGTGTTCCTGGCCAAGGGGAACATCCCTGCTGAGAGCTACACCTTTTTCATTGACATCCTATTGGACACTATCAGGTATGTGGAGGTTCGGGGCCATGTGGGTTGGAGAGAACTTGGACTCCAGTTTTACACAGCCCTGAGTTCAAGTCCCATTCCAGCCACTTGTGATCTGGGTAGGCTGCCAGTCCTTTAATCTCCTATCCCTGCTTTTCACATTTCTTTCTTTCTGGTACTGGGGAAGTCCAGGGCCTTCACACCGAACTATATCCCTAGCTCTTTTCTTTTCTTTTTTTTTTCCCCCTTTTTTTTAAGTTATGAGACAGGCTTGCACCAAGTGGTCAGCCTGGATTCGAGCTTGTGACCTTCCCCCCTCCCAAGTGCTGTTATTAATGTGCATCTGATGTGCCTCCAGGTCTCCTTTTCTGAGTTAGAGCTGCTGCTGGTGGACAGTAGCCCTTCACTTGTCCCGGTCCATTGACATGTGTGGCCAAAGGTGTTAACCCTGAGTCTGAGCTTGGCACCCAGAAAATTTGTCAGACAGGGACCGTGCTGCCTCTCTGGGAAGCATTTGACCCCATGTGTCAGCCAGCACTGTGTCCCTTCAGTCGTATGATCTTGCTGCAGGGCACCTACACTGTAGAACACTGTTTTCCCTTCTCTAAAATGGGGCTGTCATGTCCTGTTAGCTCCTTTGTTGCTGTGCACAGTGGTATTGCATGGGCAGGAGGGCATGCCATGAAAGTCTCTTGAGATACAAAATGTGGCAGAGTTGGAAGGCTGTAGCTCAGTGGTTAAAGTGCTTGCCTAGCACGCACAGGCCCTGGGTTCAGTTCTCCAGTACCAAATAAACATTAGCTGGTCATCGTACACCTGTAGGCCCTGCACTCAGGCGGCTGAGGCAGTTGGATACTGAGTTCAGGGCCAACCTAGGCTATATAGTGAGCCTAGACACTGACTTAAGAAAAAGTAACTTTGGAAAGGTGGCAGAGTTGGTTCACTTGAGCAAAGTGTCAGATTGGGATGGATTTCTATTCTCTGAGTAATGAAAGCCAGCCCATCAAGTGACAGGTGTAAAGAAGAGTAGCCTAGTGAGTTTAGGAGTGTTTGGTTTGTTTTTGTCTTGCAGTGTGACTTATGTTGGCCTTGAGCTTCTGTGCTCAAATGATCCTCCTGCCTCAGCCTCTTGAGTAGCTCATTATAAGCATGAGCTACTTCACCATCTTGTTTTGTTTCAGAAAGGGTCTTGCTCTGTAGTCCCAACTGGTTCTGAACTCACTATGTAGCCCAGGCCTTGAATTCAACAATCCTCTTGCCTCAGTTTCCTGAGTGCTGGAATTACAGGTGTGTGTCACTGTGTCCAGTTTATGTGGTTCTGGGGAGTTGAACTCAGGGCCTAGGTCTTGCTAGGCAATCTCTGTAATAAGCTGTGCTATTCCTCCAGCCCCATTTTTTTTTTCCTTTTCTTGTGCTGGAGATTGAACTCATAGCCTTCATACTGAGCTATTACCCTCTTTAAATTTTTTTCTTATTTTGAGATTCTCAACTAAGTCAATAAATTGTCCAGGCTGGGCTTCAACTTGCAATCCTCCTGCCTCAGCTTCCTAAAGTGCTGGGATTACAAATAAGTGTGTGCCGTCATGGCCAGAATTTTGTGTGTGTTTCGAGGGGGTGAATCCAGGATCTCACATGTATGTTACTATCATTGAACCACACCTCCACTCCTGGGGTTGTTTTGTTTTGTTCTGTTTTATAATGAAATAGCTCTCCCATATGAACCAGGAGTTGAGTACATGTACCTACCACTGTACCTGAGACAGGTGACATCACAGAAATGGACGTGCTCCTCCCACTGTTTTCCCAAACTTGACCTACTTCCATGCCATTTTGGTGACGTGTCTTGCTCTTTTCCTATTTCAGAACCTCCTCAGTATCTGTGGAGTTGAATGTAACTCCCGGGGGGGGGGGGGGGTGTCTTGTATGAAGGGATTTCCCTCTTGTCAGTCGTGAGCTGAGCAGTGGGCAGCACTAAGTCCTTGTGTTGAGGAGTGGGATTTAGAGTTAGGGCCCACAGTTGGTTCTACAGTTTCAGGAGTTAGATCTAGGTATGGGTCACGTAGAGCCCTCCTCTGCTTTGAGTCTCAGGTCAAGTTAACCCCCTGTCTCTGAAGTCCTTCAGTAAAGGAGGTATGATATATTGCATCCATCAGTGTTGAATGGAGGGTCCGAGCTGACACGTCAGGCTTGGGCAGACAGATCCTGGGAGTTCTGCGCAGTAATGAGAACTTCATTTTTTCCCCACAGGGATGAGATTGCTGGGTGCATTGAAAAGGCCTATGAGAAAATCCTTTTTACTGAGGCCACCCGGATCCTCTTCTTCAACACACCCAAAAAGATGACGGACTATGCCAAGAAGGTGGCTGGGTTGCAAGGCCAGGGGCCATGGAGCCAAGGGATACACTCTTCGACAGCAGTGTTAGGAGTGGGTGGTCTAGAAGGACACCAGAGGGACTAGGACTCCTAGGGTTAAATGCAGCTATGTGAACTTAGCCAGATTGCCTCTGAACTTGAGTTTGTCTGTTTATAGAATGGAGCTAGAATAAAGATGTGGGATGAGCTTATTGTGGCACCTGGTACCAGGTGGAGGGGAGGACTCCTCATGTAGGCTTTAGTCCTTGTTACAGTTCCTTAGAGGTGACTGCTTTTCCCATAAGACTTTGCTGTGTTTGCTCTGTCATGTTTGTTTGAACAGGAGCATTGCTCCTAGAGATGCTAACTTATGTGGCAGTCACCTTGATGAACGCTCCCCACATTCCAGGAGGCAGCAGGAGGATCAAAAACAGACCATGGAAGGGGCTGAAACTGAGTGGTCATGACAGCTACTGAGATTTACTCTGGGCCCAGCACTACATTTACTTTCAGAGGTTTTGAAGCCTCACAGTGGACCTAGAAAAGACTAATTAGGATCCTTGTCTCCAATACGGAAAAACTGAGGCACAGAGTAAAGTTCCTTGCCTAAAGTCGTGCTGTGTAGCCAGGGTTGGTGAGGAAAGGGTACCATGGAATGCGTGGCTCCAGGAGGGTGGGGAGGCAGCATTTGGAATCACCCCACCCATCTTGATTCCTTCCTTCCTGCAGCGAGGGTGGATCCTGGGTCCCAGCAATTACTACAGTTTTGCCAGCCAGCAGCAGAAGCCAGAAGATACCACCATCCCCTCCACGGAACTGGCCAAACAGGTCATCGAGTATGCCCGACAGCTGGAGATGATCGTCTGAGCCCATTCGGCCCTGGGGTGGGGCAGGTCAAGGTTATTTAAAACATTTGCAGTGCAGGCTGTCCTCCAATAAAAGTGGATTGACACGTGCTCTTCCAGGCCCTTATCTCCCCGGTTGGGATAGCAGGGAGACAGTGTATCATCTTTGGGGCCTTTGGATGTTGGAGATAATACCCTCCATCCAGGAACCCTCTGTCCAGTGGCCATTGCTCTGGGACTCAGACACATACCCAGTGGCCATGTGACCTACCGGCCCAAGGTCGAGGGACTGTTCCAGCCAACTGGGTACACAGGAATGCTGGCCCACAGCACCAGATTTTTTTTTTTTTTCAGCTAAGCAGGTGAAGTGCTCCAGGTTTTTAAAATGTTGAAAATGGATTAAATACTTTTTCAAATGACATATGAAATGGAATCTGTCTGTAGGTTGCCACCATGGCCCTGTATTGAACAGAAGTTGTGGACCCTGGCATGGGTTTGCTCTGCTTCCCTCCCTGGCACTTGGGTGGTGCCCTCTACCTTGCTTCCTCCCTGCAGGCCACAGCAGGTGACTTGACAGCTAGGCATCTGGATTGGCTATTTTATTAGCATGGTGGGGAAGGCAGAGTGATGAGCAGACGGCACTCAGTTGGAATGGGTGGCTTGCAGATCATAATGCTCTAGCCCAGCTACCAGAGAGCCTGCCAACTTGATTGTGGTGATCCAGGGTGGCTCGCTCAGGTGGTTGGTGGTGGTGGTCAGCCTGAGAGGAGGAATCGACATGGTCAGTGTGATTAGCCTTTATACCTTCTTGGGCTTCACTTCCTCATCTGAAAAGGAAGCTCCTGAAGGTTGAGTATCCCAAGGGCATTTTGGGGGCAGAGCTGCATCTACTTAGGAAAAAGAAAAGAAGGGGGAAAAAGGGCTAGTGGTGGTAGTGCCCCAGTTGAGACCCCAGGAAGTCCAGGGTGGAGTGTCAAGGTGTTTGGTGTCTTCAGGAGCCAGAGTCAGATCCTGCCAGTAGATCTGGCTGTTTTGTATTAGGTTAGGAAGGAGATGGAGAATGCAGTGTCCCTCTTGGGCCAGGGGACTCGGATCAGGAGTCTGAGGGAAGAGGTGTGTGGGAAATTTGGAGGCTTACACTGACTCCATTTTAGTTCTGAGACGACCCTTTCCTATCTCCGAAGAGCTTGGGACATGGTCTTAGTGTCCTCAGGGGCAGGGTCAAGGCCATGAGTAGCAGGCCAGATGGGACAAACTTCTCTAACTTAAGAGTAAGGAGAGGGTCAAGGTTAGTTTGGACATCTGAATACCAGGGGCTAGGCCAAGGTGTTCCCCTTGGATAAATATGGGCTGTAAGCAGCTTCTGTTCTTGAAGGATTAGAGCTGAGCTAGGTTAAGAATCAGCCTAGGATCAGGATGGCAAAACTAGTGTGTGCCTTTCCCCTCTTACTTCACGACTTTCCCTCACCAGGCAGACACGTTGCGTGGCAGGCGGCGGTGGCGTGGCCGGTGGCGGCAGTAACACTTGCAAGAACAAGAGTTAAGCACCTGGAAGGGTTGCCAGTGGTGCGCACTAGCACGTGCTGAAGGCACCCTGCCACCACCGCTGCTGTCAGTCACCGCAGGTGCACTCTTTTTTCGAAGACTACCTCCAGGTGTCCGGTCTTCACGGGTTGCACCTCGGGCCACACGAGGCCCCTTGTTCCTGCGCACGCGAGCCTTGCTGGGTGGGGGTGCAGGCACAGGTGGAGACGGCTCCACTGAGGCAGGAGCTGGGGATGGGGCCAGATCTGGGGCCGAGGACTGTTGAACAGCCATAATGGGAGGCAGAGTGGGGATTGGGGCGGGAGCCACAGCTGAGTCCCCGAGGCCGGGGGCTGGAGTGGGTGGACGGGCCACCACCACTGCCAGCGGCGTAGGTTGGGGCGCCGGCGATTGCGGTGTGGGCGGTGTGGGCGGTGTGGGCGGTCGTACAGGCGGCGGTGTGGCTGGCGGTGTGGGCGGCTGCGGTGGTGGTGACTTGGGTACCTGCTGCGCACCCGGTTGTACAGGGACCATGGGATCGCCCTTGGTGGGCGCCGGGAATATGAACACGGGTGGCGCCAGAAGGGCAGGTGTGGGCTTCCGGGTGCTGGGAGTTGGGTTCTTCTGCCCAGGCAGTGGCGGAGGGGAGCCCCAGGGCCCCGAGAATGTTGCTGTGCGCCGTCGGGGCGCCCCCACGCCTCTGTCAACCCCGTTGAAGCGGAAATGGTGTTCGGAGCCATCAGGAGGGCTCACCCAGTCGAATTTAGGCTTCAAGCCTGGGAAGGTGGTGTAGGCAGGAGGTTGTGGGGCCCCGATGTGGGGCGCAGGCTCCGAGGGGGTACGGGAACACCCTTCGCCGTCTCCATCACCGCCCTCGGTTTCTTGTGTCCCTTGAGGGATTTCTGCCACAGGGCGAGTGGCTCCAGAAGCCAGAGGGCCCTGTTTCAGGACCTCAGCATAAGAGATGGCGCCCGAGGTAGCCAGGAACCCTCCTCCTGCACCGCCCCTGTGTGAGGCTGTGGCTGCCAAGGGACCCGAGGCTTCTGCAGGGGACAAGGGAGACCCAGTATTTAAGGTGACTTTGCACAGCATGCTCAAGGTGGCCCCGGAAGCTGCAGGCCCGGGCATTTCGCCTTCTTTCGACTGGGGAGGCTCCCTTCCAAGTGCCCCGCCAGCCGCCTGGCTCTCTGCGCTGTGTCTGGCCTGACTTTCTGCGAGGTTGGTGGCCGATGCGGCCAGATCTGAAGTGATTCTGAGGCTTGGGGACTGCCAGTCGGAAGGTGGCGGTGGTGGCGGTTTCTGCAGCTCCAGGGGCGACGGAGGCGGGACCGGGGCCGTAGGGACAGAGTCCTTTTCCTTTAGTTGCTGGGGTACCGGTGGCACCGGCCGGAGGCTCGGAGGGTCGCCCTGGCCGCGATGGCTCCCCTCCAACAGGCCGCGGATCCGGTGTACCGCTGTGCCAGTGGATTTTCGCCACTTGGACGGCGCGGGCAACAGGGTCCCCACAGGGGGCGGGGTTGGTGTGGAGACGGCAGCCGCAGCCGCCTCCTCCTCCGGAGGGGGCGTCACTGGCGTAGGCAGTTCTAAGGTCAGGGGCAGGGGCGAGGGTGAGACTTGCGGCTCCGCGGGCACCAAGAGTCCCTGGGGCGCGGCGTTGCCAGGGAACCAGACGCCCAGCCCGCGAACCGGGCGTAAGGCCGGAGAGGTGGGGGTCACCTCGGGCTCCACCTGGAAGGTCTGGCGGGAGTCGGAGGCGTGCTCCGTGGCCTGCTGTTTTCGGGAGCCCCCGCCAGCGGACGGCTCCGACTGCACGTTCCCCATTCTGACGGAGATCGGGAACTGTAATCAGAAAAACTTCCGCCAGTCTGTCAGGGCTGCGGGAATCCCATGACGCGGGGTGTTGTTGGGCTTATCTGTGTGCATCGTCTGAGTCTCTGCCCTCCAGTATCCACTTAGCTCTAGTTAGTAGGTTTTTGTTCCCAGAGTTCAGACGCTCACACCTACATCTCTATTGTCTCCCAAAGCCGCTGCTGTTCCATACTTAGTCCCCTGATCATTTAATGTATTAATGTGCCATCCCCCTCTCCCCCCTTAGCAGGTTCCTTAAATCACATCCCTCTCTACATTTTGGCCACGTTTAGGGTCTACAGGCTTCAAGACTCAGGTCTTGCTGAGCATGCCGACCCCAGCCTGGGCAATTTAGCAAGACCTTGTCCAAGAAAAAAATAAAGGATGTTGCACATTGCCAAGGCCTTCTTGGGTTCAATTCAGTACTGGGAACTGAAAAAAAAAAAAAAAAAAAAAAAAAAAAAAAAAGATATAGGTCTTGCTCGCCTTCCTGTCCTGTCTCTCAGGCCGTACAGCTACCGAAGGTTGTGCCCAGTCGCCTACAAGGAGTTCAGTCCCCCCAGCATTCCAACCCAACTCCAGAGGCCTCGGCCCCACCCCTCTCCTGGTCCCGCCCCCGGCGGTCGGGGAATGGAGACTCGTCCCCACCCCTTCTCAGTCCGGTCCTCCTCGGTATTCTAGTCACGCTAACCCCTCCACTCTCTTCCTCCCGTCACTCACTCTCTGTCGATCATGCGGATCCACCCTCCTCCCTCGTTCTCAAACCTCACTCCTAAACTTCATTTCCCGCTCGGGGCTCTACACTCTCAGGCTTGACTTCTTCCCCAAGCTCCGCCCAGGTTCCTCAGCTGAGAAGACCCCACTCACAGACTCCTCTACCCGGCCAAAGTTCCGACCGCGGCCCCTGGGCCCAGGGCAGGGCGGGGACGGCTGTGGCAGAAAATAACCGAAAAGAACGAAGATGCGGGTGAGGGCAAGCGGGCGAGACCGAGAGGGCATACACCGAGACCTAGGCCCCGCCCCTGGGCTCGAGGCCCTCCCTCCTGCGTACCCGCTTGAGCTCGGCCCCTTTACGAGCCCCGCCCTAAGCCCGCTGGCCCTAAGCCCCACCCCTTTGGAACGCTGTCTTATTAGAACGCTCCGCCCCTCCCCAGTATTCGCTTTCAAAGCCCTGGCCATCGAGAACCCCGCTACGTAGCTCCTCCCTTTTGGACCTTGTCTGCCCCGCCCTCAAGGCAATTTATCTGCAAGCTCCGCCTTTTTAGGACCTGGCTGCATCTCCTTCCAAAACCCTTTCCTTCCTCCGCCCACCCAGGAGGCCCATACACCTTGGACCCGCCCCTTCCATGGCGCACCCTTGGGTCGGTTCGTTCAGCGTCCAGACCCTCTTATTCCGACCTCCGACCCCGCCTCTGGCCAAGGCTCCCGTCTCGTCCCACCCCTTTTCAATCCCTGCGAGATACCCAGCCCTTCCCGTTTAGAGCCCAAACCAAAGACCACCGCCTCTTTGGAACCCAGAGGCCAGGCCCTGTCTCTGTCCCTCCCTCACGTTATCAGAGACCAATGGAGCGGATGCGTGGAAAAGTGAGAGATTTCCTCTGGATCCTGAGAAAATGGGGGCTGGGGGTTATTCGTTGGAGCCGGTGCCGGGCTCTAGGACCCAGCGGGCAAGTACGCCTGCCCGCTCTTACCCCTCCCCCAAGCCGCCCCCTCCCCCCCACCCATCTTCCAGGTTCCCCCTCCCTCCCCCCTCACCCCGGCTCCCGGTGCCCGTCTCCAGCGCCGCCGGAGCCAGCGAGGGAGCCTGAGTGAGCCGGAGGAGGAGGAGGCCGCGTCGCCGCCGCTCGGAGCCCGGCCGGAGCCTCCCAGGCAGGTGCCGAGGGCGGCGAGGGGGCGGGGGCTGACGGGCCGCCTGCCCCAGTGAGGGGGCGGCCAGGACTGCGCTGCGCCTCTGTCCACCCGGGCCCCCCGCGCATCCCGGCTGGGAGGACCAGGGGGTGGTGGCCCCCAAACTGCGCGGCAGCCATTTGGGGTTACCAGTCTCCATTCGGGGGTCCTGGACTTCTTCCGAGGACGTTTCATTCACAAAATTCTGTCCTGGACCCTCACCATTGAGGAACTCTGAGGACCACTCCCCCGGGAACATAGCTGCGGGGAGCTTAGCATAGGGCACCCTGAAATCCCGTTGCCCCATCCGGCTAGGCCCTTGGCGGGGGTGGGGGGACCCCTGCCCTCTTTCCCCGCTTCACCTGTTGTCGGGGGAGGCGGGCGGACAAAGGAAGCAGCGTCACGTGACTGCTCATTCACAAAATCCCATCCCATTGAGAAAAGGGGGCTGGGGGCGCTGCGGCCGCCCCTTCCCCTCCCGAAGGACATGGGAAACCCGGCAGCTTGTAGTTGGGGGAGGGGGCTAGAATTCTTTGCCTGGGTCCCTAAGGTTGGGACACCAGGGTTCCTGAGCTGGGTTGCCTCCGGGGCTGGACGCTAATCCCAATTACTGGGCGGAGGGCTGTGTCCCCAGGGGGGAGGGGGCGGGGTAAAGTGTTTCTGATGGATGCTGTTGGGAGAATCGATCCCCCTCCTCCTCTGTTCCCCCTTGGCTTCCCCTCGGCTGGGACCCGAGGAAGCAGCTTTGATTTTTGTGAATGAAATTCTCTCCGGCTCTCTTCGGTCGCCCGCTTCTGACTTTCTCTGCCTCCATCTCTCTCTCGGCCTCTCTTTCTGGCCATTTCTGGTTCTCTCCCTGCTCCCTGCCCATCTCCCCGTTGCTGGGTGACTCAGTGAGCTTTGCATCCGGTCTCATTCATAAATCCGGGAAGGGGTGGGGGGAGAGAGCCTGGGTATCTCACCCAGCCGGTGGCCTGGGCGACGGGGTGCGGAGGCAGTGTCGGGGGGACGGGAGCTGAGTTGACGGGCCCGGAGAAAATACATATGCGCAGGAACCCAGCTGCGAGGGGGGGACGATGGGTGGGGCTGTGGGTTTGTGCAGAGAGGGAAGGAGACCGGGTTAAGGGGATAAGCGGGAGGGGGAGGGGAAGAGGAAAGCCACGGCTGTGGGGGTGGGGACGGGAAAGATGGGGGAAAGGTGAGTGTGGAGAGAAGAGGTAGAGGTGGGGAAGAAGGGAGAGGAGATGTCATGAGGAAAGGAGAGGCAGTGCTAGAAGAAAGTGGGCATGAGCTGCGACGGCGGGTTTTGGTGGCCGAGACCGGATGCGAAAGGCAAAGAATAGGAGACCGGGTTGAGGGAACACTGAAGCGGGAGCAGGGTTTGGGTTCACTGACTGTTGTCGCTATCCTTCCCACCCCTTCCAGGTACATGGTGCGGGTCCGAGCCGTGGTGATGGCCCGAGATGACTCCAGTGGGGGCTGGCTGCCTGTGGGGGGCGGGGGCCTCAGCCAGGTGAGCGTATGTCGGGTCCGAGGGGCCAGGCCCGAGGGGGGGGCCCGCCAGGGGCACTACGTCATCCACGGGGAGCGCCTCCGGGACCAGAAAGTGAGCCACCTTGGGGAGAGGGGGTCGGGTGGGGCCCTGGGGAGGCAGGGGAATGGGGCTGGGAGTGAGAGGAGAGTCAGGTTGACCCCCAGCCTGGGCCTTGTGATGGAGTGTTGGTAGGAGTATGTGTTCTATGGAGAAGGGCTGGGAATTTGGGGAGTATCTGGGGTTATCAGACAGGTCCTATCGGCGACATCTACTGCCAGCCCCTCCTTACTGATTTCCCTGCTCCCTTCCTGATCCCCCTCCATCCCCAGTCTGCTCTACAGGCGACCTGCTCACACCTGACTCAGATCATGTCCCTCTTCCATTCAGAATCCACTCATGGCTCCATCTTGCTCAGAGATCCTCACCATGAGGCCCTACACTAACTGACCCCTGTCTGCCCTAAGTATATGGAGGCATTTGGTGGGGATCAGCTTGGAAATATCAAATGTGGTTGACAATCTGGGTTCAGCAGAAATAACTGGGCTGTCTGGCAGGATTTGGAGGAACAACGTGGAAATTTCAGCTAGAAATGTAGTAGGAAGTTATGAAATATTTAATAAGGCTGAGAAAGCTGGGTTTGGAGGCATACACACCTGTAATCCCAGCACTGGGGAGGCCGAGGCAGGAACATTGTGAGTTCCAGCTCAATTTAGGCTACACAGGGAGCTTAAGCCCAGCCTGGACTAAACTGTTGAGACCTTGTATTAAAAGACAAAATAAAACCAAAAAGAACAGAAAAGAAAAAGGCTAGTGGAAGTGTGGCATTTTAGGGCAGGTGTCCTGGGGACTGATCAGGGGGATGGGAAAGGTGAGAGGAATGCAGTGATATTAGCAAGGCCAGGAGGCAACGTCTGGGGTGTTGAGGAACATCGAGGAGATCTGTGGAAGTTTAATAAGAATGTATGGCCAAGATTTCAGGAAAGTATCAAGGCTTCAGAAGGGGATTAAGTGTAATATTTTGATAAGTTCAGTAAGGTTTGAGGAGTACTATTGAGTCCAAAGGGGGAATGCAGAGTTATCAGGAAGAGGTTAACAGGTTTTTTAAGGCATTCAGTAAGATTTTGGTTTCTGACTGGGGCATCACAGGGAGATATTAGAAACATGTGGGTATCAAGGAATTAGGAGAAATACTGGAGTATCAGGGTACATTTCATAAAATTGGGAATTGTATTAAGGTGTCAGGGTTGGGGTACACCTAAGAATTGAGTTTGGTGGAATGTTAGGGTATGCTCAGGGGCAGAGGGATGGGGGTGTGTAGGCGTGGCTGGGAGGGGGTTGTCTGACACAGATCCTCCTGCCCCTCAGATCACCCTCGAGTGCACCCTGAGACCAGGTTTGGTTTACAACAAAGTGAACCCCATCTTCCACCACTGGAGCCTAGGTGACTGCAAGTTTGGGCTGACATTTCAGAGCCCTGCAGAGGCTGATGAGTTCCAGAAGAGCCTGTTGGCTGCCCTGGCAACACTCAGCCGAGGTGAGTGAGGCAGGTGGTGGGCACTGGGGTTGGGGGGGCAGACATAGGAGAGGCTAGGGCTGGGAACTCACTCTTTATCTCTCTCTGCCTCTCTCTCTCTGTCCCAGGCTCACTTACCCCCTCTTCCTCCTCCTCCTCCTCCTCCCCTTCCCAGGACACGGCAGAGACCCCCTGCCCTTTGACGGTGAGTCTCTGAGTGCCTCTCTTCTGGGAGGGCAGGTGTTGGTTCCTGATCTACAGAACATTCCTGAGCACCTCCTGAGTAGCAGGCGCCAGGCCACGTGCTGGAGACACAAAACTAGGCCCAAAATATTAGCACCGATTCAATCCCACTCATTCTAGTTTTTCTGTTCTGTGGTGAGTCAAACCTTAGTTCACCAGTGTTATTAAGCACCTTCTGTGTACCAGGCAGCATTTTAGTCACTGGGGGTACATTAATGGGTAAAATAACATTTCTTTCTGCTTGGAACTTCTATTGTGGAAAGGCAGAAAAGAACGTATTACTAAAATGAGTGAATATTAAAAGTAAAGGGGGCTGAGGTGTAGCTCAGTCAGGCACTTGCCTAGCACGTGTGAGATCCGGGTTCTCCCCACAGCAATGCAGGAAAAAGAAACAGTATGTAGAGAAAGAACCGAGTGGCAGTCCTATGTCCCATTTCTTCTGACTCTTTCATCCATTCATTGGCTCATCTTATTTTTTTATGCTTCTTGTTTAATCTGTCAGCAAATACTGATTTCACTTTCAGGATGCTCAGAATCTGCCTCCCACCTGGTATTGTCCAAGCTTAACTCCTAAATGTACCTGCTCAACAGCTTCTCATTGCTCCGCCCCTTCTGACCCCCATCACCCAGCCCCCTGTTCTCTGACCCCTGCTCACAGCCGGGACCCTATTGATGGTGCAGTCGGGTCACATCCCTCTCCCTCTCAGAACCCTCTCTTGCTCTCTGTCACTCCAGGTAAAGGACAAAGTCCCTACAGTGGCATCTAAGGTCTCACACCATCTGGCCCTCAGTCCCCTATATAGTTCAGCTGTTTGGGCCACTCTGCCCTTTCTCTCCTTCCAACACAGCCGCGCCTTCCTGCCCAAGGGCCTTCCTCCGGCTGCTCCTCTTGGCTGGAACCCTCTTCCCCAGATTTCCACATGTCTTATTCTCTTCTTTCAGGGCTTTGCACATCTTTGTAAGAAATTCCCTGAGTAACCTGTTTAAAATTGCAAGGTTCTGATGTCCTTTATTGGGTTATTGTTTTTTCCCCATCTTCAAAAGCATATTTGTATCTGAAAAGACAGATTTCTTACCTAGTAGTGTATATTGTCTGTCTCCCAAGCTAGAATGTCAGTTCCAGGTGGGCAAGGAGCTTTCATTGGTTTCTTCCTGCATTTCCAAGTGCCTGAAATACTGCCTGGCATACGCGAGGTGTTCAGTAAATGTGGTGGACAGATTGAGTGAATGAAGGAAAGAATGCCCAGCAGTCTTGGGCGTGTTTTGGTACTTGCTGGCCACAGTGGGAATTGTGAACACCCCAAGGGACAAAACAGGTTCCTCGGACAAAAGTATTCTGAATTCTCAGAATAATGGGAAGTGGAAATGGGCCCATGGGCTCCTGTCTGTGGGGCCTGTGTGCAGAGAAGCTGGCCCCAGCTCCAGTCTGCACAGTGGCCTCTGTTCCTTGCATGCTGTGGTGCTCAGTGGATGTGTACCGAAGGCCAGGGACAGCTGAGGTAGGAGTCATGGCCATGTTACAGACAGGAAAACTAAGGATTTGAGAAGTGATGCTTTGGCTAGTAAAGGGCAGAGCCTGGTTTGGATGGGAAGAATCTTCCAGAAGTGGAGGGGGCTGTCCCCAAAAGATGTGGTGGGAATGAGGCAGAGAGGCGGCTGACTGGCAAGGGAGATGGGTTAATGTTCTGTAGGTTGGTGAGCTGAGCAGTTGAGCAGTCTAATAATAATAAACCACCATTTCCAGCTCTCCCTGTGCTTCGGGCACGTGCTGTGTGCCCTTTACCATGGTCCTAGCCACATCCTTACCAATATGTACTATTATGGTCCCCATTTTACAGAGAAGGAAACTGAGGCTCCGAGGTGAGCTCAGAGGTGACAGGGACTTGAACCCAGGCCTGCCAGCAGAGCCCTTGCTCTCAGTGGGAGGGGGTCTTTGTGAGGGCAGGGGCGGTGCTAGGGCCGCCCTGAGCTCTGAGCTCTGAGACGGCCAATCTCTCCCAGTCCCACGTGGACAGCGACTCCTCCTCCAGTCACAGTCGCCAGGAGACGCCTCCCACCACTGCGGCGGCCCCCATCGTCACCTTGGAGTCCGCCTCCGCCTTTGGGCCTGCCACGCCCCTCCAGCACCGCCACTCCTCCGCTCAGGTGCGACTTCTGTCCCCCTGCGGAAGTTTGGGTGGAACTGGGATGGGCCCTGGGGTTCCTAAGGGAGCTGGAGCTGAGACCCCGGGGGTGACAAGTGGCACACAAATCCTGGGGAACAGCTGACCCGGTGGGATAGAGGCCTGGGTTTCCCCCAGGGTTTGCTTAAGGCTTCCAGTGTCCACTGCACTCTGGCTTTGGGAGATTTGGGAGTTTTAAATTCCGGAAGGGCTTGGAAGGTGACATCGAGGATGGTGGATTCATGGAAGAGATTTTGCCTAGATCCGTCACACTGAGCTACATCAACAACCTTTTATTTATTTATTTATTTATTTATTTATTTATTTATTTTTATTTTGAGACAAAGTCTTGTTAAATCACTGAGTAGCCCAGGCTGAGCTCAAACTTGCCATTTTCCTGCCTCAGCCTCTCACGGTGCTGAGGTTACAGGACTGGATCGCCTGATTCCGCTTGGAAAGGCTTCTTAAGACTGCTTAGCGCTTGCCCTGGCAGTGCAGGATATAATCCCAGCACTAGGGAAGGCTACAGTGGGAGGGTTCTCAATTTGAGTTCACCTAGGGATACTTAGGGAGACGCTGTATCAAGTCAGAACTAAGGATGGGCTGGGGAGGGAGCTTAGTGCAAAGGCCCCAGGTTGGGTGTACTACAGTACTGGGACGCAAAGACCACCTACTTAGCTCCCTGTGAGGGTGGGCAGTGCTCCCAAGGGCATAGGAGGGGCCCAAGGACCTGACTGCTGTCCTGATGGAAGAGAAGGGTGGGGTCCAGAACTCCTGGATCTGAAAGTAGAGGGGGCCGGGACTCCTGAGTCTCCAGTGACAGGACTGGGAACTTTAAGCCATTTGGTGCCTGGATTTCTTTGTCCCTGGGAAAGGAGGAAGCTGAGGGACCTTAGAAGAGAAGCAGGCTGGGGTCTTGGAAGTCTAAATATCAAACCCAGAAGGGTTTTAGGGGACCATGGATGACAAGCCTATGGCTGTTTTTCCCCAAATCTGGTCTGGAGAGTGAACGTAAGATGTTCACATCAAAGACAAACCGCCAGCCTTCAATTTATTTTAAAATTTATTTTATGTTAAGATGGAGTCTGGCTGAGTCACCGAGTCACACAAGCTGGGCTCCATCTCAAGATCCTCCGGCCTCGGCCTACCAGAGTGCTGGGATTACAGGCTTGGGCTACCACGCTGGGCTTCTTGGTTCTTCTGAGACGGGTAGATTACGGTGTAAGTGGGTGAGTCACAGGCTTTGCTAACAGGATCTTCTTGTCCCTCTATCCTGCAGAGCTACCCTCCGCTTCTACCATTCCTGGGGATTCCTGAGTCCTCAGACCCTGTGGCCGGGGCAGGAGGCCCAGGCTGGGGTGGTCACGGTTATGAGGATTACCGGCATTCAGGGCCACCAACACCCCTGGCCCTCTCCACCTGTGTAGTGCACTTCGCCAAGACTGGCACATTGAGGGGTGCGGCCTTGGGCCCCCCAGTGTCATTACCTGCCCCTCTCACCGAGGTTACACCCCCAGCACCCCCAGCTCGCCCACCCCCTGGCCCGGGCCCCACTCCTGCACCAGCCAAGGCCTCTCCCGAGGCAGAGGAGGCAGCTCGCTGCGTGCACTGCCGGGCACTCTTCCGCCGCAGGGCAGACGGGCGAGGTGGTCGCTGTGCAGAGGCCCCGGACCCGGGTCGCCTACTAGTGCGTCGTCTCAGCTGCCTGTGGTGCGCCGAGAGCTTGCTCTACCACTGCCTGTCAGATGCCGAGGGGGACTTCTCGGACCCATGCGCCTGTGAGCCTGGTCATCCGCGCCCTGCCGCGCGCTGGGCTGCGTTAGCCGTGCTGTCCTTGGCAGTGCCCTGCCTCTGCTGTTATGCACCCCTGCGTGCATGCCACTGGGTCGCTGCGCGATGTGGCTGCACTGGCTGCGGGGGACGCCATGAAGAGGCTGCGCGGTGAGGATCACCTGGTGGGTCCGGTCCAGTAGCCAGACCGAGTACCCAATGTTGAGGGTCCAGGATCCTGGACGTGGTTTGAACCTCAAATTCAAACCTAGGCAAATCCAGAACTTGGAGCTTGTGTTTGGACTAAAAGATCCCAGACCTGGAACCTGGGCCTCAAACCTAGGTCCGGCATCAGTGGGTCAAGTGTCCTGAGTTCTGGATTCTCCCGCCATCTGCTCCTCTGGGGAGACTGCTGACAGCTCCAGACTTCATCTCTGAGGGCCCCGTGAACACACAGATCCCAGAGAGACATAGGGACCTTGAACCTGACTCCCTGTCCAAGTACTAACCCAGACCCCTGTCACCTGGCACCACGAACTCTCAGATTGCAGTCCCAGAATTAGGAGGTGCCAATACCTGATCCTGCTTGTGTCCAATTACTCCCAGATCTTGAAACCAGAGAACCCAAAGCCACCCACAGTGGTCCCTGAGTGTTCACCGGAGACCTAGTGTACCTACATCTGAGGTGATCTTGCAGCCCCAGGACCCTGGAGACACCAAACCCCCCTGGGCTTGAGACCTTGGTGTGGTCTAGAATCACTAGTCACTGGCCCAGAATCCACCCACTCATGAGTGTCCACAGACCTAGCTTTCAGTCCAGGATACCAAGATTTAAGGTGACCCTAGAACCCCAGGACAGCAGATTTAAGGTGTACTGAGTCATTGGAGATGCCCAAACATGAGCTAGTCTCTTACCAAAGTGATTTGGGAGGCCCATCCTAATCTCCACTGAGTTCCTGGTAACCAAACCCCAAGATACTCTGAGAGCCAGGGTTTGAAGACCTCCATAGACTGATTCCCAAGCCATTGTTCTTGGAAGCTATGGGGTGTCACAGATGGATTCTGTGGTACCTGAGACCCAGGTGTATGACTGAAGGTAACCAACACGTCAGGGCCGAAGGTATTGCTCTTAAATCCTCAGAAGCCCTCCCCATTTCCCTTGTGTTTGGTGTTGCAGCCCCAAAATGTCCTGGAATATGTCTTTGGCTTCCTAAAGATCTCCAATCCCCTCATGGCTGGGTAGGAGTCTAACTCCTAAAAGATGGAATGGTCATGGTAGCTTAGACCTCTGATCTCTTGGCCCCCAGCTTCTGAGTGACTCCAAGGTGCTTTAAGAGCACTGGATCTAAAACTTAAGATGCCATGGGCCCCCTAGCTGCAGGGCTCAGGCCCCACAACATGGCTTGTTCCTGATCTAAGATCTTGCTCTCTTTCCACAGAGACATTTAGATCTGATGTGACCCAGGATCCTAGCACCCCCATATTCCAGATTCCTGTGGACTCAAACCTCTCTGGCCTGATGAAGCCCTGAGGCTCCTCTACACCTGACCTCCCGGGCCCAACATGTGAACCTTCTGAAAACTTGTCCCTTGAATCCTGCCATCCATGGGCTTCTGAGGTCCTGAGTTTCCGGACTTTAGAATTCTGGTCTCTACAATCCCAGCTCAAGCTCCTAGCAAATCCTTAGAATTACCCTTTATCCTAGGGGGAAAGCCCCACCATTCCGAACCCCTATTCCTGGGTTCCAGAAATCCCCACCCCCAGCATGGCTGCACATGATTGTACAGGCTGTTCGCTAAGCAGATGCATTGCTGTGGTGGTGGTGCCCAGGGCCAGAGCACTCTGTGGGCTGTTGGCCAAACTGGGCATTGAGAGGAAGGCTTGCCTTTTTCTAATCTGCACACAGGCAATTTTTTGACTAGCTATAGCTCTGTGGAGACCCTTGCCATTCCCAGCCTTGCAGGCCTTCCTCAAGCCCATCCTTTGCCCCTGTTCCCGATCCTCGGCCAACCTCTTCTATCCCAGAATTGGGGGTTGCTTTGGAAAGCTTGAAAGCCTGTTTGTGGACCTCTGAGACTACTCTTCTAGGGAAGGGAGGATGCTAGAGTCTGTCCTGAGTGGAGTGGGATGTCCAGTGTACCTTAGATCTGGTGTCCTGTCTACATAGGACCAAGATCTTGGAGCAAGACAGGGCTTGGGATCTGCATCTGGCCCCAAGCATCTGGAAATGTGTGCTTATCTTTCATCATTACTCAGACTTCTGATGGTTTTATAGAGTTCAAGGGATAGATCCTTCTATCGATTCCTTTAAATTATTAACTATTTATTGCATCCGGAACCTGTGAGATTCAGCAATCCCAGACCCTGGGATGAGTGAGAAAAGGGAGGGTCGTCCCTTCCATCCCCACTCTGCCCAGCTCTCGTCACCGTCAGACCCACCAGAGCTGAGGGCGGAGGGACCAGGGGGCTGGGGAAGCCTGGGTCCCCATCCCCTTCTCTGTGCCTCGGTCTCCCCCCTTCCGCGGTGGGCGGGGGGAAGCTCCATTCTTAACCTACCTCGTTTTGGGGAAGGGTGGGACAGGGGACCAGAGTGCGGTATGGTGCTGTGGGATCTTCAGATGAAGTGGTGGGGGTTCCCAGCCCCCACCCCCAGCGCTGCCTCTCCCAGGTCTCCCAGTCCTGCTCCCTGCTGATACCCACCTCTGATCCATGATTACCCTTCATCACCCCCAAATCAGGGGTGCATGAAGGGCTGACCCTGGGAGCCAGGAAGACCTCAGACCCTGGAAACCCCAGGCCCAATTTCCCAGCTGCTTGCCCCTCAGATTGGATGCTTGGTCCCCAGACTTGGGGAAGGCACCCCAACATTTATCTTCCTGATCTGATTCCAAGCCAGTCTGTGACCTCAGTATTATCAGAGTCAGTGCAGGCTGAAGTAGTGGGGAGGATGGGGCCCAAAAACCCAGCCTTGTCATCGGGGGACGGGGGGCATGAGATCTGCTCCAAGAAATGTCTGTGACAGAGTCTCAGCCTGTGTTCTTTATTTGTGCTGGTGCGTCTCGTCCACTCACATTCCTGAACTGTTATACAAGTCTCCTGCCTCAATTATCCACCCCCTCTACATCCTTCAGTCCCCAGCAGACTGTCTTGCTGAGTCCTGTATACTCAGTCACTCCACATTCACGGGCACGGAGCATGTGCCCAGCCCTGTAGCACTGGAGGTAAAGCTGTAAACAGAAGAGGCAGGAATCCCTAGGGCCCCACGGGAGCTCATGTACTTTATACTGGGGGAGGTAATGGGTAAATGACCTATTATGTTAGAAGTGATGGAGACTATTAAAAAGCATGTGAGATATAGGCAGTTTTAGCAAGGGTAGTCAGGTTAGGCCTCATTTAGGAGCTGGTAGTAGATAACGCCGTGGGCAAGCTCTGTGCATGTTGGCAGGGAAGAACATTAACAAACAAAAAGAAACAGGGCTGGAGGAATACCATAACAGAGCACTCGCCTAGCAAGTGCAAGGCCCTGAGTTTGACTCCCCAGCATCACATAAACTGGGAACAGTGGTACATGCCTGTAATTCCAGCACTTGGGAGGCTGAGGCAGGAGGACTGCTGTGTGTTCCAGGCCAGTGTGGGCTACATAGGGAGTTTAGGACCAGCCTGGACTACAGGACGAGACCCTGTCTCTAAATAAATAAATAAAATAAGTTTTTAAAAATACAGCCCATGCAAGGTGCCTGGTAAGTCTAAGGAACATTGAGGAAAGCAGAGGGGAGGGGAGGAAGCAGTGGGCACAGCAAGATAGGAGGGCAGAGAACTGACAGGGCAGATGGAGAGGGAGTGAGGAGAGGGAAACGTTAGGTTTAGAACCTAGGGCCTTTGCACTATGCTGCAACCCCAGCCATTATTATAACCATTATTATTAGTTTGGTTTAGTTTGAGACAAGGTCTTGCTCTGTCGTCCAGGCTGGCCTTAAACTCACTATGTTGTCCAGGCTGGCCCCAAAATCATGGCAGGCCTCCCACCTCAGCCTCCTGAGTTCTGGGATTACAGTCATGTGCCATCATGCCCAGCTAGTACGTGGTGCTGGGGAATCAAATGCCAGGGCCTGCACTTCCTAGGTAAGTGCTCTAATCACTGAGCTATACCCCCAATCTCCTTTTTTGGTTTTTGATTTTGAGAAAGGGTCTCACGAAGTCATTAACTTGCCCAAGCTGGATTTGAATTTGTGATCCTCCTGCTTCAGCCTCCCAGAGTACTGGGATTACGGGCCTGTGCCATGAGGCCTGACTTCTGTGGAGCCTTGTAAGCCATTGTATGGAGTTTGGGTTTTACCTACAATGAGAATGAGCCACAGAAAGGCTCTGAGCACCAAAGAGATCTGACCTGACTCTGGTGTTCAAGGCCCTCTCCAGCTGCAGGTAGCTAACAGACCCTTAGGGGAGGGCCCAGGTGACAAGAGGCTGCGATGATGGTGCAAGGGGGGACAGTAGTGGATAAACCTGGAGTGAGAGCTGTGGATGAGGATAGAGGGCAGAAATTGGATCTATTTAGAAGATAAAGTTCACAGATTTATGTAGGGAGTTTGTTTGAGACAGGGCCTCATTCTGTAGTCCAGGCTGGTCCTAGACTCACTACATAGCCCAGTCTGTCCTCAAACACACAGCAATCCTCCTGAGTGCTGGGATTACAGGTGTGTGCCGCCATGCCTGGTGAATGGTTACATGATGCTGGTGAATCGAAGCCAAGGCCTTGTGCATGCTGGGCAAGCACTCTAATCATGGGCTATGCTCCAGGTCTATATATGGAGTTTAATGAAGAATCAAAGATGGTGATGTAGTTCAGTGAGAGAGCACGAGTTTGTGCTCAGGATACACAAGGCATTGGGCTCAATTCCCAGCACACACAAAAGAAGAAAAAAGTAAGAAAAGGTTTAGTTCACGTTTTTGGATTGAGCAATTTTTTTTTTTTTTTTTTTTTGAGACAGGGTCTTGTTCTGTAGTCCAGGCTGGTCCTGAAGTCACTATGTAACCCATGCTGGCCTTGAATTCAGGCAATCCTCATGCCTCAGCCTCCCAACTGTTGGGGTTACAGGGATTCACCACACCCAGTTTATGTGCTACTAGAGAATCAAACTCAGGGCCTTGAGCTTGCTGGCCAAACACTTTCACCCTTGGACTGAGCAATTTTTAATGTCTGATTTATGTTAACAAATGTCCCCCTGCTGTCATGCTTTGGGATAACCAAGGCTACATTGGGAACCAGATTAAGAGCAGGCTCTGCTCCTGGGAAATAAACTCCTGAGGCTCCCAGCCCCACTCCTACTCTCGGTGACAACAGAAAGAGATATGAAAGGGAACACGAATTATAACAACAGCAACAAGACAGCTGCAGTAATAATGGAAACGGGATAAGGGTTTCAAAGGATGGAATTTGGAATTAAGCTCTCTTTGAGTCCTGGCACCACCAGCCCCATGAAATAAATCACTCTGTGGCATCTTCTAAACAGCCTCTGTAAAATGGGAATCATATACTTAACTTAGTTAGCAGACACTAAATACTTCAGATACATTAGATGTTATTCTATGTATTTGTTGAGCACTTTTCAGGTAAGGACTAAGCAAACCTCACAAATAAGCCTGGGGGTACAGCTCAGGGAGCTCTAAAGCGCTCTAAAGGCTGGGGGTACAGCTCAGTGAGCTCTAAAGCGCTCTAAAGCGCTTGCCTAGCATGGTCGATCATCCAGTACCACATAAAAATTAGTGAGGTATGATGGGGCATTGCCGCTAACCCTGGCACTCGGGAGGCTGAAGCAGTAAGATTGCTGTGACTCCCAGGCCAGCCTTACTACATACATAGAGTTCAGGACCAGCACTGGACTACAGAGTGAGACCCTGTCTCAAAAAAAAATTCACAAACAACTCTAAGAGTAGGTATTATTACTCCCATTGTACAGATGGTCAACAATGTGCCAGGGGCAGAAAAGGAAGAAACAGGTGTCTGAGTTTGGGATGAAACTGGGTGGAAAATTTGATTTGGGGCTCATTAAAAGCAGAGGGAAACTAAGGCAGGCCAAGGAAAAAGAAAACAAACTTGCTTTTATGAGCCCATGGTAGTAGCAACACTCGCGGGCTTCGTCGCTGACAGCCGGCATTCCCCCCAAGCTTAGCAATTTACAGCCCTCGGACAGGTTATTTAAAGGGCGGCCCTCACGGACCTGGGGGCGGACTCTGCCTCTGGTAGTCCAACTGGAGCGCGGAAGCCTCTTAAGAAGACGCTGATTGGTTGGGGCCGCTACAATATGGGCACGGCGCGGTAGGGATGGGGCGGAGCCTATCGCGGGCCGGAAGGGGGCGCGCGTCTGGGCCCGCGGCGACGCTTCTATGGAGGGGGCGGAGGCGGAAGCTCGGGAGGGGGCTGCGGTGTCCCGGGACCTCCTAGCGCTGGGGTGAGAGGAAGTGCTACCTGATTTGGGGGGAGGGAAAGGCGGGACGCGGATGGGTACAGATCCGCCTTGACTCCGCCCTGCCGCAGGTATGGGGCTTTCCTGGAGGCGGCGTCGCGGGGTCCCTCGTGCCCCGACTTCAGGGTGCTGTGCACGCGGCTGGCGACGGAGCTGAAGGCCCTGGGCGCTCTGAAGCCGCAGCAAGACGAGGGCGCCGAGGTGTTGAGCGTCGGCCACAGTGCGTGGGAGCGCAGGACCGGAGGAGGGCGGAGGCGCCGCGGGCTCCGCGCTCTGATGTCCTCTGCCTCCCGCAGGCCCTGTCGCAGAGGAGGAATTCTGGCGGCAGTTTTCCTGCTTGCTGCGGACTCTGCACTGCCCCGATCGCGCGCTCTGCGGGGAACTCACGGCCGAGCTGCGGAAGCCGGGCTCCGGCCTGCGCCTGCTGCGTGAGCCCCGGTGCCCCGGGCTGCGGAAGTGGGCGAGGCCACGGCCACCTGCGCGGGCGGGCGGGGTCGGGGGTGGGCGGCGGGCTTAGTGTATGAAGAAAAGGCGCGGGCTCCCAAGGGGCGTAGCCAGATCTTTGAGGTGGGGCGGAGGGTCCGAGGTGGGTTGGGTCAGAATCGGGAGGACCTGGGGTTTTGAGATGGGAGAGGTAGAATTTTGATGAAAGACTCAGAAATTCAAGCGGTTGAGTTAGGAGGATCGGGCCGTGGTTCCGAAGTGGGCGAGAGTCGAATTTCCGGGATGAGACGGTTTCAAGTGGGTGATGTTTATTCTGAAGGTAGAGCCGTGGTTGTAGATGGGCGGAGCTAGAGTGGCGCGGGAGCACCCCATCCCTTGGCACCTGTATTGATCCCTTACCCTGTTTTTAGGCTTTCTCTGCTCTGAGCTTCAGGCTGCCCGCCTCCTGCTCTTGCACCCCCCGCTGGAGGCAAACGTCGCCGACGCCGACGTGGTCCAGGAACTGGATCTTACCCTCCAAGCCCTGGGGCTGCCCAGACCCACGCTGGGGACCCCTGCAAGCCAGGTCCTGCGGAAGTTACACGCCAAGGTAGAAAGCCCGAGTCTCTCCGCAACATAAGCAACTTTACTTGGAGAGGATCATTTCTCCAAAAGTCGCTCCAAGAGTACCCCAACCACAGGGATTTTTTTTTTTTTTAAATAGCTGTGGCCACCATTCTGGCCTGCATTGTGATTGTTGAGGGAACTGGGTGTCCATTTAGGGGTCAGTCCTGTTTTTTCCTCAGTTGGTCTCTCATTTCTACCACCAGATCTCAGAACTGCTGCCTACCTTGCCCCCAGGGTCCCTGCAGCCCCTCCTCAGCTCCCCCCTGGATGCACTCCAGTGGGTAAGATTGTGGATGGCTGTTTGTGAACAATGGCCTCATCTAGAGGTGAGGGTGAGAGGTACCCTGATGTGACTGAGACCTTTTCTTTCAGGAAGCACTGGAGTCTCTGTCCCAAAGCCTGAACGATCAGTACTGCTGCCGCCGTTGCCTCCTTCTCAAGCGCCTGGACCTCACAACATCTGCTTTCCACTGGAGTGAACGGGCAGAGGTGTGGGCAGAGGACTTTGGCAGGACCATGGAGACCCAGTCATAGGGGATTCTACCTGCAGGGAGATTGAATGAGGGCCAGGAATATTATATTCTGGGAGGCTCTGAGACACAGGCCTGTTCTCTTCTTCTTCTTTTTCTTCTTCTTTTTTGTGGTACTGGGGATTAAAGTGTAGGGGCTTAATTTCTGAGCTGCATCCCCAGCCCATTTTTTAATCTCTGATTTTGAGGCCAGGTCTCCCTAAGTCACTAAATTGCCCAGGCTGGGCTAAAACTTTGGATCCTTCTGTCTTGTACTTCCAGAGTGCTGGGATTACAGGTTTATGTCACTGGGCTGGGCTAAAGGTCATTTTATTATAATTTTACTAAGGTTTATAGCTTCTAGAATCTCAGGACCACCAGGGCATTCTAGAATTTGCGGCATGGACAGGACAGTATCTTTATTAGAACTATATTCCTTCAGTAGCAATGTGGGCAGGGCAGCTGTCTTAGTCTGTTTTGTGTTGCCATGACAAAATACCTGAGATTGGGTACTTTAAAGGATAAGAAATTTATTTTGGCTTATGGGCTTGGAGGCTGAAAAGCCCTGGCTCAGGCAGCCAAATCTGGTGAGGGCCGCAGGCTCCTTTATGACAGGGTGGGTGGCATCACGTAGGGAGAATACAGCAACAGTGCCAAGTGCTTAACACAGAAGGGGATAAATGTGGAGTTGCTCACTTTATAACAACTGGTTTTCTTGGTAACCAGTCTGGGCCAGTGAAACCCAGCCCATTCAGCATTCCTTCCTTCCAAGGGGTTGTCCTCATGACCTAATTAGCATCTCTTAGGCTCCACCTCTTAAAGGTTCCCTCTCAATGCCATTACCCTTGGGACCAGCTATCCAAAACATGGGGAACAAGTCACACATGAAGCATATGTAGGCCTGGAGTGGGAGAGAAGTGTTTACAAGGTGGCGGGTCCCACCACGGTGGGTTCTTGGCTGCTTCCCCACGTGTGCCCTTTCCCACTGCAGGTCCAAGGAGAGGCCATGAAATCAGTGCTGATCCCACTTCGAGAGGCTCTGACCCCAGAGTCAGATGTCTCCATTGCCCATGTTCTGGCTGCTCGAGCTGACCTTTCTCGTCTGGTCCCAGCCACTGGTGTGACAGCCCGCCGAGGAACCAGCTGTACCATCAACAAGGTGGGCTCTGGGGGTGGGTGGGGGCCCTGGCTCCTTTCGCCTCTGAGTTAGCCTTTCAGCCGTGGGTCTCCTCCTTCTCTGATTCCTCCTCCCGTGTTTTCCCTGGCTTCTGGCCTCCGGACTCACCACCTCTGATCTGCCCAGTTCACAAGGCCTCCAGAGTGACCTTTCAAGCCCACAAAACTGACTATGGGCTTCCTAGCTCAAAACTCTTCTGTGGCTTGCCCGGGCTTGGGAAGCAAAGACCAACCACGTCCTGGGCTGTTGCCCACCCTTCTAGCCTGGGTTTAAACTCTTCCTATCACTTTTGTAGTAGTTTTCTTTTTTCTTTCTTTCTTTTTCTTTTCTTTTTTTTTTAACCATATTTTGAAACAGAATTGCTCTCTGCCGAAATGATTCAGTAACTAGCCTGTGCCTCTCTCTCTAGGCCATCTTAAACTTGGAGTGCACAGATAATGGACCGTGAGGGAACCAACACTGCTCTGCTGGAAATGTTACACAAAGATCACGTGTACAGCAGACAGAAGCTGGGTCTACTGGTACAGGCCTGTAGTCCCAGCACTCTGGAAGGCAGAGGCAGGAGGATTCAGAGTTTGAGCCCAGCGTGGATAACTTTGTGACTGAGACCCTGTCTCAAAGTCTAAAAAATGAGCTGGGAATGTACCTTAGTGCCAGGGCCACCACAAAAAAAGAAAGAAAATAAAAAACCAAGTCAGAGTGCCTCCACTGGACCTCTGCCATTACCCTCCCTCTGATTCTGTCTAGCTGGGCCTGTGGAGCCTCGTTTGGAAGCCCCGCCTGGCGTCTCCTCCCACCCGGCCACTGTACGCAGGCGGTCAGCCTCACACTCCGCTCTTCGTTCTCTTTCTTGTCTCCTCACTCAAGATTTTTTTTTCTTAAACACTCAAGTCTTATCAACTCTCAGGTGCTGATGGGCGATGTGCCAGACCGAGGGGGCCGCCCAAATGAGCTGGAGGCACCCATGCCCACCTGGCAGAGCCGGAGAGGAGGTGGAGGCTGCCAGCACTGGGGCCGCAGGAAGAAGAAGAAGTAAAAAGGGCCGGGGGGCCATTATGAGCTACCGCTGCCATTGGTAAATCCTGGGATGTCAGTTTAAGGATTTCCTTTGGCATGTGGTACCTAAGTCCTCCATCCCCCATTCCACAGGCTCCAGATGTTCTGTACTCACCTGTCAACACACAAACACACACACACACGCGCACACACACACACACACACACACACACACACGCTTTTCTGGAAAATAAATTTAATTTTTGATGGCTGTAGGATCTCTCTCTGTGGGGCCAGGTCAGGGGTGTGTAGGCTTACACAGGGATAGGGAGTTTCTGTCCCAGGTCTGGACAGTCACCTGACCCCCAAGTTCTTTTGTTCAGCAGTACACCTGTCTCTCCCTGTCTCCCCGAGAGAAACACACATTGAGGAACAGGACAAGCACCCATCGGGTAACCACCCTGGGCCAGCCCTGTCCTGGGCACTGAGGACACTGCAGTGAGAGACACAGGTAAGTCCCTGCTCCTTTGGCACGGACACATCTGGTGAGGAGGGACAGGCACTGAACACGATAAGTAGGTGAGAGGTATAAGCTGTCTGAGGAGGAAAGTGCTGTAGAGAAAAGAAGGCAGGATTGGAACTAAGGCAGACTGTGACTTTTGAGTATGGTCAGTAAGGCCTCACTAAGAGGCTGAGCAAAGTGCCAGAGGGGGAGTCATGCGGGCCTCAGGAAGTGCAATCTAGGACGCGGGAGCAGCCATTGCAAAGGCCCTGAGACAGGAGTACTTGAGGCAGGATCAAGGACCATCAAGGCCAGGGTAAGCTGATACAGAATGAGTGAAAGGGTGGGTGAGGGGTGGGAAGCAAGGTCAGAGAAGTGGAGAGGACAGATCTTGGGCTTCAGTGGCTTCCTCTGAGGAGGGAAGCCATGGGAGGGTGCCGGAGAAAGGGGGAATGGGACCTCACTCCTCACAAGCTCCCAGTTCCGCTCCTTCCCCGCCTCCTTTCCATCTCTGTAACCCCAGGTTTGAGCCCTGGCCACTCCACCCTGGGCCCTCCTAACTAGCACCTGTGTTCTCACAGTACTTGGCCCAGAGCTTCAATTTTAGAGGTTGAGTGCTGCCTCCTATTGGACAGTTGTGCCACCGTGGGCCAGTAGGTTAACTTCAGCAAGCCTCAGTCTCCTCATCCGTGCCGTGGAGATTTAGGGAGCTAGGGAGATGATGCTGATGTCTAAACATGCCCATCGTGGAGCTGCCAGGTATAAGTGGGAAAGGGCATATGCTCAGCAGCCACAGGTGCAGACGAGAAACTGAGGAACAGGGTGGCCGCCTCATCAATGCGGTGCGTGCAGAGGACGTGATGGCCTGGGGTGCTTTAGAGAAGGGGTGAGGAAGAGAGGCGCCCAAGATGATGTCTAGGCATCCGGCTTGGAGGATGGGGTGTCTGGTGGGACTGTCACTGGGAAGGCGACCTAGAAGAAGGAAGACAGGTGATGAAAGGAGCTGGGCATAGCGGCACCGGCCTGTAATCCCAGCACCTGGGAGGCTGAGGCAGAAGAACTGCTGTGAGTCCAAGGCCAGCCCGGGCTGCAGAGAGAGACCCTGTCTCAAAAAAAAAAAAAAAAAAAGGTGTGTACTGTGTTTCAGTTACTGCCAGGAGCAGTGCCTCACCCAGGCTGTGGCCAAATAGATGAATGAATGTCCCCTGTGGCCTTTTTTTTTGTGTGTGATTCACTTTATTTTATTTTATTTTTTGAGATCAGATCTCAGTACGTAGTTTGGCTGGCCTTGAACTCATGTTCCTCCTGCCCCAGCCTCCCAGGTACTGGGATTATAGTATGTACTACCATGCCTGACTTTTTTTTTTTTTTTAACCCACTCTACGGGCTGGAGGAATAGCACAATGGTTAGAGTGCTTGCCTAGCAAGCCCAAGGCCCTGAGTTTGATCCCCTAGCAGGACATGAGCTGGTGGCACACACCTATCATTCCAACACTTGAGAAGCTGAGGCAATGCCTGAATTTGACGCCATCCTAGACTCCACAGAGTTCAGGATCAACCTGTATTACAGAAGTGACAGCCTGTCTCAAAAAAACCAAAACAAATCTGAAAGTCTCTCTGTCTGGGTATTTATTTATTTATTTATTTATTTATTTATTTTTTGAGACAAGGTCTTGCAGTTCTCCTGCCTCAACCTCTCAAGTGCTGGGATTACAGGTGTGTGCCACCATGACTGGCTTTATGTGGTGCTGGGAAATCGAATCCAGGGTCTTGTGCTTGCAAGGCAAGTGTTTACCGCGGTGCCATTCCTCCAGCCCCAAGTCTCTGCCTTGACAGGAAAATTCACTGACATTTATTATAGATCTTGTTGTGGTTGTCTTATGTTTCCCTCTCTAAATCCTTTTCTGTCTTAGGTTTATCCCTTTTCCTCCAACATATTGAAACTTCTGTTTTCCTGTCAACATTAAAAACCAACCACTATTGATAGACATCGTGATGCAGGCCTACAATCGCAGCACTCGGAGACTGAGGCAGGATTGCAGGTTCAAACACAAAAGACCATGAGGTAGCTCACTGTGCAGGCCCTAGGTTCAACCCCCAGTATCAAAAAAAACAAAGGTCAGTATGTCTACTCCTCCACCCAGGCAGTGTAGGTCTTGTACATATTTTTACTTTTCTCTGATTCCCCAACTCCTCTTTCCAAGCACTTTCCCCTCACCGTCTCTGGTTCCCAGGAGGGGTGTGAGGACTCCGTCTGGGTCCAAGCATGGCGAAGATAGCACCCAGTTGCAGGTTCCAGGGATAGTGTGTCCGAGAGATTTTCCTCAGAGTCTGACAGTTGGAAGGGGGATAGCTATGAGGGGAAGGACCTTCAAAATGATCTCCCCCCACCAGGACCCTCCAGGACTGCCGGAGTGAGTCTTACCACAGCTGGCAGGGGGACCTGGTACAGGAGGGTCGAGGGCCCCCGGCGGGCCCAGCTCACCCCTGGCCCCCGGCCTCCTCTTACACTCCACTTTCACTTGGTCTCTGCAGTGCTTGTGGCAGCACAGCCCACAGTCTGGAGAAAGGTGGGGTTAATACCTTCCCTTCGTCCAAGCTTCAGATCCCAGAGCCCCTCCCACTCAAGGACAGCCACTCACCCCGACAGCGGTAGCCCTGCTTGGTGACAGCCCAGAGCTGGAAAGAGAAAGCAGAATGGGTCACCCAAGCTTGAGGATGGGGTACTGTGGGCTGGGCTGGGGCAGTGGAAATGTGGAAGCTATTATTATTATATATATATTTTTTAATTCTCAAGAATTTAACCCAAAGTAAAGGGATTTAGAGATTACCTCCAACTTCTTGCAAATTACATTAGGGAATCATTTCAGCTTTTAGAATTAGGTAAACTTTGGACTTAACCACATGTATATTCTTGGGGTGGGGACAGCATTTATTGCTCCTGTGGTGTCCCCAGGCTGGATTGCTTGGCCCAGGGGAGGCACTCAGTTCATTCTAGTGGTGGCTGGATGGACCTGAGAAGTAACCCAGGGTTTGTACGTGGCTCTTTTTGGAGACCACGAGATTTGTTTACAATCCAGAGTTGAGGATGCCTCAAATTTTGGAAATTATGAGGCTTTGGATGATACAGATTTGGAGATTGGTTCTGTGGACACAATCTACCCAGCAATTTTGGGGACTACCCAAGGCTGGCTCCCTAGCTGGCAGGGTCTCATTCTGTAGTCCAGCCTGGTCCTGAACTCACTACATAGCCCATGCTGGCCTTGAGTTCATGGCAATCCTCCTGCCTCAGCCTCTTAGGCTGCAGTGATTGGTGTGCACCACCATGCCCAGTTTATGTGGTGCTGGGGAATTGAAGCCAGGGCCTTGTGTTTGCTAGGCATGCACTCTAACCACTGAGATATGTCCCTAGCCCCTTTTGGTTTTATTTTACAGCGCTGAAAATGAAACCCAGGGCCTTCGCATTGAGCTGCATCTCTGGCCCACTTTTGTATTTTGACTTTGAGACAGTGTCTCACTAAGTCCTAGGTTGCCCAGGCTGGGCTTAAACTTGTAATCCTTCTGCCTCTGCTTCCTGGAGTGCTGGGATTACAGGCCTGTGCCTGGCACCTGGGGCTAGAGGTTACTCATTGTTTGGTGATGGTCCAGAACATGAACTTCCTGGAATTTGGGCATTATCTAGAATTCAGTGTTTATCCCAAATGTAGGGATGTTTAGTGTTTAGGATTTATTTATAGGCAGGTTATTTGGGGCTATGGGTTTTCCAGGATTCAGGGATTATCTGTGTATAGGATCTGCTTCTCCAACCCCAGGGTAGAGCTGGCTCTCTTGGGTCCCTGCTGTGAGGAGTTGGGTTGCTCCGGGAGAGATGGGCCTGAAGGGCTCTAACAGGGCTGAGTGCTCACGAAGCCGCTGCAGCTATGACAGAAGGCAGGCTTGCGGAAGGTGACTTCGTGGAAAGTGTGCAGGAAGGCCAGGCCCAATTTGGAGCAGATGGAGCTGGCATGGAGCAGGTAGCCTCTCAACTCCTCTCTGCTGAAGGAACCGCTCCTGGGAACAGAGATTACACCTCAGCAGAGCTGCCCAGTCCTCCCTGCACCCGTGGGTCCTGCTGACCCCACTGTATCATCTTCAGGGCACTCCGGTGTCAGCAGCAGCTTACTCCTGGCGGGGAGGTGGGTGGAGCCCATGGCAGGCAAAGGGGAAGTTGCCTGAGAGTCGCTCGAAGTCCTCCTGAGAGATGGTGCCTCGCCCTTCAGGGTCGTAGTTCTTGAACACAGACTACAGAGGGGCAGGGATGGGGTGGGTGAGGCCGGTACATCCGGGTCCTTCCCTCCCAGGCTGGCTCCCTTCCACGCCTCCTGACAGTGCAGCAGGCTTCCCTCCTGCCCCTCCCTCCCTCTTGCAGGGCCGTGGTCCCTTCCTCACCTCAACCAGCTGCTCCACGTGCCGCTCCAGGGTGACCCTATCTCGTTTGGGTGTCACGCCAGGGGCCCACTCCATCACCAGGAGCCCTTTGAAGGGGGAGGGTGGCTGGGGAGGGACAGAGTGGCACAATGAGTTGATGCACAGGCTTGAGCAGTGGGGGTCAGAGGTGGGGGGGGCAGGTCTTACCAGAGTCTTAGGACAGCGGGGCTCACGGGCATAAGAAAGCTCGTAGATCTCGTCCTCCGTGTAGAAGAGATCCAGGGAAAGCTGGGGATGGGCAGGTGTCACAGACCCTCCTTGATGCCATCCTCCTGCTTTTGGCCCATGTCCCTGCCTGGACGTACGTACGTACGTACGTGTGTGTGTGTGTGTGTGTGTGTGTGTGTGTGTGTGTGTGCTGGGCTTGAACTCTAGGCTCTGAACTGAGCTATATCCTATATCCCCAGTCTCCTATCCTACCCCTTTTTTGAAATAAGGTCTCACTAAGTTACTTGAACTCTTGATCCTCCTGCCTCAGCCTCCCAGAGTGCTGGAATGCACCCCCATGCCTCTCTGACACACTCCCACCTGCTCTTCGTTCTTCTCCTGCAGAGCCCTAGGCTTTCAGTCCCTGCATCCCAGCCACACCCACACTGCCCTGCCCTGCCTTCCCCTGGTCCATGACGGCCTGCTCTCCTTGAGGCTTTCGGATGTCCCTATTTAAAACTTAAATCCGGCCTCATTCTGCTCTTTCTGCCTTAGTATTCTGCCTAACACCTGTCATCTAAAAGCGACGAGGCAGAGTTGATTGCCCATCTCTCCCTTAGAATGTCAGGCACAGCAGAACAATTTCCGGTTTGTGGTACTCAGTAGCACTCTACTGTGGGTCACACCCCCGGCCCCTTTCAGTTACTGTATTTTGAGATAGAGTATTGCTAAATTGCTCGGGCAGATCTCAAACTCAAGATTCACCTGCTGGGCGGGGCGGGGCGGGGGGCGTAGTTCAGCAGTTAAAGCAATTGTCTCGCAAGCCCAAGGCCCTGGATTTGATTCCCCAGCATCACATAAACTGGATGTGGTGGTGCGTGCCTATAATGCAGGAGGCTGAGGCAGGAGGATGGTCGTGAGTCCAAGGCCAGCCTGGGCTCCGTAGAGTGTCCAGGGCGAATTTGGACCCTGTCTCAAAACAAAAATGAACAAAGAAGATTCTGCTGGGTACTCTCAAGCCCTGGAATTATAGGCACGTTCCACCACACATGGCTTTTGAAATTTTTGTGTTGGATTTTGCCAATTATGCAACTGTCTTGTCTTGAGGTCTGAAAGTTTACCTTTTCCTGGCCTTTAGGATTTCTCAGTGAAAAAATCTTTATGTAGAGAATAGTTGGTATCTTCCCAAAAGAGTTACAAGCATCATATAACAGAGATACATGTACACCCATGTTCATAGCAGCACAACGAGCAATAACTAAAATGTGGAAGCCACCCACATACCCATCAGCAGACCAGTGGATACATAAATTGTGGTATATGGACACAGTGGAGTACTACTCATCTATAAAGACAGATGATGTTGAGACTTTGTGGGTAAATGGAGGCAACTTGAGACCATCATGCTCAGTGAAGTGAGTCAGAAACAGGAGGTTAAATATCGAATGGCTTCTCTGATATGAGAAACCCAGAATACAGTCATCTCATAGAACTAAATGGGGGGATAATGAAAACTGGGGGGGGAGGGATATGGGAGGTCAGAAAGGAAGAGGAGAAGGGTTTGTAATGCTGATGCAATATATATGTGCTCAAAATACTCAAGTCCAACGTAAACATTATGTATCACATATATACATATTAATAAAATGGGGAACAATAGTTAGCTTCCTATATTCTGTTTAGAACTTACTACACACACTATTTAACTTACATGTTAGCTAACACATTAATGCACATCTTCTGAAGATCTCCTGCTTTGATTCAAATCCTGGTTGTACTGTTATGGGACAGTGGGCATGTGACTTCACTTCTATGGGGCTCAGTTTCCCAATGCAAAGAATGGCTACAATCAGGCCCATACTGCATAGGGTTATGAGTCAAGAAAGTGGTCTGTGGAGAGTATTTAACACAGTGAAAGGCATAAAGCAAATGATCAGTAATTCTTAGCTTTTTGCTTGAGTTTGGACTATTGGCATAAAAATCTCATCACCTTGGTTCTGGAGTGGAAAAGCCCAGAGAAATCCTGGATCTCATATCAGAGACACTTGGGTCACTGGAAGGATCCACAGAAGAATGACATTTACTTACATAGCGCTCACAGTACACTAGATTCTGTTTTAAACTCTTCATATGAATTATATGAACATTATTAATACTGAGTCGATTCTTCTCCACTACCCTCTAGAGTGGGTCCTATTATTATTCCCATTGTGAAGATAGAGACACTGAGGTCCTGCAGAGCTTTCCTGCCCAAGACCTGGTGGCACACATCTGCAATCCCATTACTTTGGGAGGCTAAGAAGGGAAGATTGCAAGTTCAAGCCCAGGCTGGGTAATTTAGTGACTTAACAAGGTCCTATTTCAAAAATCAAAACCAAAAAATGAACTGGGGTTGTAGCATAGTGTAAAGACCCTGAGTTCTCTTCCCAGCACCACAAAAACAACAACAAAATAGAGCCAAGACACTAACTCCCCCACCCCCGGACTGCCTCCCACCCCCACCCTAGGCTCAGCCTGTGGGCACCCCGGCCGCGAAGGCAGCTGACCGTGAGCAGATGAAGCAGGTCCTCGCTGGCACTGTAGGGGGGGTGCTGCTGCTGGAGGGCTGCCAGCTCCTGCAGCCGCAGGTAGAGGCTGTTCAGCTTGGGCAGGTGCAAGCGGCCATCAGGCAACCTGTCGGGCTGTGCCTCATGCAGGGACACAAGGTCTTTGAGGTGCACACCCAGGATAGGCAGCCGGAAGCCTGTGCAGGCAGCCCAGGTGCGGCGGTAGTGGGCGTAATTGTTGTGGGAGGCAAGAAGCTCGGTCAGCTCTAGCAGGGTCTGTGTGGGAGGGACATGTCACAGCACAGATTAGTTCTGTTCCGGATGCTTTTGGAGCTGAGTATCCTAGCAGCTGTCCCCGTGGGCTTGAACCCCTCCATATCCCACCATGTCCTAAGCATCTCATCCAGACCACTCTTCTTAGGTCCCCATTCAGTGAGGGCCCACTGTCCCCCATCCCCAGGACAGAGTGATTTCTCAGAAACCTGAATCTGAGCTAGGCCCACTGGTACAGGCCTATAATCTCAGCACCCTGGGAGGCTGAGGCAGGTGGATCTCAAGTTTGAGCCTAACCTAGGCAATTTAAGGAAACCCTGTCTCAAAAACAAAAAACGGGCTGGGGTGCACTTCCATGTGAAGGCCCTGAATTCAATCCCAAGCATCACAAAGCAAAACAAAAAACGAAACCTGAATCTGATCGTGGTGGTAGCGCCGCTCCCAACCTGGGTAAAACCCAAACCCCTTGCCCAGCTTGCGTGGCTCAGCAGGATCTTCCCTTGGGCATCTTTGGCCTATTTTCCTTCCACTTCCTGACTTCAGCCACACACCAGACTCAGGAAGGAGTCTCACTCTTCCTAGCTGCTTTCCGGGACATCTCCAACCCACGTCCCTCCCTTGCATGGCTCAGATACTGCCATCTTTGGGTGTGTGACTTAGTGGCCACCTGGATGGCCACTTCTCTGCCGGCATTTCTCTCATCTGGACCAGGCACATGGAGAAGAGAGGGCTCAGTGCCAGTGTGGGTAACAACAGTGGGGGAGCCCAAGTCCTCGGGTGGACCCAGAGCCCTGGGCAGGAGTGATGGAGGCTGTGGGATTAAGTGTTGGGGTTCAGGACAGCTGGTCGCTTGTACCTTAGGGGAAGGGGGTGCTTCACCTTGGTGCTGTCAGGGCTCAGGTGGGCATGGGAGTCCTTGAGTCTGGAGATGGCGCTATGGCAAAGGCCCCCCGTGACAGCCATCAGTGTATTGAAGTTTTGCAGCTGGTGTAGGCTCTAGGAGGGAAAACGTGCCAGGGAAGGGAGCTGTCACTGAGGGCAGTCAAGGTGGTCAGTGACAGCAGTTGGTCTCAGCCATGCATGCAGAGACGGGCTAGGGAAACGGCTGTGCCAGACAGGGGAGGGGCTGGTGTAAGGCTAGATAGACAAGTCTAGGGAGGTGGACCAGTATGGGGAACAGGTGAGTGTGTCAGAGATGGAGGGAATCTAGGCAGATGTCAGGGTGGCATGCTACTGGGGGTTAGGCCGCCCCGCGGGTCACCAGGTGATGGGAACTAAAAAGCACGGGACGTGGTGGGAGCTGGGAACCAGGCAGAGGCTAACAGGGGTTCGGTCATAAAGATGCAAGACCATCCGGAAGTCATTTTTCTTTTAATTTTTTAACTATTTTTTTGAGACAGGGTCTCACTCTGTAGTTCAGGCTGGTCCTTAACTCACTATGCAGATAAGACTGGCCAGTGAGCATCTTCAGCTCCTCCCAGTCCCGTGTGCTGGGATGACAGGCGTGCGCCACCACACCTAGTTTATGCGGTGCTGGGGAATTGAACACCGATACTTTGCGCTTGTTAGGCAAGCGCTGTAACCGCTGAGATATTCCTCCAGCATTTTTGAGAGAGATGATAGAGGGAGGAGTTGAAGATGCTCAGACAAAGGAGACCCCAGGCTGAGCTGATGCCGGAATCCCCAGATCTAAAGGAGCCAGCAAGAGGAAGCAAAGCTACGGCGCGTCTCCACGGAAAGAGCAAAGGAGCGTGCCGAGTTGCGAGTTGCAGAGGGCTTCCCTTATCCCAGAAGTGGGTAGAGAAGGGAGGGGCTCCACGCGACGGGGCGGGGCCAGACGTGACGGGCGGGGCCAGACGTGATGGGCGGGACCAGATGGCCACCACCTCAATAGCCGCTAGGGGCCCAGCAATTCGGGGCCGTGGCGGTTTGCAACCCTGAGGCTGTGTCTGAGCGTCGCGCGTGGAGCCAGCAAGCAGCTCAAAGAGAGCACAAAGGCAGGGCGGTCTCACCTGCGCCACGTGAACGAACTTGTCCAGCACCTCTGCGCGCTGGGCAGGCCCAGGACGGCTCAGCACCATGACCTGCACCCAGCGGGACACGCTGTTACTGAGACCTACGGATGCCTCCAGGGCCGGGCAGTCCCGCACGGAGCCCTGCAAAACATAGCCCCGCAGGTCCTGGGGCTGGGAGCAGGCGGGCCTCAGCTGGGCTGTGCCCCTCGCACGCAGGAACTCCGATGTCCTTGTCTGGTCTAGCCTGAGTGACCACAGCCCTCTGAGACAACTAAGATTATTATTCCATGTTAGAGATGAGCCAGCTGGGGCATAAAGAGGGTAGCCGATTTGTCCAGGGGCACACAGGCATGAGTAGAAGTGGGTTTTAAATCCTCTCTTTTGCTAATTGTGTACCAAACAGGTAGATTGTTTTAAGACCCCGACTCATGCCTGCCGATACACAGGTAGAGGGTATGGTGCTGTGGGGATCGAGTGAACAGTATACACCGTTGAACGGGACAAGTAGAAGATGGTATTTTTGTGTTCGTGGCCCTGGGGATCAAGCCCAGGCCTTTACGCTGAGCTACATCCCCAGCTCATTTTTTGTTTTCCAGACAGGGTCCCATTAAGTCACTAACTTGCTCAGACAGGGCTACAATTTGTCATCCTCCTGCCTCAGCCTCTCAGGATGCTGGGATTACAGGCCTGTTCATTCCAGGCCCACAGTACTGTACCTTCTACTGTGTATTTATACACAAAGTCAAATAAGTTTCCTATTGGGGAACCAGAACCCCACTTTCCCCTGAAAGGATGAAGTCTAGACAGGAATCGCTGATGTATGGCTGCACTGAGGCTCATGAAACGGAGGTCTGGGTGGGTGACATATAGCCATTTTTAATGGTTTAACCAGGCTGCATTTACTCCATACCAGGCATTGTTGCTGTAATTGCTACCATCACTATTTACAGGTGAGGAAACTGAGGCATGGTGAATTGAAATTCTTGAAGAAATGACTAATATTTTGAGCATTTACTGCATGTCAGGTACTGCAATAAGCATCTGTAAATGGGATTTTTTGGGGGGTATTGGGGATTGAACCCAGGGCTTTTGCACTGACCTATGTCCCCAGCCCTTCCCTACCCCTTTGTGAGGCAAAGTCTTGCTTTGTAGTCCAGGGCAGTCCTGAACTGACTATGTAGACTAGGCTGGCCTTGAACTCACTGCAATTCTCCTGCCTCAGCTTCCCGAGTACTGGGATTACAGGCGTGCACCACTACATCTGGTTTATGTGGTGCTGGGGAATTGAATCCTGGGCCTTGTGCTTTCTAGGTAAGCACTTTAGCCACTGAGCTATCTATCCGTAGAGTCTCACTAAGTCATTAAATTGCCCAGGTTGGGCTGATTCTCCTGTCTCAATCTCCCTGAGCACCGGAATTATAGTTGTGTGCCAACACGCTCAGCCTGGAAGTGGGCTTTTCAATGAAGCATTGCAACCTCTCTTTTACAGATGAGATCAGAGAATTTGGAAAACTAGTTCAGAGTCACCCAGGTAAGGAAGATCTGATGGGATTTGAACCCAGGGACTCTGTGCTCAGCCAGTTTACCTCTCTTTCCCAGGTTTGATGGTTTACAAGTTTAAGACCATAGCTCAGTAGCAGAGCACCAGCTCCTTTCCAACACCACATACACACCACACACACACACACACACACACACCACGATCTCCCCTGGATGCTCATATATAGTGTCGCACCACCGACCCCAGTCTCTGTCCTGCTCAGGCAGGGCTTCTCACCGTGATAGCCTGAAAAGCCCGGAACTCCAGGTAAGTGAGGTGCTGAGCCAGCTCCCCCGTCTTCAGGTGATCGAAAATCAAGGACACTTTGCACTTTTTGCCTAGGCCTGGGCTGCTCATGGGAGGTGGGGGACCAGGGCCACCGGGGCTCAGCCTGGGGGTCAGGGGGGACAGAGCATTGGAGTGGTTTAGAGTTGAGGCCTGGGGATGTGGTAGGAGGTGGCAGGCTGGGGGTGGGGCAAAGAGGGAACACAGGGCTGCCTCACAGGTTGGTGGTGTCTCCCAGGCGTCTCTGGGCCGAGTTCCCCTCCTGGGCCACAGTGGCCCAGAAACGAGCTATCACCTCTTCTAGCTCGGGCTCCTGATGCACCACGTCCGGGTGTCGGGTCAGCCAGTACCTGGGAATAGTTCAGAGATGAGGAGGTGAGGTTAGGCGGGGGTGTGAGGGATCTCAAGGCACTGAGCTACATGCACACATGACTCCCTGGCAGGTGTAGGGGGATGGGGCAGAGGACCTCTGGAGTGGCATTGGGGGTCTTTAACACAGGCTAGGAGATCTACTGGAGATAGATGGGAGATCTCTTGGAGGTGGGGTTGTTACACATGACAGGTGGAGGTGTCAGGAAATGGAGTGGGAGTTGCTATGGGGAGATCTGGGGGAGATCTGGTGGGGTGGTCTTAGGAGCTAGGTTCCTAGGTAGCTGTGAGGTGAGGGCTTGAGGAGTCGAAGCTGGAGGTCGGTCAAAGCTGGGAGAGGGTCTATGGCAGTAGTCCCATTTATTTTTTTTTTTTTTTTTGAGACAGGGTCTCACTCTGTAGCTCAGTCCTGAACTCACTGATGTAGCCCAGGCTGGTCTTGGACTCAGGACAGTCTGCCTGCCTCAGCCTCCCAAGTGCTGGGATTACAGGTGTGCACCACCAGGCCCAGCTTTATGTGGTGCTGGGGAATCAAACTCAGGGCTTTGCACTTGCAAGGTAAGTGCTTCAACTGCTGTGCCATTCCTCCAGGCCAGTCCCCAGATTTTGACACCAGGGACTGGTTTAGTTGAGGAGCATTCTCCTAAGGACTGGGGGAGAGGGAGTGTTATGCAGGAGGTTGTGGGAGGACAGCTTTGAAACAGCAGAGCAGCAGTGGATGGGAGCGGGAGCCAAGCTCCGCCTCCTGTCAATCAGCAGGGGTATTAGAATCTGACAGGAGCTGCAGGCAGGGGGTGGAGCCAAACTCACAGCTCAGCTCCTGTCGCTGCTTATCTGTCCGGGCGGTGAGGTCCTTCCAAGACCATGGACCTGTACCTGTCCAGGGCCTGAGGGTGGGGACTCCTGGTCTATGAAATCTGTTTCAGGGTCTCCACGAGGTGGGAGCCTTAAGGAACAGAACTAGGAAGGTCTTAGGCACCAAGCCAGTGGGACCTCAGAGTGGGAATTTTGAAGTAGGTCTGGGATGAAAGACATTCTGAGAGGTGTTTTTAGGGGCAGTAGGATGGCAGTCGTTGTCTTGGTCCAGCCCTACCTGACCAGGTGACAGATCTGCAGCTGCCTCAGCTCCTGAGCATCCTCTGTGGCCTTCTGATACTTGCGTTCTAGTCAAGGCTCTGCTGTCCAGCACCCAGGCCTGCCTGTTCCCCCAGGCCCCATTTCTCAGGCTATTATGATTTTTCCCTCAGCCCCCCCAACACCCCCGACTCCTCATAGTCCTGTGAGGATATAAAGTCAGCAGACGGGCAGCGAGGACAGCAGAAGGCAACACCCAGCTGTGCATGGCCAGCACCATGTTGAGAATGTGGTCTCCGCGGCGCAGGCTGCCGGCTGAGTCTGGGGGTGGCAGAAGAGGGTTCTATCAGAATGGCCCATTAGGTAATAGATTGTCTGGCTCAGGTGACAGCTCTACGGTGTTTTCATTTATTTATTTAGTGCTGGAATTGAACTCAGGTCTTTCATACTCAGCTATATCCCTGGCCCCCCCCCCCCCTTTTTTTTAAATTTTGAGATAGAGACTTGCTAAGCTTGCCAGGCTGGACTGGAAATTTCAATCCTCTTGCTTTGGCCTACCAGAGTGCTAGGCTTACAGGCATGAGCCCCCATGCCTGGCTTGCACGTCCATTTCCATAATCCCGAAAAACAGAGGTTGAGAGAGGAAGAGCTTTGGCAGGATCAGAGAGGCTGCTCAGGGTGGGGACACTCACCAAAGGACTGAATGCATTTCTCTAGCAGATCATCTTCACTGTAGCTACCCTCAGTGAGCATGCCCAGATTCATGGAAGCCATGACCTTGCTGATTTCTTGAGGACTGGGGCACGTCTTGTGACGTCGGGCCTGTTGGGGTCGGCCCCACCCCCCTGCCTTCCGGGAACACTCCTGGTGGGACTTCCTGTGGGCACATATCCAGGGAATTTCGTGAGCCCCTTCTTTGGGCAACCCCCAAGAATTCCTCTTGGCCTTAGTATCCCAAGACATCATGGGAAAACAAAAAACTTCCCACTCACAAAATTTCAAGGTTACCACTGACCTACAATAGACTTATAGGAGAAACCCCTGGGAATATTCCAGATCCCCTAGGGAATGACAGCAGACACCCCGGGACTACTGAAGATGCTCTAAGGAATCATAAGAGCTTCTTTCAAACATTGTCCCCAAATTCCTCTTGATTCTATGGTCCAGACACATCATGGAAGAGATCTACTTTGGGCAGATCCTTGGGATTTGTTCTGACCTCCCAGGGAATGAAGAGGGAAGACCCCTAGGATGACCCCTGTCTTCCCCAGGGTCATATACAGAAGGGTCAGCCTTCAGGCCAACTCCTCATCCTTCACCTAGCAGGCTCCCTCAGACAGGTCCCTGGGATTCCACCTTCCTTTCCCCTGTATCCCAGTAGAGAAAAAACCTCTCTCCCAAGCTAGCTAGCCTTCGCAAACCGTGGAGTCTTAGCCTCCGGCCTGGGTCCCTAATCTGGAGCCCAGAGAGGAAGAACCAATGCACAGTGGCCTATCCAGGGCTCCTCGGAGCTAGGCAGTGTCCCTCAGACTAAGGCAGCTTCAAAGAAAGTATAAAAATAACCCTCACTCTGCCTGGTGCCTCCCTGAGGCTTCTGTTCCCGGTGAGGAAAGAAGGTAATGGGGAGATGAGACAGCGGGAGGGGAAAGGAGGGAAAAGAAGTCAGGGTTCAGGCTCCAAAACTGGGTTGAAGAAATTTCTGCTGTGTCTGGAGGGCATAACTTAGTGGTTAAAGGCCTAACATGAACAAAATCCTGAGTTAGCCAGCCTGGGCTGCATAGGCCAGCCTGGACTATAGAGTGAGACTCTGTCTCAATAAATAAATAAATAAATAAATAAATAAATAAATATCCTGGGTTAGATTCCCAAGCACCACATTTGAATTAGCTGGGCACGCTGGCGTATGCCTGTAACCCCAGTGCACTGGAGGTTGAGGCAGGAGGCCTGCCATGAGTTTGAGGCTAGCCTAAGCTTCATAGTGAAAGTCTGACTCAAAAAAAAAAAAAAGAAAGAAAGAAAGAAACGTGCTGGCTTTTATAAGTCAGTTATTCTCTGGTTCTTGGTTTCCTTGTATGAAATTGAAGCTTATCTTTAGACTTTCTCCAGAAATTTATTATAAATCCTCACTGCCTGGCTCCTCAAGAGTTCTAACCAATAGACTTGGCCCCTGTCCCAGCTAGTATGTTAACTCCGAGGCCGGAAAGCTGAGTGTGGGGCACAGAGAGAAAAGGGCCCGGGCAGAGGAAAAGCCTGTGGTGCAGGGTGAAATCTGAAGCAGGGAGACTGGTCTTACAAAAGCCACTGCTGTGTCTCTGTATGTCCTGAGAACTCAGCTGGTTAGTATTGGATGTAGCTGCAAAAGTTAGTTGGCTGTGGGGGAGCAGGCCAGAGGCAGGGGCATGGCAAGTCAAGCCCAGCTTGGGCGATGAGCAACTTAGTGAGACTGGGTCTTAAAATAAAGAAAGGGCTAAGGATGTACCTCAGTGTGAGATCCCTAGATTCATTCCCTTGTGCCATACATACAAACACACACACGTACACACACATATACATACTGCATGCACCAAAGCAGGCATTTTACCGAGTACTGATGAGGTACCAGGCCAAGAGCTGAGTACTCTATCTGGGTCAGTAATTTCCTTTCTTTTGTTCTTTCTTTCTTTTCTTTTCTTTTTGTTTTTGAGACAGGGTCTTGCTCTGTAGCCCAGGCTAGTCCTGAACTTACTATGGAGCCCAGGCTGGCCTTGGACTCACAGCAATCCTCCTACCTCAGCCTCCTGAGTTCTGGGATTACAGGAGTGTGCCCCCATGCCCGGTTTATGTGGTGCAGGGGAATTGAACTCAGGTACTTAGTGCTTGATGTAGTGCTTGCTAGGCAAGCGCCTTAACTGCTGAGCCATTCTGCCAGCCCTGAATCAGTAATTTTCAAATAAAGCAGGCTCCCCAATCAGTACCATGAACATCACCTGGGAACCTGATGTAAATATAGATTGTTTTTCAAAATTGAATCTCACTCTGTATCCTACCCTGGTCCTGAACTCACTATGTAGCTTAGGCTAGCCTCAAACTCATAGCAATCTTCCTGACTCAGCCTCTCAAGTGCTGAGATTATAGGTGTGTGCCACCACGCCCAGTTTACGTGGAGCTGGGGAATCAAACACAGGGCTAGGCAAGTGCTTTAACTGATGAGCTACCCTCCGGCCCATAAATACAGATTCTTAATCCCTACTCCCAACCTACAGAACCCAGAACCGCAGGGGTAATCTCAGCAACCTGTGTCTGTCTTATGAGCCCTTTGGATGGTCCTGACACACACTCCGGCTTGAGAACCTGTGGTCTAAACAGTTTCACTGAAGACTCACAGGCCCTCCAAGGTAGGATCTGTGATAATTCTATTAACAGAAGAAACTGAGACACAGAGCAGTTGAGTAACTTAACTAAGGTCACACAGCCAGGAAATGGGGCAGCTAGGATTCTACCACTAAGCTGCTGGCTAGTATGGGGAGGGAACTCCTTTACATATCAGGATCCCGCCGAGAGAGGCTGCAGGAGCCCCTCAGTCCCTGTGGGGACAGGAGGGCAAGGTTGCCCAGGAGACAGAAGCCCATTCTAGAAACCACCGGTACAAGCAGCGACTTGGTCCTTACCTGCAGATCGGCAGCCCCCTGTAGTGTCTGGAGCAGCCAAGAGCATTGCAGGAGGCAGGGAGCCGCCTGGCCCTGTGTCACACTCCCCTCTCCTGGGATAGGGCCCTGCAGGGACCTGGAGTTTCCAGTCCAGGAGGTAGCCATTATGATGGGGAGCCAGGAAGAACCCCAGAGGCACCCAGCCCAGGGAGCTAGGGTGGGGAGGAAGGAGAGGAGCCCTGAAGTTTCGCAGGTGGCTCAAATTCCAGAGAGGACCAGATGCGGCTCTCGGGTACCAGCCCCGGCTGTCCCGGCTGGCTCTGGACTCCCCCTGCGCACTCTGAGCCTGGCGGTAAAGGCCAAGCCAGAGGCTACCTCCGGCTTGGTGTCTCCCCAACCGTCCAGCGCAGGCAGAGGCCCTTGGGTGCTTGGGTCTCCCTGGAGAAGGCCAGCTCACCTCTTGCTGTCTTTCCTGTTCATGTTGGTGGTGAGGGGTGTCCTTGCAGGAGTGTGGGCTCGGCTCCTCCCCTCCTGGCCAAGGCTCCAGCTTCTCAGCCCCTTGGGAGCTGGGGCCTCTTCAGTGCTTGGGAAAGAAAGAGGAACTGCCCCTCCCCACCCACCCCTGGGCCAGGGGGAAGGAAGAGGCTGGGGAGAGACCAAAGGCTCCCCTGCCCCCATGCGGGGATCCCTGCAGGCTGAGGTTTCCGGTGCCACTGCCCCACGACGACGCCCGGGGCCCAGCCGGGCTCTCCTGCTATCTCCCCATCTTTCTTGTCTTGAGACTCAGCACAGTTAGACTTCAATAAAACCAATTTTTATAAAAGGATGACTCATGTTTATGTAAAAACACACATACTCAAAGTAGAAAAGTAAGTCTTTTTCTTTCTGATATTGGGGGTTGAGCCCAGGTCTTTGCACTGATCTATATCCCTGGCTCACTTCTAATATTGTATTTTGCTAGGTTGCCCACGATGGACTGAAGCTTGCAATCCTCCTGCCTCAGCCTCTCAGAGTGCTGGACTAATGAGTCTGTCACGTGACCCAGCAGTAAGATCTGTATTTCTCTAAGGACATATTCATGTATATAAAGCACAAAGGTTGCTATTTCTTATTTCTCTCATTCTTAAGTTTTCCATGTGTACACTGGAAAACATTGAGTTTATTATTTTTATTTATTTTATATTTTGAGACAGGGTGTTACTCTATAGTCCAGAATGGTACTGAACTCACTATGGAGCCCAGGCTGGCTTTGGACTCACGGCAATCCTCCTGCCTCAGCCTCCCAAGTGCAGGGATGTGCCACCACACCCAGCTTATTTGGTGCTGGGGAATCGAACTCCAGTACCGAGCACTTGACATAGTGCTTGCTAGGCAAGCGCTTTAGCCACTGAGCCATTCCTCCAGCCCTGAGTGTATTATTTTTAATGTAGTAACTCCGATGTAGCATTTGCTATGTACTACACACTGCTCTGAGGGCTTTTAAAATATTAACTCAGTGCGTGATCATAAAAATATTGCAGGTAGAGGCAAACCCGCTGGAAATCCCCTCCCCTCCTGCTGTCCTCTTGGGCCAGAGTGGTCAATATTACATGTAATAATATGCACGTAACCTAGTAAGATTTTGTTGGAACTATCTGTGCATTTATGTGCATAAATGTGTACCCATGGAAACAGACTTTCCTTTTGAGTATGTGTTTTGTTCTTGTACCTAAATGTGTCATGCTTGACATTTTTAAAAATTGTACTACAAAAAAAGAGAGCCCATCCTTAAGTATGTAGGTTGATGAGCTGTCCCCAGTTGAGCAAACCACTGACATTCACACAGATTGAGAAACAGAATATTCTCATGTCCCATCAACCTCCCTGGGCTCCTCCCTCACCCAACTTCCCACAAGTTACCGCCAGCCTGACTCCTAATACGTGTATCGGACTCATGAGTGATGTCTGTTTTTCACTTAACATTGTATCTGTGTGATTTCTTTTTTCTTTTATTTGACTATAATTTCCTCCTTTTTGTTGCTGTATAGTCTCTCTCCCCCAATTTTCTTTATTGAGTATAGGTAACAAACTTATATGTTTCATATAGCTGTACAATATCATGCTCTGCGATACATAAATTATAAAAATATTATTACAATCAAGCTAATTAACATATCCATCACTTCATGTATTTATGGCAATTTGTACTTTCCTTCACTTAGAAATGGCCATGGGGGGCTGGAGGCATAGCTCAGTATGTACGCCTGGAATCCCAGCACTGGGGAGGCTGAGGCTGAGGCAGGGTTGCTGTGAGATTGAGGCCAGCCTGAGCTATATAGTGAGTTCAGAACCAGCCTGGACTACAGAAAAAAGCTCTATCAAAAAAAAAAAAAAAAAGAGGAAAGAATGAAAGAAATAAAGAGAGAAAGCCTAGGGATGTGTGGGAAAGCCCTAGATTCAATCCCCAAAGTTTCCCTTGGAAACATTTTATAATAGTACAAGCCAAGAAGCATTCTTAGTCAAGCCAGGCATGGCAGCACACAACTGTAATTCTAGCAGTCTGATAGGCTGAAGCAGGAAGATCACAAGTTCAAGCCAAGCCCAAGCAACTTAGTGACTTGGTGAGATCCTGTCTCAAAATCAAAAATCAAAAATCTGGGGCTGTAGCCAGTGGCCCTGGAACAGGATGGGGAAGGGCTGGTGTGTAGCTCAGGGCGAGGGCACTGGGAGCAGCGCCCAGTACTGAGGAAGGAGGGATGGGAAACTATGTGTCTTAAACAAAAATGGAAAATGGGGCTCAGCATCACACCTGCAGCAACAGATGAAAGCGGTTAAGTGAGTGCTATTCTACATGATTTCATGATATCCCCTCTATGTATTTGAGCATTTTAAAAAACTGGCAACGTCAAATGTACTGTTTTATAACCTGTTTTTTGGTTTTGTTTTGTTTTGAAACAGGGTCTTGCTTTGTAGTCCAGACTAGTCCTGAACTCACTATCAAGTAAACTCACTATGGAGTCCAATCCTCCTGCCTCAGCCTCCTGAATGCTGAGATTACAGGCAAGCGCCACCGCACCCGGGTTATGTGGTGCTGGCGAATTGAACTTGGGAACTTAGCGCTTGATGTAACGCTTGCTAGGCAAGCTCTTGAGCCACTGACTGAGCCATTCCTCCAGTCCCTGTAGTAGACACTTGATCTCAACCTAATTATGTAAACATCATGATCTCTTAATGATGTAATCACTTCGCCCACCCCCCTCATTACCCTTCCTTACTATATAAGCATTACTGTGTAACAGTATCACAACATATCAGTTTTCCTGTGGTGGATAGTTAGTTGGGTTTCCCTTGGGGATGTTTTGAATAATGCTGCTGTGATTTCTTTTTCTTTTTTTGGCGGGAATAGGGCCAAGGGCCTTGCAAATCAGATGCTCTTTGACTAAGCTGCACCCCAGCTCTGCTGTGACTATTTGAGCGCTTGTCTTTTAGTAAATGTAATGTACACAAGTTTGTAGTGTAGCACCCAGGAGTGGAATAAATGGGTCACAGTAGTAGGATTCTGTCAAACCTAGAACGTTAGTCAAATTAACCAAAGAGCTCTTTCAGAAATCTATTTTTGCTGCCTTCTTGTTTTCACCAAAAGAAGTCACTGTGGGTTTTTTCCCCCCACCAGAGCACTTATTATAGAAGGTGTGGAGCTCATTCTGTTTAGAAAACACCCAGATCAGCAGGATGTGGTGGCCCATGCCTGCAGGCTGTGTACTCAGGGAGGCCGAGGCAGGAAGATAACAAGATTGAGCCCAGCCTAGGTAACTTGGTAGGACACTGTCTCAATATAAAAAGAAAACAAAGGCTAGGGGCGTAGCTCAGTGCAAATGCCTGAGGCTCAATTCTCAGCATCAAAAGAAAGAAAAGAGTATCATGTGCGATGTTTTCCCACCTCTTTCTCCTTTTTCTTCCCTCTTCTGGATCAGTGCTTTCAAAATATGCTCTGTCTCTTCAGCCCATTTCCTTTAGTACTCATTCCCAGCCAGACCCGCTTATCGCGTGGGAGCGTCTCCAGACCCCGAGACCCAGAAAACCCACAGGGAGGGAGGGTCCTGGCACTTGTACATAAGCATTTAGCCTTCAGAGCCCTGGAGACGGTTATTATCCGCAATAACACCACCACATAGAAAAACATTTCTGAGTCAAACTATAAAAAATGACCCATTTGCTAACATTTTCTTTTTTTTATTAAGAATTTTGCTACTGACAACCAGACTCAGGACCATCACACTGAGCTACATTCCTAGCCATTTTTTATTTTATATTTTGAGACAGGGTTTACTAACTTGCCAGGCTGGGCTCAAGCTTGTGACTCTCCTGCTTAACCCTCCCAGATGACTAACATTACAGGTCTGTGCCACCTGGGTCAGCTGGGTTTTCTCCTTCTCCTTCTTCGTTTATTTATTTATTTCAGGCAGGTTCTTGCTCTGTATTCCAGGCTGGTCCTGAATTCATGATGCAGCCCGGCTGGCCTCAAACTCACAGCAATCGTCTTGCTTCAGTGTCTTCAGTGCTGGGATTGCAGGCATTCATCACCACTCCCAACTAGTACATCACCAGGCAGTTAGCTCCTGAGCATGCATGCTCCCGGCTCTGGAAGGGAACACGTTTAAAGATGTTCAAGGCATTGCCTTCTGGGGGTTGGAGGCAGTCTGGCTACCCACCAGGGCAGTGGGTGGATAAACAGGTGTCAGTCACCAAAAAGCCCAGCAAAGCCCCTCCAGAAACTGACCAGATGTCCACAGAGCCACAGGGATAAGTCCTACAACACACAGCAGTGACTGAGAGAAATAAGATACACTATTAATATCTTATGATATAATTCACAATGACACAATAATTTTGTATTCTCTAAATATTAAAGAAAAATAACACTTAATATTAATTACATATTATATGTTACAAGACATATAATCATTGTATTATATATAATTATATTAGTATAAGTAAGTATTTATATGTTCATGCATTATATAATGCATGATTGGATATATAATTCATTAATACAAATGTATGTGCTATTTGGCACAATGATATTAACAAGTGTTTAATTCTGCATCACTTTTTTATAAATTGAATAGCACTGTGTATAATTTCATTGAATTACAGGTTATTGTTTTATGTAACCTAATATATACCACCACATGTTAATAATGATTTTGATAGACTCTTAAATTGATCAGTGACAATATGGTAGGCTCTGGACTCTTCCTGATGACCCAGAAGAAAAGGGCTCTTGCAAATTATCCAGGTTTACAATAAGGAAATTGGGGCCTGAATCCTAAGGTCACCTGCCTGGCAGGGAGATCCAGGTGCATATGGTCTCTGCCTAGAGCTGCCAGTTCTAAGGAATTGCCAAAGCTCTCCTGCCTGGCTCCCCTTGAGCAGGCAAGGAGCCTGCATGGGCAGGAAAAAATTGACTACTGGACCCTTAGCTCTAAAGTTTACAAAGCCTTTGGCACTCATCTGCGTGAAGGGTGGTCCAGCTACAGGACACTGAGGCAAGGGAGGGGAAGGAGGGAGTCCTCACAACCCAACCCTGGGGGTAGAACATATATATATAATATATATAATTTTATTTATTTATTTACTTGGAAAGAAGGTCTCGCTCTGTAGCCCAGGCTGCTTGGCAATCCTCCTGCCTCAGCCTCCCGAGTGCTGGGATTACAGGCATGCTCCACCACGCCCGGTTATGTGGTGCTGGGGAATTGAATTCAGGGTCTTGTGCTTGCTAGACAAGCACTTTCACCGCTGTGCCATTCCTCCAGTCCCAGAATCATGTTTTTACTTTCTCCTCTAAACAATGTGAATAAAAGGATTGTTGTGAGAACTAACGAGATGCAACAAGATAGTAGCTCAGCGCCTGAAATGCTACAGGTGTACAAAAGGCATCCCCATGAGGCAGCACCTGGCTTCCCCAATCCCGACCATACGAAGGATTGAACCCAGGGCCTTTGCACTCACTGTGCTATATCCTCAGCCCACTTTTCATTTTTTAAAAATTTTGAAACGAGGATCTCTCTAAATCGATAACAATTGCCCAGGCTTAGCTCGAATTTGCGATCCCACCACCTCTGCCTCCCAGACCTCGCTTAACAAATGTCAGGAGCGGAGAGGGCGCATCCCGGCCACGCTCTGAGGTGTCCAAAGCCTGAGCCTCCCCGCTGTGAACTAGCAGAACGATGGCATCTTGCTCACGATGGCATCTTGCTCGCCGTGGGGGTGAAGAAATCTCAGTTACCTTATAAACACCTTGCTCCACCTTCCCGGTACTCGCACCTCGGGACAAGGTTTGTCATCGGTGGGCGGGCTCCTTTCGGGGGCGTGGCCTGGCGCCCTGGTCCAATGGAGGCCGGGGGGCGGGGCCTCCTCCCATCTCCGTTCTGCACGCGTGTGCTTCTCGCAGTTCCATCCACCTCGCGGGTGCCTCCGGCGTCCCGAGGTCCCCGGCCCCAGCCCACCCGCCCAGCCTGTGGACCCTCCCGCCACCCCTGACTTCAGCCCCACCGCTCGGGCCACGACACCATGGGGGACGGAGGAGAGGGCGAGGACGAGGTCCAGTTCCTCCGGACGGTGCGTACCTCTGCCTTAGGGGTTTCTGGGGCCATTTCTCCGGCCAATCTAAGTGACTGTCTCTAAATGTCTCTGTCCTGCTTGCTGGTGTCATTTGTTATTTTGGGTCACTGTCACTTTGACTATTTTTTAAAATCTCCTTTCTCACCAACGAGTGTTAGTGGGATTGGCGATTGGGCAGGGGATCTGCAGTCGTTCTGTCTTAATGATTTGTCCCTGACATCAGGGGCGCCTGGGGGAGCCCCTCCTCTGCCACCCTGAACACGGGCACTTTGGGAAGTTGATTCTAATTTCTTGGGCTTAATTTAGCCATCCCTGCCCCCACCCAGCCCTCATTTTTCCTTCTTGCTCCAGGCTCTGACCTATTTAAATTCTTGGGAAGGGGGCTGGGGTGGGCTGGAGTATGTAACTCTTTCAACTCTCACTCCTGGAAGGTCTGTGTGAGGAGTCCCATGAGTTCTGGGGCTTCCTCCCTTGGTTTTTAGGAAGGAGTATCAGATCTATATCTACTGAGGATCTCTGAATGGTATCTCTCACTGTCCATTCTTGGGGATGGCTCCGTGTCTCTGTCTCCCTGTCTCTGACTCTGTCTTTTATTCCTTGGCTTAAGGCCTTCAGAGTTTTGCTGTCTCTCTAGTTCTGTCCCTCCCTGAATCTCTGATCCCCTGCTGGGGGCAGGGATGGGAACTAGAACAACAGGTGTCTCTCCCAGAATAGCCCGCTTTTTCTGGGCCCTGGGCAGGGGACAGGGCAGCGGGGGGGGGGGGGGGGTGCCCATCTCCCAGTTCTTCCCACTGATCTCTCCCAGTGCTTGAGCCCCTACCCCTGGGGAGTGGGATTTGAGTAAGGGAAGAGGGCACAGAGATGTTCTCTCCTCTGGGCCATGTCTGCTGACCCTGCACTACTCCTCCACTCCAGTCCCCTCCCCAGCCCTGAGTCCACGCAGGAAATGCTGACACAGCATTCCGGACCCAGAATAGGACCCTGGTGAGCCGGCTCTGGTTTCCTGGGAGGAACAAACAGCTGGGCTGGTAGTGAAGGAAGGGGACAGCTGGATGTGAGGCCACCAGAGAGATTCATCCAGCCCCAGCCTCTTAACAGACACTGTGGGTTGGGCTTATTGAAACCCTAATAAGACCATGGCTGTGACCACCAACCCCTGCGCAATCACTCTGCACCAGGCCCTGTGCCCAGGGCCTCAGCCTCCAGAAGCATCTAATTATATTCTTGCTGCCCTATCTTCTGAGGTAGGGCCCTATCTTTATCTCCCTGGGAGATTTGAGGGAAACCAAGCCCCCAAGTGGTACTATCACTTGCCCAAGGTCAAGGCCAGGAAGTGGCATTTCTTGATGCCTCAGGGCCTACTGTTCATGCTCTGACCAGAGAGAAACTCAGCCAGGACTTGCCAAGTTGGTCAGTATCATAGTTCCAGAGGCCTGGCCCTGGAGTCTCTCAGTCCCAGACAATCTGTTTCTCTGAATGTTGCTGGGATCATTGGGTACATTTCTCCAACTTTTTCGTATTATATTTCACCAGTAAGAACTACGTTCTAAGCTGGGTCTGGTGGTACAGGCCTGTAATCCCAGAATTTTGGGAGGCTGAGGCAGGCAGATCTCAAGTTTGAACCCAACCTGGGCAACTTATTGACTTAGTGAGAACCTGTCTCAAAATCAAAATGTGCTAGGAATGTAACTCAGTATGAAGGTCCTGGGCTCCGTCCCCAATACCACACACACACACACACACACACACACACACACACACACACACACACAAACCCAAAACCCCAAACCACATATTCTATATTGCAACCCAGTACATACACATATACATAGATATTAGAAAATCAACTTTATTGAGGAATAATTGACATGTATTCAGTGCATTGTACTTATTTTAGGTGTTACAGCTCAATAAGTTTTTACAAATTGTGCAAACCCATATAACTACAATCATAATCGGGCCATAGAACATTTTCTTACCTAGAGGGTGCAGCAATCACTCTGTCTATTTGCTTCGCAATGCTGTAGAGGCGTGACAGGCACCTGGTTCCTTTTTTTTTTTTTTTTTTTTTTTTTTGAGACAAGGTCTTGCTCTGTAGCCCAGGCTGGTCCTGAATTCACTTTGTTGCTCAGGTTGGACCTGGGCTCCTGGCAATCCTCCAGCCTCAGCCTCCTTCTGAGTGCTGGGATTAAAGGTGTGTGCCGCCATGCCTAGCTTTATGTGGAGCTGGGGAATTGAACTCAGGACCTTGTGCTAGCTAGACAAGGGCTTTAACTGCTGAGCTATTCCTCCAGCCCTATTAGTTACTTCTAGAGTTCACATGCATTATACATATACTTGTTTCTCTCTTTGTGCTCAGTATAACCCCCCACCCCATGGTAGTAGGGGCCAATCCCAGGGCCTTTACACTGAGCTATGTCCCCTACTTGTTTTTATTTTTGATTTTTAAACAGGATCTAACCAGGTTGCTAAATTGCCCAGGCTGTGTTTGAACTTGCAATCTTCCTGCCTCTGCTGAGATTGCAGGCTTCAGTTTCAGCAGATTTTACACATTCATCCAAGTAGTGTGTATCACAAATGTGTTCTTTTTTTGCTGCTGTGTAGTTTCCCACTGTGTGACTGGATTGCAATTTGCTCATCTGCTCACTTACTGATAGACCTTTGGGTTGTCACCAGTTTGTGCTATGTGAATAATTCCTTGAACATTCACGCACACTCTTTATTTTTTTGTACTACAGATTGGACACAGTGCTTTTGCTCTGAGCTACATTCCCAGTTGCTTTGTATTGTTTCTTTGTGGCAATGTCTCACTAAATTTAGTTTTCCAGCATGGGTTTAAACTTGAGATCCTCCTGCCTCAGCCTCCTGAAATGCTGGGATTACTGACTTGTGCCACAGACTCAGCCAAACAGACCTATTTTTAAGGAAACATATTTCATAAAAATTCACAAGATGTTGATTTCCCTAACATCAAGAAAGCCATGTTGGTATGTATGTATGTATGTATGTATGTATGTATGTATGTCATTTATTTATTTGAGACAGGGTCTTGCTCTATAGTCTAGGCTAGTCCTGAACTCATTACGTAGCCAGGCTGGCCTAGAACTCAGCAATCTTCCTGCCTCAGCCTCCTGAGTGCTGGGATTGCAGGTGTGTACCACCACATTCAGTGAAACTGCGTTTTAAAAAAGACTTCTCCCTTAATTCTAATTCAGGGAAAACTAACAATGGCTACTAACAATGTAAGGAGTCTTCCTGCCTCTTTACATCCTGGCTTTGTCATTTACCTGCTTCCTAAGTTTGGGTAAATAACTTATTTTTCTGGAAGATTCAGTTCCCTCATGTGAAAAATGGGCATGAAAATCTATTTTAATGAGATACAAGGATTCAGGAAGTGTCTCTGGCCTCATCTCTTCCGGCTGTACCCTTTGGCGATCCTGCTGTTTCCACCCTCCTGTCTCCCTGCTGTCCCCCCTCAATGTCCCTGGCACCCTGCAGCCTTAGACCTTTGCACAGGCTGCCCCCTTTTCCTGGAAACTGTTTTCCCCAGAGATGAGCCAGCCTGATTCTTTCTTGTTATTTGGACAAAGCTCAGCTCAAATGTCACCTCCTTAGAGATGCTGTCACTTGCTGACATCATCCCTTATCTCTAAGCCACTCTCTTACATCACCCTGGGTTATTTTTTCCATAATGCTTATCACTGATATTAAGACTATGTGTTTACCTTAGGCATATTGGCACATGGTTGTAATTGGAGCACTCTGGTAGGCTGAGGCAGGAAAATTGCAAGTTTGGATGCAGCCCAGGCAACCTCATAACTTAGTAAGACTGTCTCAAAATAAAAAAATAAAAATTAAAAAGGATGGAGAAATACCGTGCTTGCCTAGCCAGTGCAGAGCACTGAGTTTCATTCCCCAGTGTCACATAAGCTGGGTATAATAGCACATTCTGAATTCCCAGCAGCTGGGAGGCTGAGGCAGGGGGCGTTGCTGCGAGTTCAAGGCCAGCTTGGGCCTATGTAGCAAGTTCATGACCAGCCTGGACCACAGGGGGGAAAAAAAACCCAAAAGAATTTGGGATGTAGCTCAATGTGAAGATCTTGAGTCGAATCCCCAGTACTGAAAAAAAATATGTGTTTACTCACCAGTTCAGTTGCTCATCTTCACCACAAGGACGTCAGCTTCCTGCAGGTTTTGTGTACTTTATTCAGTATCTAAACAGTGTCTGGTGAAATGTCTGTTAAGTGAATATAAAACCTGGAGCCTAAGGCTTGGCAGCCAGAAATTCTTAATGAATACTGTACATGTTTATAGGAATACACAAGTGCCCAGGATGCCTGGGGTGGAGGTTGCAGGACAGCATAGTCATCCTGTGTCTCTCTCCCCCCTCCCAGGCTGGATGGACAGACTAAGGGCCGCCTGTGGGGGCTGAGGCCCAGGATGCAAACACGTTTATATGATATGCTTGGAAGGCTGGAGGCCATGTGACATTAGGCAGGACACCTAACCTTCTTGAACCAGTTTCCTCTGATGTAAAATGGAATAGCTGTGACCTTACTCAGTGATTAAGAGCCAGAGTCTCCATCAGCTTTGACCGAGACACTTATCAATAAAAATATTAAATTTTTTTTTCAATATTAATTCAACACATTATACAGGCTGCTATAAATGCATGTGAAGAAGTGGTCTAGTGTTCTCAGTGTGGAGGGTTCAAATCTCAGCTATGTAGCATGCCAGCTCTGAGACTGAGCAATTCACTTCACTTCTCTAGGCCTCAGTTTCTTCTATTTACATAATAGGATTTACCTCATAAGGGTTGTGAGGGTTAAATAAATTCACATATGTCTAATGCTTGGAATGGGACCTCACACACAGATACTACTTTTATTTGAAAACTTTCAACTTGTTGACAAAGAAATTTTAGTTTGTCATCTTAAGGTAATTTCAAACTTACAGATGAGTTCAAAGAACTTCTGCCCCATATAACCTTCAATCTTTTCCCCAAATGTTAAAAAAGTTTCCTGCGCCTGCTACTTTTTTTTTTTTTTTTTTGAGACAGGGTCTCCCTCTGTACTATAGACTGTACTGCCCAGGGCAGCAATCCTCCTGCCTCAGCCTCCTGAGTGCTGGGATTATAAGCATGTGCCACCTCACCCATCTAATCCTTATGTGGTGCTGGGGAATTGAACCCAGGGCCTTGTGCATGCTAGGTAACCAATTTAACCACTGAGCTATGCCCCCCAGAATGCTGTCTCTTACCTCCCCACCCCTTTCATATTTTTTCCTCTGAACTGTGTGGAAGTAAGCTGCATATGTGACATTCTTAACCCCTACATCTTCAGTGGGTGTTTCCCAAGAAAGAGGGCAGATTCTTACAAAACCAGTGTAGCTGCCCAAATCAGATTTACTGTTACTATGATGCAATTACCTAACTCACAGCCCTTCTTCAACTTTTTCTCGTTGCTTCCCTCCTGTCCTTTAGGGCGTTTCTGCCTTCGCCCAGGATCCAATCCAGGCTCTCACTGGAGAGCGCCATTAGAAAGCGTTCTACAGATGACAGAGAAACCAGAGAAGGCTGAACTCAAACAGTCGTTGACACTTGTAAAGTTGTGGGTGATTTCCACCCTTCAGTGGGTCACCTTGCAGACCCCACTCAAGGAGACCTTTAGAGGCAGCTAGATTAAAATCTGAGTTCTTTTTGGCCTGGGCCACAATCCATGTCTGCCTCAAGCTCCAATTTACCCATTTTAAAGTGGGATGGGGGCCACCCACATTCCCGGACCCCCCTTCCGACTAGCAGAAGCTTTATCCTCCCTTCTCCTCCTGTAATTGTCCCAATACAGTGTTCTCTTAAAAAATAGAATCAAATGGGGTGAAGCCGAGTTCCGTGGCAGGTGCTTGTAGACCCAGCTTGTAGATTGGGAAAGTTGAGGCAGGAGAATCGCTTGAGTCAGAGAATTCAAGACCAGTCCAGCAGCAGGGTGAGACCCCAGCCTCAAAATACATACAATGCAAAATTGGTCCGACCCTGGCTCCCACTGCACCGGCGTTAGCACGAGGCAGAGGGCCCGTCCACCCTGACTGGGACTCTCAGTCGAGTCCCTGCCTTGTCCCCAGGGGGAAGGGCAGAGCGAGTGGCCGGAGGTGCCTGGGTGGGCCTCACCAGCGTGCTCTCCCTCTCGGTCGCCCCAGGACGACGAGGTGGTCCTGCAGTGCAGCGCCACCGTGCTCAAGGAGCAGCTCAAGCTCTGTCTGGCCGCGGAGGGCTTCGGCAACCGGCTGTGCTTCTTGGAGCCCACCAGCAACGCACAGGTCGGTGTGCGCAGGCGCCGCGGGAACCGGCAACTGCAAGGCGCTCCCGGGTCGCCAGCAGGGCTGCTGGCGGGAGAGAAAGTGGGAAGGGGCAGGAGAGGGGGTGGGTCTGAGGTGGGTGAGGAAGAACTCGAGGTGGGTGGAGCCTGGTGTGAGGTAGATGGGGCGGGGTCTGAAGTGGAGGAGGAGGAGGAGTCTGAGGTGGGTGGAGCCCGGTGTGAGTGGATGGGGCGGGGTCTGAGGTGGGGGAGGAGGGGTCTGAGGTGGGTGGAGCCAGGTGTGAGGCGGATGAGGCGGGGTCTGAGGTGGGGGAGGGGGGAATGTGGAGGGTGTGGCGTCTGAGGCGGAGGAAGAGGGGTCTGAAGTGGGTAGGGAAGAGTCTGAGGTAGTTGGAGCCAGGCGTGAGGTGAATGGGGCGGGGTCTGAAGTGGAGGAGGAGGGGTCTGAGGTGAGTAGAGCCAGGTGTGAGGCGGATGGGATGGGGTCTGAGGTGGGATGGGAGGGAATGTGGAGGGTGTGGCGTCTGAGGTGGAGGAAGAGGGGTCTGAGGCGGGTAGGGAAGAGTCTGAGGTGGGTGGAGCCAGGCGTGAGGTAGATGGGGCGCGGGCTGTGAGGTGGGTGGGGCGCGGTCTGAGGTGAATGAGGTGGCGTCAAAGGTGAGTGAGGCAGTGTGTAAGGTGAGCAGAGACAGGGCCTGAGGTGGGTGAGGTGTGTTGTAAGGTGGATGAGGGTGTGGGAAGGAGACGCGGGGGTGGGGGGGGTAGGTGGGGGGGT
>PVKB01000236.1:519800-535776 GCA_004027205.1 Ctenodactylus gundi
CCCCCCCCCCCCCCCCCCCCCCCGGCAAAAAAAAAAAAAAAATGGGAAGGATTGGTGAGAGATTCTGTGGAGTAAGGGGCAGCTCCGGGATTTAACTACAGGCAGCAGTCTGGTGCTTGTGGCCCTGGTCTCCCCCTGACCTCTCTGTCTCCCCTCACCCAGGCCATGCTGCACCAGGAAGGCCACATGGACGATGCGCTGTCACTGACCCGCTGCCAGCAGGAGGAGTCCCAGGCTGCCCGCATGATCCACAGCACTTCTGGCCTGTACAACCAGTTCATCAAGTAAGCACGTGCTACCCTGCTGGGGGTGACCCCAGGCTCCAGACATCATCTCTAGAGAGCATGGCATGTACAGAGCTATCTCCTAGAACTACAGTCCCTCATTTCTAAACCCTTGACCTCTACACATTTAACCCCTAGTCTGAGCTCGACCACCATGGCCTTTGACCTCACATCCTCGATTGTCACATTTTCCACTCGTGACACCCAGGCCCTTAGCCCTGGTCCTTCCTAGCCCTGACTTCTGTGACCCCCCAGGCCCAGCTTTGCCCCTGTCTCCTGTGTGGCCTCAGGCAGGAATCTTAAAGCAGGGGATTCTGGAGGGTAGAAGTGGGTGGCGATGGCCAGTGCTCCCAGCCCTGGCTGACAGCTGTGTTCCCTCCAGGGGCCTGGACAGCTTCAGTGGGAAGCCACGGGGCTCGGGGCCACCGGCCGGCTCGGCGCTGCCCATAGAGGGCGTCATCCTGAGCCTACAGGACCTCATCGGCTACTTTGAGCCGCCCTCGGAGGAGCTGCAGCACGAGGAGAAGCAGAGCAAGCTGCGCAGCCTGCGCAACCGCCAGAGCCTCTTCCAGGAGGAGGTGAGGAGCCGGTGCAGGCGGAGCGGGCCCGGGTGTCCGCGGCGGGACCAGGAGAGGGTGGAGCCACAGAAAGAGCACCGCCTGAGCCAGTGGGATGCGCGGCCTTGAAAAAGGGTGGGGCACAAGGAGGCTGGGCCAGCGTCAGTAGGCGGGGCCTGTAGGGGTTAAAAAAATAGAGGAAGGGAGGGGCGTGGCTTGTGTGAAGCTCCAGGCCTTTGCCGTGTCTGAGTCTGAGGCTGGCGGTTTATTAGAGCAAGAAGGGAAGAAGTGGGGTTTTGCTTAGCCAGAAGTATGAGTGGGTGGAGCCAAAAGGGGTAGGATACAAAGTCAGGGATCTGATGCTGCCATCAGTGAAAAAGGAGCATGTGACTTTCAAAAGCGTTCATCCTGACCCCCTCCTTCAAAGAGAAAAGAAGACTTCCGCAGGCACGGACCACCTGCAGCCTGCTGCTTTTTGCCTGTCATGATTTAAAATATTATAATACAGGGCTGGAGGAATGGCTCAGTGGTTAAAGCGCTTGCCTAGCAAGTGCTACATCAAGTGCTAGGTACTTGAGTTCGATTCCCCAGCATCACATAAACTGGGTGTGGTGGTGGCACAAGCCTGTAATTCCAGCACTCGGGAGTCTGAGGCAGGAGGATTGCCGTGAGTCCAAGGCTAGCCTGGGCTCCATAGTGAGTTCAGAACCAGCCTGGGCTACAGAGCAGGACCCTATCTCAAAAACAAACAAACAAACAAACAAACAAAAAACAAAAGAAAAGAAGCTGCAGTCATACAGTCATGCAATAATGTGCTTGACACTTAAAACAATGTTGAGCAAAAGAATCCGTGGGAGGAAGAATACTTGCTGTATATCTCAAATTCAAAAGCTGACAGAGTTCAACTAAGACTCTTTTTCAATATAAGTGTGTGTGTGTGTGTGTGTGCGCGCGCGTGTGTTAAACACTGAAAAGCAAGGAAAGGCTTTCTGCAGAAGTCAGGACAGTGGTTATTTCTAGCAAAGAGGTTTGCGTGGACCATAGACTTGTGAGGGTCTTCTGAGTGGCTTTCTTGACCTGGGTCACAGCTGCAAAGGTGTTTTTAGCTTTTTTTTTCCCTCCCTTTCCTTTTTAGGGAAGTGAGCCCAGGCATTTGCACTGGCTTCTTCCCATCTTTTTAATTTTGAGACAGGGTCTTCCTAAGTCACTTAGTTGCCTACTTGGGCTTGAATTTGTGCCCCTTCTGCCTCAGCCTTCTGGAATGATGCAAGTACAGGCTTATGTCAACAGGCCCAGCTGATTTCACTGTTTAAAGTGATTCCCGAGTGTAAACTGGGCACAGTGCTAAGGTGCTGTCTAGCATTCCAAGTGCAAAGAGGCTGAGATGCACCTCAGAGAGGAAATATGTGTTAGTTTCATTCATACAGGAATTATAGTGCATTTATAGTGAATTTAATGTCAGTGAATCAATAACATATGTCAAATATGTGTCTTTAAACACACATAAAACAAGATTATTGTGTTAGTCACTTAGCATTGTGACAAAATACCATAAAAAATCTTTTGGCTCACAGTTTCAAAAGTTTTAGTCCATGGTCATCCAGCTCTATTGCTTTTAGGTCTGTGATGAGGCAGGGAGATCATGGCAGAACGGTGAGGCAGGGAAAAGCCACTCACCTCACAGAAGCCAGGAGACAGAGAGAAGGGAATGAGAGAAAGTGGCCAGCCACCAGACATGGTCTGTAAGCTCATGTCCCATGATCCACTCCCTTCAGCTACCCCCACCTTCTCTTTTCATCATCTGTTAATAATACCATTCCATTGTGTTCTCATTCGTGGACTGATCTCCTGGTGAAGTTAGCATCCTCATGACCCAGTCACTGCCCAAAGGCCCAGCAGCAGCCAAGTCAGTGAGCCAACACAAGGAGGCTTTATTTATTTATTGAGACGGGGTCTCATGCTTTAGTCCAGGCTGGTCCTGACCTCACTCTTTAGTCTAGGCTGGCCTCGAACTCAGTAAATCCTCCAGTCTCAGCCTCTTGAATGCTGGAATTATAGGCATGTGCCACCACACTCAGCCTCACAAGTGACCTTCAGGGAGATATACGGGATCCCTACCAGAACAGTTATGCAATGATTGGTTGGTGAATATTCATGACTAGAAGTCAGGTGTGAGAGTGTACACTCATAGCATCAGCTGCTAGGGGCTCTGGTGCAGGATTGGGATCAGGATTTTGGGGCCAGCCTGTGCCACATATTGAGACCTTGTCTCTTAAAAAATGTGGCCAGAGACTCACAGGAACTGCCTGCGTTTCTCCTAGGAGCAATGATTCAGTATTTGATAATTCAGTTTTCATTGGAACTTTATAGATTGTAACTACTATGCATAATGAGAATTGGATATAGATGTTTTGTGCACTTTTCTGTGTGTTATCATTTGCACTAAAAGAAGAAAATATATTAAAATATAAAAAAGGTGAAGAAAAAAAGCCTCTTGATGGTGGGGAGAGTGAACTTGGTCATCAGGACCAGGACTGAGATACTTGGGAATTAGTAAAATAGAAAACTTCAGGAAGGGGAGCACAAGTAGTCCTGATGTAAGAGGGTGTATTATGTGGGAGACAGAGGCAGAAAGAGCAAAGATAGGTTTGGGAACCCAAGGAGGAGGGGGTGAATGGATGGAATGGGGACAAGGAGCTAAAGAGGCTGATTTAAATCTGGAAGCCCACAACCACTTACTGTGGTTGGTGGAATATGAATTAATGAATCCAAGAAAGATAAAGAATCAGGCCCTGAGACTCCTCTAGTGACTCACCCCTTTATACCCCCCAGGGAATGCTCACCCTCGTTCTGAATTGCATTGACCGCCTAAATGTCTACACCACCGCTGCCCACTTTGCCGAATTTGCAGGAGAGGAGGCAGCTGAGTCCTGGAAAGAAATTGTGAACCTTCTGTATGAACTCCTGGGTAAGGGCCTCAGTCTTAACTCCCCCAAGAGCACCCTAGATCCCCATTTCCATTAGATCTGACCCATTTTACCCCCTCAGCCTCTCTGATCCGTGGCAATCGTACCAACTGTGCACTTTTCTCCACGAACCTGGACTGGCTGGTCAGCAAGCTGGATCGGCTGGAGGCCTCATCTGGTAGGAGAACCTGGGAGAGGGATGGGGACCTGGGGCAGGGGTGAGCTATACCACCTCACCTTTCCCACTGGCCCTTGGCAGGCATCCTGGAGGTGCTGTACTGTGTCCTGATTGAGAGTCCTGAGGTACTGAACATCATCCAGGAGAATCACATCAAGTCCATCATTTCCCTCCTGGATAAGCATGGGCGAAACCACAAGGTTGGGCCCTTATCTCTAACCTCTCATCCCCGACCTTTCCCTATGACCTCAGGACTTCTTCCTCCATGTTTTCTGTTGCCTGGACCCCACTCCCACATACTTGCAGCTCAACATGAGGATCTAAAACTCATGGCTCTTAAATGCAGTCTGGGCCACAAATAGACTTTGTTAAATCTCTGAAACTTTTGGGGTGGGCACTAGAAATAGAACCCAGGGCCGTGGGGCATGTTAGGCAAGTGTGGCAATAAGCTATACCCCCAGCCCTTTTTTATTTTGAGACCCTGTCTCACTAAGTTGCCCAGCCTGCCCTTGAACTTGCAATCTTCTTGCCTCAACTATCTGAGTAGCTGAGATTATGAGTACCACGGTGCCCAGCTTGGAAATATATTTAAAACTTTCAAATTTCATGGCCTGTAGGTGAGCTGCATATATGCTATGTAGTTTGCTACAGTCTCTGCCAGCTTCTACATACATTGGCAGGCCATATCCCCAAATATCATCTTGATTCCTGACTCGCTGACCTTTGCACTCTGCCCTTTGACTTCTTCTCTCACTATTCAAGTTTATCCTTTCTTACACTCCTGATGCCTTATCTCAAACAAAGTGACCTTCCATCCTCTCTCCTGACCTTCTTTGACCCTAACCTTTCTCTTTCTGAATCTTCCTTTGTGATCCCTAACCTTCTACCCTCACCACCTTCTTTTAGGCAAAATATCCATATTCTTTCTGAACATACCATCTTTGTTTCTGGTTTCCCAGCCTGTTCTTCCCATAGCCTCCTGCCATGGTGTCTTCACTGCCCTTGACCTCTGACCTTGACCTGCAGGTCCTGGATGTGCTGTGCTCCCTGTGTGTGTGTAATGGTGTGGCTGTGCGTTCCAACCAAGATCTCATTACTGAAAACTTGCTCCCTGGCCGCGAGCTTCTGCTGCAGACAAACCTCATTAATTATGTTACCAGGTATGGTGTCTAACCTCCAACCCCAGGCTCAGAACCTCTCTACCTCTTGCATGACCCAAAGACTAACCTATGTCCTACCCCAGGATGTCCACCGTGCCCCACTCACCCTTGGCTCTTCGCTCCTCTGATCCTTTCCTCCTGGCTCCATGTTTGTCTCTACCTCTTTTTCTCCCTCTTACTGTGTTTTCTATTTTTGTCTTTGCTTGTTTCTGCTTTTCTACCATCTTTGTCTCCCTAGCTCAGTCCCATCTCTCTTTTCCCTGTCTTTTGATATCTCTCAGGTCTTTCTCCCTGTCTGCCTGTCTGTCTCTCCCCCCACCCCATTCTGGCTCCTCTCTCCATCTCTTCTGTCCCATCTCTCTTGCAGCATCCGCCCCAATATCTTTGTGGGCCGAGCAGAAGGCACCACACAATATGGAAAATGGTACTTTGAAGTGATGGTGGATGAGGTGGCTCCATTTCTGACAGCTCAGGCCACCCACCTGCGGGTGGGCTGGGCCCTCACTGAGGGCTACAGTCCTTACCCCGGGGGCGGCGAGGGCTGGGGCGGCAACGGGGTCGGCGATGACCTCTATTCCTACGGCTATGATGGGCTGCATCTCTGGACAGGTACCTGGACCCTTCCAGAGAATCCCATTCCTTGACCATTGTCCTCAGAGTTGTTAAGTCTCTGATCCCACACCCTGGGGTTCTTGGGATCCTAACTCCCAGAAAAAGACAAATTTTGGGCCCTTTATTCCTCATTTCCCAAGATCTCAAATCTTCCCAGAGAATCCTGGCCCTGACCTGTTTTCTCACAACCTGGAGAACTCGGATCCCAAAGGAGGCATGACCTTTGGTGATGCTAGAGATCCCAGAAGATTGCCTAGAAAATTATGACTTCTGACATTTGATGGCTTGTGACCCTAAAAGATCCATAATCCTAGCTCTAGAAGGACTTTAATCTCTGACCCTGCAGCTCCCAGAATACTAAACCTCAGCAGAACTGTGGCCTCTACCCCTAACTTTACAACCATAGGACCATTCATGGGAACACTTGCCCTTAGGTGTTTCAAGATCCAGTCCCTATAGAACCCCAATAGCTGCTCCTTGTCTCTTAATATTATTGCTTCCTTGGGACTGCTGACTCCTTTCTGGTGTTCCTGGTATAGGACATGTGGCACGTCCAGTGACTTCTCCAGGACAACACCTCCTGGCTCCTGAGGATGTGGTCAGCTGCTGCCTGGACCTCAGTGTGCCATCCATCTCCTTCCGCATCAATGGTTGTCCGGTGCAGGGCGTGTTTGAGGCTTTCAACCTTGATGGGCTCTTCTTTCCTGTCGTCAGTTTCTCAGCTGGTATCAAGTGAGACGTTGCCCCTGCCCTATTGCTGGCCCAGGTCTGGCGACTGACTCCAGATAGCTTCTCCATAACTCTATGGCCTCTGAGAGCCCAGGATAGGGCAATGTACCGTAAAAACTGGCTGTTGGTCAGAACTCCTTCATAAAGGTCCTGTGGTGACCTCTGCATGAACCCAGTGACCTCAGACTTTCCCAACTCCATGCATGACCTTGCAATATCTCTAAGTGACCCCAGAATTTCACAATGACTATAAAATGACCCTCCCAGGAATATCCCAATGATCCAAGACCTTTATGTAACCTTCGAATCGTCCTAGATTCTCCTGATAATTCCAGAATCTGATAATGATCTAATGACCATAAACTCCCTTTGACACCTCTCCCCAGTGACCTCAGACTCTCCTGATGACTTCTCCTTTTCCAGTAGCCTCTCAGCATTTCCCAACGATGATCTAATAGGCCCAGATTTTCTCAGTCACCTGCCCCTGTCAATTGAAGGACCTCTCAGTAACCAGTCCATAACCAGTGATCCCAAGCTCTCTGAATGTCCACTCAGTGAAAATTTTGGTTTTCTCTTTATTATGACAGCCTCTAAGTGCCTCCTAAAATGAGGTTCTTCTTGGTCTCCTCCAAGCCTTCTAATGTTCTAGATGCTCTGTTCACCTGGAGTTTCCTCCAAATGACCTTCCAATGACCTTGAAGTAATGAGAACTTTTCTCTACTAACTACAGACCCTCCCCATCTTAACTCTCTGATGACCCCACTCTTTGCTTTTGGCTCCTCCAATGATATTCCCTGATGATATTCCTTTGACTCTAGACTCTCCTTTCTAGCTCCTAAATGCCCTTTATAAGCCTTTGACCCTCCAGGGACCACAATTTCTCTCAGAACCCTCCCAGGATTGTTTCTGTATTCTTTACTGATCACAGACTATTCCCTATAACCTCTCATGACCCCCTTTTCCTCTCCCAGGGTGCGCTTCCTCCTTGGTGGCCGCCATGGTGAATTCAAGTTTCTCCCCCCACCTGGCTATGCCCCATGCCATGAGGCAGTGCTCCCCCGGGAGCGGCTCCATCTTGAACCCATCAAGGAGTATCGACGGGAAGGGCCCCGGGGGCCCCACCTGGTGGGCCCCAGTCGTTGCCTGTCACACACAGACTTCGTGCCCTGTCCTGTGGACACTGTCCAGGTATGGCCTGCCTTTCCTGAGTTTTCTGGTGAGGAGCATTCTCTTGAGTTGTAGAGGTAGGGAGCTGAGCTAGAAGCTGGGAACTCTGTTGCTTAACAGATGGAGAAACTGAGTCGTGGAGGGAGCAAAAGACTTTCTCAAAGCAGAATCCCAATTTCAAGGAGTCCTTTTTATGGCTCCATAAAGTGAGGACTGTTCACTGCCTCTGACTTATTACTGAGGAAAGTGAGGCCCGGAGAGGTTAAGCAACCTATGTAAGTCACATAATTGACTTGAACCCAGGAGGTCTGATTCTGAATCCTGTGGTTTTAACACTATCGTTTTTGAGTACCTCTTCTATACTAAGCTTCTTGTACCCCAATCTGAACTCCCCACTTTCCCTCCACTCATCCCCGTAAGGGGAATATGTGCTGTGAAAGAGATTAGCACAATTCCTAGTAAACAGTAAACACTCTATACAGTTACCTTGTTATTTTAATGATAAGGTTAGCTTTGGGGGTGACCTCACTGTCCCCCTGTTCCCACTCAGAGCCCTGGGCTTCATCCTCCCCAGCTCATCAAATTCATGGGCTGTTCACTATGACTCCAGAACACCCTTCCCACCCCTGCCTCTCCTCCCTCAGCTTATGCTGGTCTAAAGCATTATCATTTCTTGCTTGCAAAACATGGAATCAATATTTTTTAGGTGCCAACTGTGTATCATATATTTATATAAACTATACAGGTTGGGTTTTCCAAACCATCATTATCTTTTGCCTGCAGAACATGGATATCAATATTTATTCAAATAATTTTTAGCATATGTTTGCACTACATAATAATTACACTTCATCTTAGGGAATTGGTACATGTACAAATTACATTATAATTATTTAGAATCAGGATTTATTAGGTGCCAACTGCGTGCCAGGTACTTATATAAACTATATGGATTGAATTTTTCTTAATAGAAATGCTTGAGACCAGAAAGGTTTGGATGCTGGATTTTGGAATATTTGCCTATACATAATGAGATATCTTGGGGATGAGACCTCACTAAACCTAACTAAACAAACTTCATTTATGTTTCATATACACCTAGTACACACAGCCTGAAGATAGTCTTATAGCTTTTCAGTGTGTTTGGTTTTGACTGAGACCCATCTTAAGAGGTCAGATGTAAAACTGTCTATTTATAGCATCATGACAGTGCTCAGAAATTTTCTGACTTCCAAATGTTTTGGATTTTGAGTTTTCAGATTAGGGGTATTCAGCCTATAAAAAGATGATTTCACTGAATCCTTATCAGGCAAGTGTTATGAGTTATGTTCTGAGACTCTCTTCTGAGTCTGGGTCTGGGCCAGGTGAGGCTGGCCACTGGAGGAGACTGAGGCAGTTTAGGCTGTTCTCTCATGAGCTCCCAGGCCACCAAGGGGGACAGACTCATCCCCAAATGAGCTTTAATTCTGATGATGCTGTGCCATCACTAATCTGAGCATCTTTCCTGGAGTCAAGGTGAGGCTGGGAGCCAGGCTTACTGGTGCATACCTGTAATATCAGCACTCTGAGAGGCTGGAGACAGGAGAATCTTAAGTTTGAGTCCAACCTGGGCAATTTAGCAAGACTCTGGCTCAAAAAAACCCCAAAAAGATAAAAAGGGCTGGGGAGGTAACTCAGTGAGAAGGCCCTGGGTTCACCCAGCACGGAAAAAAGAAAAAAAAAGAGGAGGGATGAGGAGCAGGGATGTGGAACATCAGGACAAGGAGTGCTGAGGACCTGTTCAGGCTCCCTTGTGTTCTTGGGATAAGGAGTCATGGGAGAGGTAGTGGCAGGATCTCAGGGACCTCACTAACATTCCTGTACTTCCAGATTGTCCTGCCCCCTCATCTGGAGCGCATTCGGGAGAAATTGGCAGAGAACATCCATGAACTCTGGGCACTGACTCGCATTGAGCAGGGCTGGACCTATGGCCCGGTAGGAGCTACCCACAGCCCAGGGGAGGTGACTAGACTCTTGGAGGGAGGAGGGAGAACACTGGCTGTGGACAGGTACTTTAGGGCATCAGAGGATCTTAGGCAGCAATACAGTTGTCAGCAATATCGGTGGAAGGTCAGGAGTGGGAGCCTGGGGGCGCTGAGGGATGGGGAGAGTGCAGTGGAGCATGAGCTGACCTAGGACTTCTCCAGGTCCGAGATGACAACAAGAGGCTGCACCCATGTCTTGTGGACTTCCACAGCCTGCCGGAGCCTGAGAGGAATTACAACCTGCAGATGTCGGGGGAGACGCTCAAGTGAGAGGGGTCATGGGGACCTGGGGGCTGGGTCTACTTCTGGTGGGAAGAGTGTGAGAAGAGACAGAGAGTAAGACAGAGACTGATGGAGAGACAGGAAGAGAGGGACAGACTGATGGAGATTCTGAGATAATAACTGACAGATGAAGAAAGAAAAACAGTCAACAAGATAAAGGCAGCAGTAAGTTGGATGCAGGAGCATGCATCCATACTCTCAGCCACACAGAAGGCCAAGGATCACTAGAGCCCAGGAGGTCCAGGCCAGCCTGGGCCGCATAGCGAGACTGTCTCAAAAAAAGACAAAGTGTGTGTAAGGCGAGACACTGATGGAAAGGAAGAGAGATACAGAAAGGAACAGAGAGAGAAGCGGGGAGAAGAAACTGGACATATCCAAGAGAAACAGATGAAGAAGTAGAGAAAGACAGAAATCAGAGCAGCCAAGATAGATGGGGAGAGAGAGGGAAACCCTGACAACCAGAGCTAGAGACTTAGAGGCAGAGGAGACAGGGCTAGAGACATGACCTTGTCACCTTGCTCCTCTGCCCAGGACTCTGCTGGCACTGGGCTGCCATGTGGGCATGGCTGATGAGAAGGCAGAAGACAACCTGAAGAAGACAAAACTTCCCAAGACGTGAGTGTGGGTAGCCCAGGGCCTGTCTAGGGAGTGGAATGGAGGATGGTGGGTGAGCAGAGAGAGCTGGGGACACCCCCGGTCCTTTGCGAGGCTGTGGTCAGAGATGAAGAGGCCACAGGATGAAGGTCAAAGGGCCAGGGTCAGAGGTCAGAGTTCAGGGCTTTCTTGATCAAAGGTGAACATTCAGGAGTGGGGAGTTAGGGGTTTTAGAGAGAGCAGCAATGAGTCAGGACTCTGGGTCACAGTCTGTCCTGAGAAAGCTGGGGTGACATCTCCATGTTAAAGGCAAAGGGTCAATAGCTAAAGATGAGAACCCAGAGCTTACTGGAGTTGTAAAGAGTCCTGAGATTAAAGGTGAATGGTTAAGGGTTGTGAGTTAGAAGACAAGAACTCTAAAGTCATAATTTTTAAAGTGATTAAATCTGAGATCAGAAGTAAAAAAACTCAAAGGTAAAGGTGAGGAGCCCGAGAGTGTCAGAATCAAAGATAAAGCTCCCCAAAACAAGATGAAAGATGAAGGGGTCAGCCAGTGATGTCAAAGCTTTTGTTAGGCCCCAGGACTCTAGGGTCAGGAGATTAAGATTGCAGTTTATTTTAGAAAGCCCTAGAACTGTTATATAAGAGATTAAAGATCAGAAATTCCAAAGCTCAGGGCCAAGAACTCTGGGATCTAGGGATGAGGATCAGAAGTCAGGGATCCCATAGCCCAGAGCCCATACCTGCAGGGCAGAGCCTGAACTCACACGTCCTGCTATTCCTGTAGGTATATGATGAGCAACGGGTACAAGCCAGCACCCCTGGACCTGAGTCATGTGCGGCTGACACCAGCACAGATGACACTGGTGGATCGGCTGGCTGAGAATGGGCACAATGTGTGGGCGAGAGACCGAGTGGCCCAAGGCTGGAGCTACAGTGCTGTGCAGGACATCCCTGCACGCAGAAACCCCCGCCTTGTTCCCTATCGCCTGCTAGATGAGGCCACCAAGCGCAGTAACCGAGACAGTCTCTGCCAGGCTGTGCGCACCCTGCTGGGCTATGGCTACAACATCGAACCACCTGACCAGGAGCCTAGTGAGTGCTGACTTCAGCTCACACCCTTAACTCCTACCTTGACTCTGATCCCTGACTACTGATCTCTGACCTCTGAGTGGTATACCTCTACAAGACTGAGTGCACTGATCAGGAGTTAGTGAGCATTAACCCTTCCTCTCAATCCTCAATCCCAGCTTTTAACTGTGACCCCAAACCCTGAACCTAATCTGACCTTCATCTGTTACAATCTCAACCTAGGCTGTGACTGAAGCATTGAGCTGCCACACTAAGAGCCCAGTGAGTGCTGACCTTGGCCCCTGACTCCAATTTCGGATCTTTGATCTCTAATCCCTAACCTCTGGACTATAGCTATAATTAGAACCATCCAGTCAAGGGGGCTTAAAAGTCTCTAACATCCACCTCTAATCTGAACCCTGACCTTAAACTGACTCCTAGATTCAGCCTTGATCTCTAACCATGGTCCATAATACTTAATTTCTTAACTCCTGACCTCAAACCAATTTCAGTCCCGTCCTGACCCTGACTCTGACTCTGACTCTGATACCCTAATCCTGTATTCAACCCATGTTTCCAAACAATGATCTTAATCTTGACCTTATCCCAAATCATAACCCTGATCAAGGCACCAATTCTACTGTCTCCCTCTGTATCTCTGTCAGTATCTGTTCTTCAAGAGCTCTGCCTGCTAAGGAGATGGGAGGTCTCTCTCAATAGTTCTTTCCCACCTCTGTGACTAATCTTATGGTCCCTAATTCTCTAACTCCAAGAAATTGTCTCTTCCTCCAGTACTCCAAGGCCTTCAGCCTCTCTGGTCTCTCCCACCAACCTCTTGATGTTTCAGGATTCACTTCCTACCCAGCTCCCCCTGATTCTGCCTGGTCTTCTTTGTAGGTCAAGTGGAGAGCCAGTCTCGTTGGGATCGGGTGCGCATCTTCCGGGCTGAGAAATCCTATGCAGTTCAGAGTGGCCGTTGGTACTTTGAGTTCGAGGCAGTCACCACGGGTGAGATGCGAGTGGGCTGGGCGAGGCCTGAGCTGCGGCCTGACGTGGAGCTGGGAGCTGATGATCTGGCCTTTGTCTTCAATGGGCACCGCGTGGGTACCTCCCTGTCTCCACCTAGTTTGGCTCTGTGATCAGTGCCACAGTCACACAATCTAGCCCTGCCTGTCTGTGCCTTACTCTGTCTGCCCATCCCTGCTTCTACCTACTGCCCATCCATGCCTTCAACCAACTATCCACTCAGACATCATCCATCCACCTGCCCACCCACTCACCCATCAGTTCACCATCCGTTCACTCTCCTGTCCATTCACCTGCTCATCCACTCATCCAATCACCCATCCATTCATTTTCCCACCCATCCTTTCATCTACCCATTCATCCATTCCCCCTGTATCCATCAACCCATCTACCTGGCCATGCATCTGACTACACTCTTTCTCCCCTTCCTTCAGCCCATGTAGACTCTAGGCTTTCCATCTGTTCTTCCATTCAGCATACTTCTGTCTTCTATCCATCCATCTCATTATCTGCCCTTTATTCTGGGGAATCATGTGGGCAGATAGGGGTCTGTACAGAGAGCATTGATAAATACATTCTTCTTTTCCATCCCTTCCTTACTGCTGTTACCAGCCCCTCACTACCACTCTGGTGAGCTGCATCGTCCCAGACACAGATATAGCAGGGAATCCTGGAGGCAGCAAGGAGACACAGAGATTAGTGACTAGTGAGACACAGATTTCCAAGGATTGTGGATGCAAATAAGGGGGGAATGGGGCCGACTGGGCCCTTCTGTCCTAAATGCCCTGCACCTGATGCTTTCACTCTTCATCTCTTTCTCCCGCCATTTCCCTGTGTGTCTCTGCCTCATGTCTACTCTTGGCCTCCTCACAGGGCCAGCGCTGGCACTTGGGCAGTGAACCATTTGGGCGTCCCTGGCAGTCGGGTGATGTCGTCGGCTGCATGATTGACCTCACAGAGAACACCATTATCTTCACCCTCAATGGCGAAATCCTCATGTCTGACTCGGGCTCCGAAACAGCCTTCCGGGACATTGAAATCGGTGACGGTGAGTGCTGAGACCTCTGTGTGTATCCTTCCTCGATCCTGCACTTGGGCCCTCTGCCTCCCGCTCCACCCCTTCCGCAGTCCCTCCTCCCCATGGCTGCTCCTGACCTAGCCACCTATTCACCCTGCTACCCACCCCCTTCCCCCAGGCTTTCTGCCTGTCTGCAGCCTGGGACCAGGCCAGGTGGGTCACCTGAATCTGGGCCAGGATGTGAGCTCCCTGCGGTTCTTTGCCATCTGTGGCCTCCAGGAAGGCTTTGAGCCGTTCGCCATCAACATGCAGCGCCCAGTCACCACCTGGTTCAGCAAAAGCCTTCCTCAGTTTGAGCCTGTGCCCCTTGATCACCCCCACTATGAGGTAAGGACAGACCCCAGTCAATAATATCTTCTGATTTGATTTCAAATCTCGTTCTCTTAATTCTTCCCTGCCAGTTTCTCCTTTCCTTCCATGTCAGCACAGAAACCATAAGGAAGAAGAGGGTCAGGATAATGGGCTTCCCAGGATGCCTTTTGGGTACAATTTTGGCAGACCACATCTTTCTGAGCCCTAGGTGCTATACCTCTAAAGTGGGGGAAAGGAGAAAAGAGAAGCTTAATTAAGTGATCCCAATGGGAATTTCTAGTCATCTAGAAACCAATTGTAGCATCTGATCCTACAATAGATTTAAAAAGTATAAATCCAGACAGATATGGTGGCACATGCCAGCACTCTGGCTGAAGCAGGAAGATTACACATCTGAGCCCAGCCTGGGAAATTCAGTGGCTTAGCAAGACCCTGTGTGTTAGTCATTTTTTAACTGCGGGGATACAATACCTCACACCCACAACTTAAGGAGGGAAGGCTTATTTTGACTCATGTTTCAGGGCCTTGGTCTGTTCATGGGTGGCTATGGCTGCATTGGCAGCAGGGCATGGCAGAGGATCTAGCTGGAAAAAAACTGTTCACTTTGCCATAGTCAGGAAGCACAGAGAGAAAGGCATGGGGATGTCTCAGTTACTTCCTCCTCGCTGTGACTCAATACTCAACATGCACAACTTTAGGGAGGAAAGATTTATTGTAGCTCAGTTTCAGAAAGTCACAGTCTATTCACAGGTGAACAGCTGAAAAATGGTGGAATCACATGGTAGGGCTGCAACTAGAGCCAGGTCTGGGGCCAGAGCTGGAGCTCAGGAGGCAGAGATCTCCTCACAGCAGCACAGAACAGAGAAGTCCGGGAGGAAGGGCGGAACCAGCACACACCCCTCCAAGTCGAGCCCTAATCACCCGCCCTTTCCAGCCAGGCCCCACCTCCCAACCACATAGTATCCATAGAAACATGAAGTTTTGGGGGACACTCCAGATCCAAACCACCTCAGGGAGAAGCCAGGGCAAGATTACACCCTTCCAGGCCACACCCTCGGTGATCCACCCCTCCCCGCCAGCCCCTCTCTCTTGTCAGCACATAAAACCAGTGGATTAATCCACATGATCCAATGAACCTCCATAATCCATCATCTTCTGGAAACGTGAGGCTTTGGGGGGCATTTCAAATCCAAACCATAATACCCTGTCTCAAAAGAAGGAAAGGAAGGAGGGAATTAAATTCCCAGGTACATTTTGTCATCTTTCTTACTAATTGTTATCAGTGTGTTGATTTTTGTTATTTAGGTTTTGTTATTTAGTTTGGTTTTTTTTTTTTTTTTTTTGAAACAGGGTCTCGCTCCATAGCCCAGGCTAGTCCTGTACTCACTATGGAGCCCAGGCTGGCCTTGAACTCATGCAATCCTACTGTCTCAGCCTCCTGAGTGTTGGGATTACAGGCATGTGCCACCATGCCCAGCTTATGTGGTGCTGGGGAATCGAACTCGGATACTTAGCACTTGACTTAGCACTTGCTAGGCAAGCATTTTAACCACTGAGCCATTCCTCCAGCCCCTGTTATTTAGTTTATTTGATCTAAGGAGCTCTTCATAAATCCAAGTGTCTCAATTTTCAGACGTCGACATCTCTTTTTGTCTTCATTTTAGCAGTAATGGGGATTGAATCCAGGGAGCACTGAGTTATATCCCCAGCTTTTATTTATTTATTTTTTAGACAGTCTCACTGATGTGTTCCAGTATTAAAAACAGGGCCTGGCACATAGTAGGTGCTCAGTAGATAGAACATTTGTGGGCTAGACGAATGGGTAGATGAGTGGCTTTGTCTGGAGTGAGTCCTTAACACAAGAGAAGTTTTTGAAAGTTTCCCTCAATGATTCCAGTATGATGACCAGGCTATCACTATGCAGTGACCAGCAAAG